>JAOVVA010000048.1:16248895-16261929 GCA_028565275.1 Leiocassis micropogon
GACTAATAGTTAACGGTTTTTGATGAGCAGAAACATTTAAGTGTGACAAACATGCAAAAGAATAAGAAATCAGGAAGAGGGCAAATAGTTTTTCACACCACTGTATGTTGTACTCAGAAAATCCAATATACTTTAAAACTTGGGATTTTCTTATGTTAAAGATGTATTTTGTGCAATCATTTGCACACCCCCCCCCCCCAAAAAGACCAGTTTTAAGAAATGACTGAAAGCTCAATATGGCTATGACATGTTCATGATGATGAGTGGATGTAAACTTCAGACCACAAATGTATCATGAACAGTCTTTCCATTTCATGTTATCTGTCCAAACCACGAACAGTATTTACTGGATATAATGCACTTCACCTTAATTAAAGTAATCCCACGGGCTGTCTTGGAAACACAGCCAGTCATCTCATCGCACAGCTTTCGAATAAACTGGTGTGGGACAACAAACACCAGTAAGTCTGCCCCTTCTGCAGCATCGCGCAACTTAGGCACTGCAACCTGCAAACATCAAGAGGGTTGTTTCTTAATACCATAGAACAAGCTCTATCCTATTGAAACAAACACAGATCAGCAATGCCCAGCTTAGAAATAGTGTACTGCACTTTATGTGACTGTGGAGGAGAATGAAGTAAGAGCAAGGCTGTTTATCAAAACAAAACAAACAAAAATTTTACCCAAATGGCAAATGGTTCTTACCACATTTTCTGGAAGTTTGTAACCTGGGAGGTATTTGACATTCTCGTGATCAGTGTTGATGATATCAGTAAGCTTTCTTCCATTGATATTTTCCTCAAATACCCACATTTTGACACTGGTGGCAAAACGCTCCTGTTTTTGTGCATTGTGGCCAATAATCCTGGCAATAGCAGAGCCCCTGAACACAGAATAAGAAGAGATCAAAAGAGATTATATTGCTAAAAGTTCCCAAGACTTGAACAGGGTTTGAAGTATGCAGGTCCTTATGTATAACAAGTTGAATTTATGGTTACTTTATTATCTGTTTAGGTTTATGGCTTTATTAAAGGCAGTCAAAAGGTCGGTCAGTTTTCAGTCCTGGGACGAATCATAACTGATCAAAATTCAAACTTTGTTTCCTTTTGCATGCATTTTGGATTTTATTTTGTTTATGATGTTTCTGCTTGACCGAAATGTAGTTGGTGTTATGACTTAGGACAGCCTTATAATCTCAGTGAGGTTTTTTCTGGTTAAGCAAAGGTTATTACTTTTATTATTATGGTGTTCACTAACAATAATGCAAATGTTAATCCCAATATTAAATTCCTGACTGCATTCCTCTATATAAATAAGCAATCCATAGAACAGAACTCATGACTTCATTTTACCCATTTATCAATTAACCATAATTGTTGTTTTAGAGTCATGTATTATTGATTAGAAATCAACTGCTAATGCACACTGGCGTTTGATTAGCTTCAAAACCAGTGTTAACAGTATGAGCTCCACCTGCAGCCAGGCATTGAGGTTAAACAATGAGCACTCACCAGTTTCCTGAGCCCACGATACACACTTTCAGAGGTGCAGACATGGCAAGAATATCTTCCAACTCAGAGAAAGCTAAAAATATGGCGGAAGCTAGTGTAACAGTTAATCGTTCAGTTGTTCGATGAGAAGCTCGAGGGAGTGAACGTGTTTGTCGATTTTTTATTACGTCATTAAACATGACGAGGCTAAAAACGCCGATGGGAGTTGTAGTTCTTTCGCTTACGTAGGCTCTCATTGTACACAAATGCAATTGAATGGAGTTAGAAGTGACTAGCGAGTAATCAAAACACACACACACACACACACAATGGAAAGCAAAAACGTTGTTGGTTCTGTGAAGACCCTTATAAACCCCACAGGCTAATTCATTTTTTTTTTTCTCTGTCAGGGTCTAATAAGAATTCTTAAAGGGAAAAAAAAGTATTTTTGAGTCTATAAAGTGCAGGACTCAAGATGCCTTTATTACCATTTATACCTTACTGAAATTCTTACACTGTTAGTAGCAAATAAGCAGCATGATGGTTAGCACTTTGGCCTTATACCTCCATGAACAAGGGTTCGATTCCCACCTCGGGTCTGTGTGCATGGAATGTGCATGCTTTCCTCCTGGTGCTCCGGTTTCCTTTCACATTCCCAAGACATGAAGGTTAAGTTAATTGGCATTCCCAAATTGCACTATAGTGTGAGAGTGTGTGTATATGCATATGTCCTGTGATGGATTGGCACCCCATCCAGGGTGTACCCTGGCTCGTGCTCTAGGTCTCCTGGGATAGGCCCCAACCCAGAATACAGGATAAAGCGGTATAGATGATGAGATGATTAGTTAATAGCATATACCCCAAATCAAAGGTTACCGAACCTGATCCTGGAGTATACAAATTTGCAACGGTGATATATTTTCTTACTAATCATATTATAATGTTATTTTTGTATAGCTCTATTACACACTCAGTAAACACCAGTCAGTGAGGTAGTATTATTGACCTGTTTTCTTTGTCTTTGTGCCCCCTGTCCTGCACATATATTAATGTTTTCCCTGTTCCAAACACATTTGATTCAACTAATCAGCTAATCAACAGCCTTTCCTGAGTTAGTGTGTTAGGGCAGAGAAAACACTAAAATGTACTGGCAGGAGGCACAAAGATAAAGACAACAAGTCGATACCTCTGTGTTGTTGGTCAAGGATGTGAAATTGAGCTGTATGATTTAACCCAATATCACAGGTTAGAAATCTTTGTTTCAGTTTGGACAGAGTGTAAATGTAAGGAGAACTGGTAATGCACGCATAAAGTAAAATGACTAATAAAGTGTCTTAGTAAGGTCTCAGTCTGCGACCAGCTGGCAGAACTTCAGTATGTCCTGCCATAGATACAAGGCTCTGTAACTTTATTGGAGTGATGAACAACAATCATGCAAATGATATTGCATTGTTTGGTGTTTTGGCAAGGTGGTCGAAAGCACTAATCTGAAATCCACTGCAAATGATATAGGATTTATACATCTTTATTTTCTATACTGTTTATCCTGCTACAGGGACACGGGGATCTGAAACCTATCCACAGAGACCTTGGGCACAATGTAGGATACAGCCTGGACAGGGTGCCAATCCATTACATGGCACATACACACACACTATGGGAAATTTGGGAATACCAATTAATGTCAATAATCTGCATGTCTTTGAACTATTGGAGGAAACCGGAGCACTCAGAGGAAACCCACCAAAGAACCCTCAATTCTGGAGGTGTGAGTCCACGGTGATAATCACTACACCACTGTGCCGCCAGTCTTAATACTGTAATATAAAAACATTTTCATATTTCTCAAATCATTTAGTGAGATTTAGTGTGGATGTCATCCTGGAGGAATGCACTCGCATCAGGATAGAATTCGTTCAGCATTAGTGACTAAACACGATCAGTCATAATAACTTACTGAATTGACCGGAACCAAATCTTGCACTTTGAACAGGAGGATTAGAGATAAGAATACACACTGCCTTGGACATGACCATTAATCATTAAAATAAGAAGAACCAATGCAATCTTTCTCTTCGTAAGTCAGAGATGAACGTGCCACGCGTCGCCTGGCTATAGAGAACCCAAACGCCTTCGCTTAGTGGACCGATCCCGCTGGAACAGATGAGGGAGGGAGGGGGAGAGCACGCACACACACACACACACACTCACACACAGAAACGCGCGCGCGCGCGCTCCTCCGAGTGAGCTACTCCGGAGTGAACGGTGCAGCTCTGCCGAGAGTCGGACGCAGGGAGGCTTCACTCGACACCGCGGTCATGTTTCTCCTCTAACAGTCCTGAGGCTGGTGTTGTGTGCGGGAGCGTGCGGGATGGAGAAGTGCGGTGCGGCTCGCTGTGGCAGCGCGGGGAAGCGCAGTGTGTCTGTGGAGCGCGGACGGAGAGCAGCGGCGAGCGGAGCGCCAGCGCGGCCCGGAGCTCCAGCCAGCCAGAGCTGCAGCGGGAAAGCAGAGCAAAACCTCCGCCGAGGACTGGAGGGAGTCCTCAACAAATACACCAACCTACTGCAAGGATGGCAGCACAGGTAGCGCGCACACTGGGGTCGCTCAGAGGCCAAATTCATACATCAGTACTACTAATAGGAATTATTGTGTAGTCCAAACCGCACACTAGTAGTTCTATACAGTACCTGGCTGATGGATAACACTGTTTAGTCCGACTTTATCCTGACTAAACTTTCGGAATGTTAAGTAAGATTAGGAAATTCCAGTAGAACAGTACTGTTTGCACTGGATCGTGTTTCATGATTGTTGTTTCCACTCTGGTCTACTATAGGATCAGTTTGATTGTTATCTGACACAATATGGCTCAGCCTGGCTCCTGGTTTGGGGTTTGAATCCCACCTCCTGGCTGTGTGCAAAGGGTTTACATATGTAGCATCACTTTCTGTCTGAATTCCTTTTTGTAGTGTAGTAATAGAGCCGGAAAATCAATAAAATGTGCAGGGCATGGGACATGAGTCCCACTGTTATATTTAATAAGTGTTATCGAAAATGAATGAATGGATAATGCACCATCCAAATAAGAGCTGTTATAAAATATAGCCCAAATCAGTGTTGTTTTTTTTTTATTTAATTTATTTCCTAGTGTGTGGGCAGTGGTGGCTCAAACAGTTAATGCTGAAGGTTACTGGGTTTCTGATCAGAAGTTCAAAGCACCAGCTCTGCCAGGTTGCTGCTGTTGGGCCCTTGAGCAAGGCCCTTAACCCTATCTGCTCCAGGGGTGCCATATAATGGCTGCCCCTGCGCTCTGACCCCACCCCAGCCTACTAACAAGAAGCTGGGATATGCGAAAAATAAAGAATTTAACATTGTCTGATGAATAAATAAAGGCTAAAATCACATGATTTAAGAAGTCCTAACGTTCATTCATTCATTAATCTTTATTAAGCAAATTTATTCCTGGACAGGATTGCTCATCTTGGGAACACGTAGCTTGAGGTCAGAATGCATCCCTGATGGGCACCACACCATGCACACACACATTTGCAAGTAGGTGCAATTTAATGTAGATTTATATGCAACCATCCACTGGCTTGTTTTAGGGCTGTGGGAAGAAAATCCGAGAACCCTGAAGAAACGAATGTGGATATGGAGAGAAAATCTCAAGTGCGAGACATGGACGCTGGAGCTGTGAGTTAGCAAAGATAGAAATATTGGCCACGTTGGCTTCCCAGAGTCCCAATGATTATTCTATTCTAATGATTAGAATAATGTATTTAAATGATTTAGTCATCAAGTGGGTCTCCATTGCGCACTTAATATAGCTTGATTAGTACCTGGTTCGATTTCAAAGTCAAATAGAAAGGCTACATGCTATCCCACCAACAACCCTGCCATAACCTTTGTTTATCTTCCTGCATCATGAGCTGTGCCAATGGTTATGAATTTGCAATAATAGCGTGTTGTGATAATCACTACAGCCGTATTTCTCCTCCTCAGGAGACACAGTTGATGTATAGACCTGTTGTGTTCTCTAAGTAATGCAATCAGTACAATGACTTTAATTATACAGAAAACTAAACCAGGCCAGCTGACCTTGTGTCATAACAATAAGAGGACACTTATTATTTTTATTGTTATTATTAAGTTTTTTGGTGCTTTACTGTTCAAGCCTTCCCACACAAACACAATATGTTCGCTCATATTCATGACTGCCTCGACAGACTGCATGCCCACTGAATTCACACATCTATCAATAGACATTCGTGACTGCAAACTGTTGTGCTACTGTACTGCAGAGACTTCCTGCAAGGAATTTATTACACAGAGCATTCGATATTTTAGCACACGTATGCTATTTTTTCTCATATACACATTAATGTCTTAATGACCTAAAAACATATTTAAATATAAAAAAATTTTATGTGGTCAAAAAGGCCGGTTTAATAGAATCATATCTGCTGATTGAGTGTAGTAGGCGTGTATCTTAATGCAAACTGTGTAAGCAGAGTAAGCCTTCAGTCCTTTATTCATGGTGGGGCGGTTTGTTGTGTTGTGCGATGGTGGGAATTTCATGGCTGTGGGTGCTGCATGAGAAAATACAGCATAGTCCTAATTACACATCTTTCATCTGGGAGAGACTGTGACTCATCTGTAGAGAGGAAATTCCCCATCCCCTTAATGTCCTTGTCTCACTGCTGCCTCGCTTTGCAATCGATGGGAAAAGCAGCCAGCTATATAATGTGCCTAAAGATGTGGGTGTTATATGCTGACTCTTAGGCATGTCATATGTTTAGCTGCACACCAGCTAGAATGTACTTAAAGATTTGCATGTGTAACACTTTGAATACTACAAGGCAAAAAACGAGTTCTAATGCAAAATAATAATGAGCCACATGGATGGAATCACTGGAGCCAACCCAAGCCATTTGAATTAAGTAGACTTTTCTGTGCCTTATAATGCCAACGCTCCCATGATGTGAGTGTATGTGGCATGACAGGACGCATTATGAAATGCCACAACACTGTATTCTTCTCCTCACTTTATTTAAAATATAGAGATGCCGTATGTTCTCTCTTATCAGACTGTTGTGGACACGTTAAATGTAGTTCTTGTCTGCTTATAGTCTCAGCTTATTATTCAGTATCTCAAAGAGTATTATGTAGTCACTACTAGGAACTACAGTAATACTGCTTTTGTGCATTCTCCAAGATTTAAAGGTGCAGTTTGTGATTTAAACTATATTTATAGACTTCACATAATTTTTTTTCCCATCTATATTTTATATGTATGCAGTATATTCAATTTAACAAGCTGTTATGTCTGTATTTTGATCGTTTCAAAGCAGGTATTGTACGATTGGCATTCAAGTAAAACTGGGACTTTCGATTGTGCAGAATAACAGAACACAGTTATGAGAGTAAAAACTGCATTTATTTCTTTATATGATCTCCTCTCTATAGAGTCTCATCACCGTACCAAGCTTGAAGTTCTGTGTAAATGGCAAATATCAGTTTTTCGCCTTTGATCACAAGCCTTGATCGAATTTGATTACAAGTTCTAGTTCAACTTAAACATCCCTCATTTGTACAGTACAACTCATTTAAATTTAAAGAGGTGTGTTTTTGTTTACTTTTTACCAGGGATGTAATAGTACGCAAAAGTAATGGTTTGGTCCATGCGTTGGTTCTGAAGTGATGGCACAGAATGTTTCTCATATATATATATATATATAAGCTAAGCTATGTAAGGTTGCAATGTAAAGTTACAAACCTTTCTTTCTTTAAAAAATATCTATGACTGGGTATTTAGGTGGACTAAGTAACAGCAATATCTACAGCAATAGGTTCTTTTAAATGGTTCTTTTCATTTTAACCAATGCCCCATTCAGCCCAGCCACAGCACGTAGTTCTGGTCCAAGCCTGGTTAAAAATCAGGTGATTCTATGTAGTGATCCTTAGGATAAAAGGGACAAAGATGAAGGAAAACTGAAGAATCAATGGTACATGCAAGTATTAGCTTTGGATTAATCAACATACAGATATATTTCTCTGTTGTTGTTGTTATTGGTCTTTCGAAATGTCAAATTAATGTAAATATACATTCGTTATTCAAATTAGCTGCCTAGGTTGGTACTTACAAAATGCAAACATAGCAGTGTTTTCCATAGAACATTTTCAGAAACTGTCGCAAGAAGATGATAAAGGTTTTGCATGGGTGCCAAAATCTTTGGTTATTTAGTTCTTGCAACGTGAAGACTTTAGCTTGATCATTTCCAGTGTACTACAGAGTAGTGCTGATTTGGAGTGACCAAGCAGCAGCACCTTGTCTGTTGCATGATTATGGTTGAAAACATGCCAATTTGTATGTTCTGTTGATTTAATACAGTACATGGGAGGCTTCACGACTGTAAAAGGGGCCAATATGTATTGTTCTATGAGTGTACTACAAAGTAGTGCTGATTTGGAGAGGCCAAGCCATTTATTCAACAGTTGTATTTTCAGCAGGACTTACAATATTAAATGACAATTACTGACAGTGTTCTAATAAATTACAAAAATAGCAGTTTTAAATTACTTATGTATAACATAAATGTATAATAAATCTTTTTAGGATTTATCTGACTGGCGTTTTTGACATACTGATGGGCTGCACATTGCTACAAGACTGCATGTATTCAAATAAAACAAGGATTTCTGTACTTTTCTCTATCCTCTTTTGAAACACACAATGATATTATGTTTTCACATTACGCACATAAAATGTGAATGAGGATTGTTGGGTCATTTTCCTATTCTGTTGGTTCAAAACTAGCCTACCTTGACAAAAATAAAGTGACACCTTGTGGCGTTGTTTGGTATAATCATGTAGCCACATTACTAAACTTCTGACTCTTACATGTATTGGATAGTTGTTGTCTTTCAGCTGTTCCTATCGAGGAGTCGCCACAGCAGACCATCCAGTTCGCACACAACGGATGCCCTTCCTGATGCAATCCTCGCATTTTATCTGGGTTTGGGACTGGCACTGGATCCAGTGGCTGGGGTTTGGGCATTGGGTGGGAATTGAACCCAAGCCTTCAGCACGGCAGGCGACAAACTCACCACTGAACCACCAATGCCCTTTACAGTATATAGGATGGTATTAGATTTAAAGATTGGTCTGTTCTGTAGGCATGGTAGGGGGCATGGTGGACCACCATGCATGCATTATTTTAGGGGAAACACTGGTCTACTTTCCGAATTTGTCTCTTAAACACAACAATGTCAAATATGACAAAATTCCAACTGGTGAACAAACAATGATTAGGATATAATGCAGCAATATATTTGAAATAAACTTGTTCATCTTTCGCTTTTAAACCTGCACCAATTCCATATTTCTGAAGCTATATTTGAATCTTTTGCTATATGCTGCCTGCTTATCTCATCTTTTTTTTTTTTTCTTTTAATTTAAGTGCACAGTGTTTGTGAACAGCACATGCTGTAGGAGGCTGTGTTTAACCTTGATATTGGTTTAAACTTTTACAGCATTCATTGATGTTTTAATAAAAGAAAAAAATGCATTAATATTAACTTTTACAATCATGATCAGAACATTTTGAAAATCCCATTTAACATTAATTTGAATTCACTATATTTATGGTGAGGATTTCCCAACACTAGTTAAAGCTTGACTACATTCATTCGCATCACAACACGCAATGAACTAAACACCGTGTACTGAAAAATTAGTTACAAATATGTGTACTGTTACATCTCTACTGTTGACGCCATGTGCATTCATGCCATCACTTTAACTTGTTGAACTTGTTGGACTTTGCAACAAAACTTACCAACTGCTCCCTTACATAACTTAACATGTCATTATAGTGTGACGTTTGTTTGGTTTCTATTCTTCATGCGGATCTCTTGTACCTCATGTTTGACCTCTTACAAATAAATACATCTCTCTCTCCTCTCTTCAGGTATTTTGTTCTGGACCCTGAGCTTGGTCAACTGCAGTACTTTCTAAACGAACAAAGTAAGACCCAGAAACCACGTGGCTCCTTGCCTCTGCTTGGCTCTTCTGTGGCCCCCAGTGATGAGTTTCCATTCATGTTCACAGTCTATGCTGTTAATGGAGAGCTCTTTAAGCTTAGAGGTAAAATAATAAACTTCATTTGCTTTTGAAGCCTCATTTCTGCTCTCTCTTCATCACACTCTTTCCTCTTGGCTCCTGCCATTTTCACTTTCCTGCGCTGCTTTCCTGCTGTCACTCATTCTCTTTCTTCTCTGCTCATTTCCTTCGAGACTTCTCTGTCTGCAATCTCCCGAGCAGCATATCCTTTTATGTCGACTCTTACCCATGGCAGATCCTTGTCTTTCCATCACAACCCTTTTTGTGTGTGTGTGTGTGTTTTTTTTCATTTCCGTTCCTTTTTCCAGTGTGTTTTTCATCTAAAGCAATTAATTAGTTACTTTCTTTTCTTTTCCTGAATCTGTTGTGTCAAAGTCACTGTCATAATTGCTCTCTTTCGCACACACACAGTGCATGTAAAGAGGCAAAAATAACATGCTTATATAACAAAAGTTTTTTTTTTGAGAGATTGCTAGACAAAAGAATGAAAGTAGCCATTATTTGTAGTGTGATAGCGTGATATGAAGTCCCTGCAGCAGGGGGTGGACACCACTCCGCTCCCACTTGGTAGTGTTTTGTTGTCACAATCATCAGGTGCTACTTTCTCATTTCACACATTTCTGCCCAGACCGCAGGCTATAGTTAACCTTCAAATTGAGTTTTATTGTTTCCCCATGAGAGTTAACAGAGAGTTAACATCTCACTGTCGTTATGAAGCTGGACAACCTTTTTTCTGTAACTGCTTTTTAATGATATACCCTGGTGTCCTTTGAGGGCAACAGTTTGTCCCATCTGTGTACTATTAAATAGAAAACACATGCTTTTGTGAATACATATTGGCTGGTGTATACTTATAATTATAAAACACTCATGTGTATCCTTTGCGTCTGCCCAGCTTGTGACGCGTTTGAGCGGCAGCAGTGGATGACCCAGCTTCAGCTCTGTGCCCGTCGCCATTCAGAGGGCAGCGCCAAGGTAACATTGTTCGTTACAGTGCACATACATACCACTGTGTCACTTTCTCTCTCTTGGAGGCACTCTGTCTCTGTTTCCCTTTCCTCTGACCTCTGTTGCACTTTGGCAAACTGCCCCAGCAGTCTTGTGATTTAAAAGTTAGTTTCATATTTTCTCTCTGCTGAAAGCGGGATAATTTCTTTCATTTCTTGAGAAGATGGAGGTATCACATTCTGCGCTAAAGCGGTTTCAGAGTCTGCACTGTTGTAATAGCCAAATAATTGGCTGCTGGTTGTGTATAGAGATGAAGGAATCTGACCGTGCTTTTGGGTTCAGCTGATTTGTTTGTCTTTTTTCCCCATCTTAAGATTTAATAATGTATTCTCTGCAGTTCTTAATCTTTTCTGTTTTATGCATTGGATTGTTATTCAGAATCAGAATCACTTTATTTGCCTCAGGAGTTGACCTTAATTAATAGCAATTAATTTTATGTACATTTAATTGATTAACTTTTGGAAAATCCCAGCAAGCTTTAGACCTGTAAAGTTGGATCTGTAAAGCAATTTAAGCAAAAGCAAAAGTGCTTTTAAATGAGCTACATCCTGTAATAAATACATTTGATGTGCCTTGATTTTAGCCCTGTCGCCTTGCACCTCCAGGGTCCGGGTTCGATTCCCGGCCAGACTCGATTCCCATCTCTGTGTGCATGGAGTTTGCATGTTCTCCCCATGCTTGGTGGGTTTCCTCCGGGTTCTCTGCACAGTCCAAAGACATGCAGGTTAGACTAATGGGCGTTCCCAAATTGCCCGTAGCGTGTGAGTGTGTGTATGTCTGTCCAGGGTGTACCCTGCCTCGTGCCCTAAGCCTCCTGGGATAGGCTCCAGCCCCCCGCGACCCTGAATAAAGCGGTATGGACGATGAGTGAGTGAGTGAGTGAGTGAATTGATTTCAGAATCTCAATCAAATCCTTACTATGGACTATGGTTCGGAAGGTCCCAGGTTCAAATCTCACAACCACCAAGTTGTCCCTGTGGCGCCCTTGAGCAAGGCTATGAACTCTCAACTGCTCAGATGTATAATGAAATAGAAAAAAAAAAAGTAAGCCGCTCTGTATAAGGGCGTCTGCTAAATGTAAAATATGTTTTCTTCGTTCCCCCACACACTTTTTTGCTGCATCCTGAAAACTATGGAAATCCTACGGTTCAGATAAACGAAACATGTTAACTACTCAACTTTCTCATTAGTTACATTTGTAGTTACTACATAGTTCATAGTATTTGCTGAATAATATCCTTTAACATAAACAATTTAGCATTAACATGATGCTTTAAGAGTTCAAGCAAAGGAAAAAACGAAGGAAAAAGACAAAACACGGTGTATAATATCTCAGGAGTGGTAAACCCTTTTAGCTCAACAAGCACTAAATTTTATTTTTAACCTCTGTAGAGGTTAAACCTTAATCATTCACTCACATTTTGTCTGATTATTTAGTTACACATTATAAATCAGCAAGGTCTCACGAGACACGGCTCCTGAAGGTGCTTTTCCTGTCATCGTTTACATTTACTGGGCATGTAAATCATCATGTTCATAGATTTAAAGCTTAAAGCATACAGGATTAAAAAAGGTACAGAATGGAATTCATGAATCAGCTCACGCAGCCTGAAAAAAATATTATATAATCACGTCTTCACACATTATTTCCTACACACTCAAAAAAGGTGTGTACTGCTGAGGAGTATAAGGTGTTAGATTATCAAATATCTGTGGGGTGGCAGTCAAGACCCTGTGTGTGTGTGTGTGTGTGTGTGTGTGTGCCCCGTACACAGCTGAAATATAGCATGGCTGCTCCTGTAATGCACTGCTAGTTAGACTGAGGCAGTTTTGCTCTGTCAGGTCTTATTAGAGCAGCTACGCTGTCTCTAAGAAGCAGCTTGGGCTTTTTAGCGGATGTTTATTTATGCTCATTTTGCAGTTTATAATGCAATCCTTTAATCGGTAAGAAATGGATGTACTTGTACTTGCATAGTCTACTGATGCTTTCTGCATGAACGCACAGGCAAATCTGTGCATGTTGTTTGTTCAGAATTAGCCCAGAGTTGCTTTCGAGAGCTAATCAGACTAATATATTGATTTTGGTGTGTTTGTGTAGGAATGATGCGGAATTGTGGAATCAGGAGGTTAAAAAAGTCATTGTTTACATTGCATGGTTGTCTGCGGACAGATCAGCATTCTGGTTTCTCTATGCATGCTGAAGATGTTTCAGAGGTGGATCTGTTCCATTTTTTTTCTTTTCTCAATACTCCCCAGAGAGTGTAATACATTCCAGCACATTCTCTCTCTGTTCTCTCTCTCTCTTCTCATATTCGTGGTTCATCCGTTTCCTCCCTCACCATACTATTCCCTCCCCCCTTTTGCACTCTTCCGTAAACCCTCCCTAATCCCTCCCTCCCTCCCTCCCTTCCTCTCT
>JAOVVA010000048.1:16269242-16286851 GCA_028565275.1 Leiocassis micropogon
TTGGGCTGCAGGCTGACGTTAGACAGAGACAAACGAACGCCGGTGTAGAAGTCAATCGAGCGCCACTACAAAACGCAGCATAAACGTCTAGGATGTTCAGAGCACGTTCGTTTATCCAAAAATTAAACGCCCGCGTGAACAAGGCCTTAAAGTTTAGAGTTAGAGACAGAGTTTGGAGAAAAAGGTTGATCGGAGGCTTTATAATGCCAAAAACTTTTGATAATGTAATGGCCTAAAAATGCGTTTCTGTTGCACTTGTGCGTTTGGCACAGAATTGGTTATGTCTGATCACCGGCTGATCGGTAATGACTTTTCAAACTGAAAAACAGCCAATTCACGTCACTGGCTGATTGACAGGTGCATCTCTAATAAAAATGTAATAAATCATTGGAATTTGGAGTCATTGTGGTGATGCATAAATTAGCAAGATTCATAACCAAATACATTTTCCCCCATCTCTACTCAATTGCATGTTATTTGAATCATCCTGAGTGGAATTGCCAGGTAAATGCTATAATATGTCAAAATTTGTCCATAATAGCTTAGATCATGCTTTAAATAATTAAATGACAAAGTTTAAATACTATCACTGCTTTTACTATATCTGGCATCTTCCCAAAGTGCATAAGCTTTTTCTTAGTTTAATTATACAGATCAAAGAGTGATTTATTTAAATTAAATGTGTCTATTTATCCCTCCTTAACCCAACTTTTTATGCTTAAGATCTATAAATAAGTGAAATTCATAATAAAACTGTCTACTTTCAACCGCTCAGATGGCAGCCTGAATACGATGAGACTCTATTCAGTCAGGAAGTAGCTTTACTGCGTTATTCATGTTTGAAAGTGTTTAGTCCTTGTGTGTAAGTGGGTGAATGTGGTTAGTCCTTGTTTCTGTTGTCTCTCAACCTGGAAATCACTTAATGTCTTAATGTCAGTGAAGCAGACAATTGTTAGAATGCAGCTACACAAAAAGCTGTTATTCTTGTATGAATGCTCCAAATTGAAATGAAAAAATCGGAAAATTGAGGTTGACATTCTGCAGCTTAAACCCAGACAATGGATTGTGCTGGACTAAAGAACAACTCAATTAAAACTCTAATTACTGACTGCTGAGTGCATGCCATTTTTCCACTGCAGCATTATTGGAGGCTGATAAGAAGCTTCCTCAGCCATCTGAAAGAGTTTCACTTGGCAGCCAGGGTCAGAGATCACAAAATGCTCATCTCATGGTTGCTGGAGATTTAACAGGTCCTTATTTCCCATTAGACTTGACCTTTTCAAGCTGGCTTTGTAATAATTCCTGGTTTCTACATGGAAATGGGTAGAAATGGAGGGTCAGCTTGACATGCAATTATTTGCGCTTGTTAGTATTGTTCATGAATTACTCTATCTAATTATGCACAAGCAATCACACTGTTGTTCTTCTGTTTTATCTTTATTATCTTTTCTCTATATTCCACCTGTTTTTGGCACTGCTTCTGACACATCAACATTTGCTCAAACTCAAAATTGATCTTGATCCCATGTAGTGTAGTGTTGGTGGAAAAAATGGTTGTCATTCTTTTTTATTACCATTTTATCCCTTTCCATTAAATGATTTATTAATGATTGAACTTGATCATTGTGATGTTACATGCTCTGCCAGCTGTACAGCGTCTTCTCCTGCTGTTGAGCAACCACACGTCCTTTTCTTGCAGAAGTGCATCTCCAGTTTCAATTATGGCTGCTCATATGCAAACATTTAACTTTTTTTCTTCTGTACAGGACAAATATGCAGGTTAAAAAAAATTCTGTGTCAATGCCATAGAGAGAGATGTAATGGAGAACAATCCTCTTACCTGTGCTGTGGGTGTAAGAGAGAGAGAGATAGAGAGAGATAGAGACCGTGATCATAAGGCTAAAGGTGTCTTATTACAGCTGCTGCCATGGACTTTTCAAAGAGAGATTGGGAACATAGGGGGAGAAAAAAAGAAATGGGTTGAAAGAAAGAGCAGGCTAAGATGAAGGGAAAAGGGACGAGCATGCTGGAATGAAAGGGATGAATTTCTGTGTACTCTGTCTACATTTGGTCCTCTTATGTGTCCATAAAACTGGTAAAAGCAGAATAATAGCACCCCATAAGCAATTTTCCTGGGTGCAGACTGAGCTCCACGAGCAGACACATTTGCCCAGTCACATCAGATGAGGATGGCTTTTAGTTACAAACATGCAACAGGTACTTAGAATATTATGCTTTCTGTAGCTGTGGTCATCATTTCTGGAGCCTCAGACAAAAAAAGAACTGGTTCACATAGACAAAGTGAGAATATTAAAGTGCGTTCATTTTTAATGAGAGACGAATAATGAAATTCTAGTCACACTAGGCGAAGAGTAGAGAAATCTTTCCTGGTTATTATACTTCAAGAAACTACAAGTGCTTTAGAGCACAGCTGGTGATTGTGTTTTAATCTGGAATTTTTGGTGGAGATGGATATGGGATTTCCTCTGTTCTTGCATCATACCTTCAAAACGCAATCTCAAATGCATTTGTTACATGATGCTTAGGTTAGAATAAGCACTGAAGCAAGAGAGGGTTTTTTATATAATGGATTTTATTTATTTGTGCTAAACACTGTTCCCTTCAGAAGAATTGGAAAAGCAAGGCTAATTCCTTTATTTTTGCTATACATTGAATACATTTGAATTACAGATCAAAAGATGAATTTGAGACAATGGATCAGAATTTCAACTTTAATTTCCTAATGAACTTGCGATCATTGGTGGCAGACTAAGGTTAAGTTTAGGTGAGCATATAGTGCTTACAGTAACTGAATCAAGCTGGTGACAGACTGATACTAAACCATCATATTCAGACTGCCGATGAGAGGTTTGTGGCTTGTGGTATGGTCTTTATCTTACTAAGCTAAAAGTCGTCTTCAGACTGTGGATTTTGATACCTTCATGCCTGCCCTGTGAAGATTTTTGGTTTTGTCAATATTTTAGTTTTTTTTACCATCACAATCTTTTGCCCATTAACTGCTTTTTGTTTCCTTGGCTGGCCTGTTCCATGTCTGGTTATTAATACGCCAATGGTTTCTTTATTTTTGACGAAGTTGTTGTATTGGCCATGCACAATATAACGTTTATAATGGCTCTGATCGTTTTTTTTTTTGTTGCATTTTTCTCAGCTTCAAAACAGATGGCTTTTTTTCCCCAAAGACAGCTCTATGGTCTTCATTTAGGTTTAGCATTTTAAGGACTTATTTGAACAAATGGGGACATTTTTTTGGTGCATGAAGGAACCGGACGAGGATGCTGTTCGGGCATGCAGGGACAGGATGTATTCTTGACTGATGTATTAGAGGACATACTGTAATTGTTCAGATTAAAGTTACATTCAAATTTGTCATTTTTCAAGTGACTCTAGCTTTAGATTCTGATTGGGGCTGCTTTTTCTAAATCCATTAATGTTATGAAATTACTGAACTTTGGCCAAAAGACCATGTCTAGAGCATTCTCTGTTACCAGTTGTTGGAGCGTACAGGAACAGAATAAGGATGGTGTGGCATGCAGGGATGGGATGGTGATGGGGCATGAAGGAAAGGGATTGGGATGGTGTGGGTCATGGGCATTGCAAGACCCCTTTTACTGGTATATGTGCCACAGTATTGATCTGCTGTGCCACAGTAAAATCTTAAATTTAGGTGTTAACAAGCTCATAAGGCAGCATGGTGGCATAGTGGTTACCACTGTGGCCTCGCACCTCCAGGTTCGGGTTTGATTCCCGCATCAGGTTTGTTTGCATGTTCTCCCCATGGTCTGTGGGTTTCTTCTTCCTGGTACTCTGGTTTCCTCACACAGTCTGAAGACATGTCCAGGGTGTACCCCACCTCGTTGCATGAAGAGATGGGATGGTGTTGGGGCATGCAGTTACATGATGAGGACTATTCCATGGACAGGATGAGAACATTCAGGATGGGGAATGGATGTAGACATGACGTAAGGTTGTGGTTAGGGAACAGTTAGTGTTCCTATAAGGCTCAACCTACCACCACCATGACCAGTATAAAGTTCTTACTAAAGATGAATAAATTCATGAATTTATTGTTCATTATAATGGGTTTAAAACGGCACTCTGGCACTGTTATATCATGGTCTGGAGATACGATGTGTGTTAATAATGAATTTTTATAGCAATGATCTCTAACATTGATGTTACTAAAATTCATCCTAGCTTTGTTAAAAGCTATGAATAGAGAAAAGAGAGAAAGAGATAAGAAAAAGTGACAGAGAGATGATGATCATGGTGTGTATTTGTGTCAACTCATAAGAGAATGTGACAGAGAAATACAGAGGGAGCCAGTGTGTAGGTGTGTTTGTGCAAGTTCTTTCCTCTTTGAGCAGCCCACAGTAATGAGTCACCACCTCGCGATGCTCCTCAGTTGTCTGTCCCATTTGTAATAGAGCAGCTTCATATCCACAGCACATCAAATAATCGTACATCATTACACTGAGTGCAACAAGCTTTAAAATAGATGACAAGTGCAACAAGCCAACTTCTGGCAAATTCACACCACCCACATTGCAGTTCGGCTTCTTGATAAAATCCTCTGCTGTGCTGATGTGTGTGGGTCTGTGGTATAAACACATATTGGGAATGATGCAGTCACAGTGTCATGCATTCCCCCTAACTCATATGTAACTCTAATATGCTCTCGAGGCTTAACTGACCATGTGTTACTGAGAGAATATGGGCATTGACTTTAATGCAGATTAATTTCACTTTGGTTTGGTGTTTCACATCAAAATACAGAGCCATGGTGAGTAATAAAACCTCTCCAAATTGGATTAATATGTTGCACTTTTGTTTTTATCATTTCCTTATTCTTAACAAACCGTCTTCACTTCACAGAAGCAGGTAAATTATTTCTATTGTGATTGTCCCCAACAGAAGATCTGCTACAAACGCTACATTGGATCATGTTTAGAAAACTAATGTAGCCTAGTTTGATGACCCCATTCTAACATACAGGGTTGTATGAAAAACAGTTGGTGTCTGATTGCTTAACAACTTAAATCATGAAAATCTGAACACAGCTCTTAAAAGTGGCTCTGTCCCAGACTTTTTTCTTTAGTTTTCTTAAAGTATCATTTGCTACACAGGTCATGTCTCAGGCTGAGGGCCAGCAGAAGAACCTCCTGCACTCCATTGAGTCGCTTCCAAGCCGTGGGCCTCTTTCCTCACTCGATCCAGACCTGCTGCTGCTCAAGGCTACGTCTGCGGCCACGCTAAGCTGTCTAGGAGAGTGCCTAAGCATCCTTCAGCATAATGTCACCCAGGCAGCCCGCAACATAACCACACACACACCAGGACTGAACACAGGTGAGTAACAGCATGGAAGTGCGTGTCTAGCTTCCATGTCTAGCTTCCATGCTGTTTTGCTATGATTCTTGACTGATGTATTAGAGGACATACAGTAATTGTGCAGATTAAAGTTACATTAAAATGTGTCATTTTCCAAAGTGATTCTAGTTTTAGAATAGGATTGGGGCTGCTTTTTCTAAATCCATTAAAGTTATGAAATAACTGAACTTTGGCCAAAAGACCATGCCATTTCGAGAGCATTCTCTGTTACCAGTTGTGACAAAGCACACCCACTATTTCCTCATATCCTCCTTACTTTGCTAAAAGCTATTCGATAGTAGAGGTGGCCTTTTTCCACCTCTACTATTGAATAACTCCTACCCAATAGTCATTTTTTTGGGGGGAGGGATTTTTCCCCAATTTTCTCTCTAATTTAGTGGTATTCAATTCCTCCCCCAGTTACTAGGGGGCTCCGAACCACGTGACGCCAGCCGCTCATGCATCGTTGGAGGCGGTGTAACACACTCTGAGGACAGCGCTATCCGCTCCTTTCGCTTGCGTGAACTCACAGACGCTTTTGATTGGCTGTACAGCTGTTATTAATGTGTGAGCACTAAGTACCTCCCTCATTGGCCGAGCTCTCTCACAGGGGAGGGATGAGACCCTCCGGCTGCGAGAGGTTACAGCATCGCCCAGGAATCAAACTCGCAATCTCCGGATGATAGGGCGAGCACTTTACCGCTGCGCCACTCGGAGGCCTTCCTACTGATTAGTCTAGCAGGCATCAGGATCTGCCCGCAGACGAAGCCACGGGTAGCCTCTAGTTAATTATAATGCAAAAACCTATAGATCTGCTTTGGTTGTAAAATGGCTATTGCTTTGCTTGTCAGAAAAGGAGTGTAAATGTGTGTGTTTGTGTGTAGACTGCAATTCAGGCTGGTCAGGGCCCAAACCTACAACAGATGAGCCAGTGGAAAATGGATCAGTGATGGGCCTTTCCACCTCTACCACTAACAAAACATCCCCATCTCCAGTACACAGGAGCAAGGAAGTGCACAAACATTCTGAGGTAAACACACACACACACACTATAGTAAGGTCACTGGAATATGGTGATTTCTTGTTCTAGTGGCTGTGACTTTTATAAAAAATGTCAATGCTGTCTGAAATGACACAGTCTCAGGGGGTCCAGAGCGTTTTCTGCCGAACTTCCCTGGCACAGGAAGCGCTAATTGGATGTGCTCTAGTTTTCAGACAGTTACCTGAGGATCTGCAACAACCCCATATAAAGGGGGATGAGTCACTATGTCCCTTTTGGGAACCTTTGCACTTCCTACATCTCTGTCATCTGCTGCCTGCTTTTGGAACTAGGCCACACTTACTGGTGCTACATGATGTGTGTAAGCATGGATGTGCCTGAAGGGACGGAATTAATGTTGTGTTGCTTTGTGTGTCATTAAAATCACTCTGAAACACCCGCCAATGTAATAACAGTTGACAAACGTGATAAACCATTAACATAATACAAATCTGCAGCTTTACGTTTGTGGGAAGGAGAAGATGTTCTGCTTTGAAAATGTTGAAAATTGTTATAATAAATGTAATATCATTATGTAGGATTATTACAGTAGCCTATAAGAATGGTGACACAGGTGTCTTTAAATGTTCTGGTAAGTGACTTATTCAGTTTTATCCTTGAATTTAATTCATGAAGTCCCTAAGTGACATCTAATGAATACCCTGGTGCAGTCATGTGACAATCAGTGAGTTTGTGTATCCATGACATCATGAGACATAAGACAGAATAGTTTTTTTTGTTCCTGAAAGTTTCAACCTATATAACAAATGATTTGATACCATCTCACATATCACATTGAATGCATTTCCTGAACGAATCGCTATAAACCATATGTCACAGAGGTCTTTTAACCTTAGGGAAAATGCCATGTTAGAAGGTGCAGATTTTTATTACATTGGTGGAGTTGTCGGTGGCACGGTGGTGTAGTGGTTAGCACTGTCGCCTTCCACCTCCAGGGTCCGGGTTCGATTCCCAGCCAGGCATGGTGCATGGAGTTTGCATGGTGCATGGAGTTCTCCCCGTGCTTGGTGGGTTTTCTCCGGGTACTCCGGTTTCCTCCCACAGTCCAAAGACATGTAGGTTAGGTTAATTGGTGTTCTTAAATTGCCTGTAGTGTGTGAGTGTGTGTATGTCTGTGTGCCCTGCGATGGATTGGCGCCCTGTCCAGGGTGTACCCTGCCTCGTGCCCTAAGTCTCCTGGGATATGCTCCAGGCCCCCGTGACCCTGAATACAGGATAAAGCGGTAATGACGATGAGTGAGTGGTGGAGTTGTATTCCGTTGAGGGGTGTTATGCAGAATTCCCTGTAAAGATGATATGCACTCAGCTCACGTTTTAATGGAACACAGACATGATTGCGAACAGAACCAGAGCTATGATATAAAGTACATCAAATGCCATTCATCTCATCACCATGATTGCAGTGTAAAATTACTAATCTGTTGAATGAATTCCAGCACTTACTTACACTATTCAGGATGATATTGCTCTACCAGACGCATGCTTGAGTGTGGAATGTGTGAGAGGATATATAACCAGTTGGATGTTGCCATGTTTAGCTGAAACATGCTGTGCTTATGGTGGAGCAAGTGGCCATCCCTGGCATTATGCCTATACAGACAGTGAAATATGCTGATAGGCCTAAGCACTTAGAGCTCCTGAAATGAGTAACATCAATCCAGACTGTCCTGCTTTGAGACCAGCTGAAGTGTGTAGCTTACGGCTGTTGAGGACCGACACACCATCATTTAAAGCACAAGATCATTCAACCAGCTCAGATTAACATTCCAGAAAAGCACTTATGGGTTTCTGCCATCATAAACACTCACAGTGCAGCTCGAGTCATTTTCAGACTGATTTTTTTCACTAATACAAAAAATGTAAAATCTGTTTATTACATTTTCTGATTAATAATATCAGATACAGGGACGTGAGAATATGGTATTCTTGTATATGAAAAACTATTACGCCTGAATAGTAATAAAGAAAAAGACAATATATTTCCCTCAGCTGTCTATTCTACTCTGCAATACATCAATGTGCAATTTTTTGCTTGTCCTGTCAATCAACCCAACTCTCTGATAGTATTTGTTGGCCACCAATATTCTCTGGCTAACTTGTTGTTAACATTACTAACTGTTAATGTTAATGTTACTCTGTTGTTGCTGTACTCTATAAACGTTGCATAAGTGTTTAATATTCATACACTATAGTAGAATGGTACCTTTAGTCACTCATGTCTGCAAGTGTAACAGAGCAGTTAGAGTAGATTTTTATGAACTTTGACAGAGCAAACAAACAAAAAAAAAAACATTCACTGAGGCCTTTATGGGAAATTACATCATTACAGTAATGATATGAGCACTTCCAAGGCAACAGGAGATTAGTCAGCTCATAATATGTGAGGATGATAAAAGCTTGACTGTCTAGTGAGACTAGTGTATCTAAACTAACCAATATAGCTAAAATGCGAAGGAAGCTTATAGTCAGTTTAGCCTTAATCAACTCACACTTACTTAAAAAGGCATTGATTAGTTCATTAATACCGTTTGTAATAGCAAGGTCTAACAGGAAATATTTTTTATTTCAATTCCTCAGGAATTAAATAGGGATGGGAATGAGCAAGGACCGGCAGTTACAATATTATTAGGTACCAATTCGATTAGTGTTGCGATTCTGTTTATATCAAAGATTTTATAAATATCATGATTTCTTTTTTTTTTTCAGATTTTGTTACAATCCTAAACAAATTTATCAAATAATTTGCTTCAAACACAGAAGATGCTGTACTGCCTGCCAATGTGTGAATAGTTTAGAGAGGACCACCTGTAGGAATATTGAGGAACTGCAACATATTACCACTGCAAATGCAAACATATACAGTATTACTTAAAATATATTGTTTTTAAATAACTCTATTTTGAAGTCAGTGTGGTGATACATGAATTACTTAAAGAAAGAATGATAAAATGTACCAGAATAGACCCCCCCCCCCCATTTGCTACGTACCTGATATTTGTGTTAAAGAAGACCAAAGAATAAAGTGATTGAGGATCACATAAGGACATGTAAGTCCTTAGTCCTCAGAAACTATATATATATATACATACACACAAGTCTATTTAAGATTACTTAAATACTGAATGTGGTTTGGAGTGAACCATAAGGTATAAAGATTTTAAGGATTAAAACAAAAGAAAGAAAAGTCAGGCAACAAAAAAAATCTCGGCCAGTTGAGTTTGTTGTAGATAACGGAAATAGCTTTAATTTCATTTCTGGACAAAATGTTCCTTTCAAGTGACTTTCAAGTGCACCATGTGCAAGGAATTAGCAGGAGAGCACAGGCAATTAGGCAGGTGCTTTTTGCAGCAGTCACTCCAGTGATTTCTCTCTTTTGAATGAGAAACTAGTAAACCATGGTGTAAAACAGCAGTGCATTCAGAGGCTCCATAAATCTTAGGGAGGCTTTGTGTTTTAGTACTGATGGCTCTGTGCCAAAAAGGCACACTGTATTTGTGTGTGTGTGTGTGTGTATGTGTGTGTGTGTGTGTGAGAGAGAGAGAGAACCTCTGTAAGATGGTACACATTGTGTAGATTTTAGTTCTAATTATACTCAGTAAGCATTTTTATTCATCATGCTCGTTTATGTCCCTGTGTATTTTGAGTCATAACCTGATAAGGGAGCTAGAATGTAGTAAGATATAAAACTATGATGCTTAATGAAGCTGCAGCAAGCCTCAATCTTTAAACAATTATGAACATTACGGTAATAGATAAGTACAGTTTGAATCATCTCTGCACATGAGCATATAAATGAGCAATGTAAAGCACAAACCGAGGCTTGCTGTTTCTCCAACATGCTCTGACAATAGTTACACCATAGCAAGAAATTGCTAATATGTTTATGAATAAACCCGAAATAGTGTTGCGTATGGTGCACTGCAAGATTCTACAGGTCACTACAGAGAGTCCTGAAATAAATGACAAATGGTATAATATAATAATATAATAATGGTATAATATAATATAGGGACAGGAATCACCCAATACGATTGTATCTCGATATCTAGGTGACAATTTGATTTGTATTGCGACTTTGTAAATATCACAATTTCATAAATGTCCTGATCTGATGATAATTTTTAATTCAAAATTAATTAAAAATAAATTTTGTCACAATATTCAGTTGGATGTAAACTTCCACTCTACTATACATATTTCTAAAATGTACAACTTGGTTGTGACCGAGTAAGAACACAAATAGTATTGTCTTTTGTTTGGAGGAGTTTTGCAGGCAGTGCTTTTTCTTCAGGCATACGTTTCAGGAAAGATATCTGTTATCTGGACAGTACTAAATCTTCCTGATCCACTCTGCAGTGATTTATTGTTTTCCACAGAGTGAGTACCATGTCACAACCTGAGCAGTGCACTGCAAAATGAACATGATCATAGTTCTTTTCAATGTGTATATTATGACAGCCTACTCTGTAACTGTGCCAGGGCAAAGCAGGAGTTAAAAGGAGACAAACATGGTTGAGATAATCAACTCAGTTTTTCTATACCTGAAGTGCCCTGTGCAATTATTGGCACCCTTTGTAAGTATTAGTAAAATTATTATGTTCCTCAGTTTGGATGTGTCTATGAAGATGTTTCATGTCAGACTGAAAAAAAAAACGAGAAAAAGTCAACCATTTATTAAAATGTTATTCAGAGAAAAGCAAATCTCTCATCAAGAAATAATTATTTTCAACAAAAACGTGTGTTTTTATTGGTGGAAATGCTTATGCAGAACACTGTATATCAGTGGAACATGCTGGTCTGTTAAACCTGTCTTACATGATGTGTTTGTCATAAATGAGTCAGCTACTCGAACTGGTTCTCTCGTAAATTCAGAAAAATATTCAGAATGAAGACAGATGCACTTCATTAGTATTCTGTATTCACCAGTAAGTGCTCTGATCGAAATCCATTACCTTAAACGTAAAAGCAACGATTAAGCGCTAACTTTATCTAGAACATAAAGAAGTGTGCTTGATTCTGTGTGCATAGTTGCAGCAGCATGATGTTCTTATATACCGCTACTTGCTATGATGATCCATGTTGTGTAGTGTGTTAAATAATTGATATGAGCATGAAAAAATGTAATATTTGTATGAGACCTGGGTTCAATTCCCAGCCTCTAGGGGTTGCAGAGTACCATTAGTTCTTGTCCCAAACCTGGATAAAAATGAGAGGGTTGTGTCAGGAAGGGAATCTGTGCCCAAAAAAAATGCTGATCTGATGATCCACACTGGTGACCCCTGATGGGAGCAGCCAAAAAAACAACAACAACAAAACACACACACACTAGCCACAGTAATAATTTTATTGCGGAAGTGTAGTGGATAGTATTGCTCCAAGATCACTGGTTAAGTCCTTGACCAGCCTTGACCTCAACCCCACTGAACACCTTTGGGATGAACTGAAACACTGACTGCACCTCAGTCACACAGACTATCACCTGACATCAGTGCCTGATCTCGCTAATGCTCTTGTGGCTGAATATACAAATCCCCACAGCCATGCTTCAAAATCTAGGGAAACACCTCCCTAGGCAGTGGAGGTTGTTTTAACAGCCAAGATGAGACTAAATTAGGAACATGATGGTCAGGCGTCCACAAACATTTGGATAGTGTGTATGCAATGTATACAGTGCAAACGTTATCTGATTAATAATTTTACTTAAAAAAAAACAAAACAAAAAAAAACAGGCAGTATACAAAAAAACCCCCAAAACTGGCACTGCTAATCTTGTTAAGCCGAACTCTGCTGCTCTGACTCATTAAAATTACCAGTAATTCCCATCACTACTGTCAGTGTCAGTTCTCTGTTAGTGTAAAGTGACAGGCAGATGACTAGAAATTCTTCACAGTGCAAATAATATTTTTTTTATATACAAAGGATTAAATATTAGGTTTGCTCTACATATTAAAAATGCTAGAAATAAGTCTGTTGAATATTTGATATTCTGGAACAGATGGATATTATCATGAGACAAGGAGAAATCATCCAAGCCCCTAAACAATATAGCCCAAATCACACTGCATTTCACAATAAACAACATACATTATGATGATTAGATAAACATCCATGGTTTTGTATTATTGCATTGACACACTGGAAATTTAGTCGTATAACATTTTATCATTACAGAATCTCCCACTCTCTTTTCATTATTTAACGTATCTAATTTTATGCAGACAAATCTATGTATTATACAGAAATAAAAAAAATATTTTTACTGTACTTAAATAATTTTCTACTTATTAAAATTTTGTTTTAGATTTCTGAGAAGCAAAAGGAAATAAATTGTGAATGCAGTATTAAGAAGTCAATCGAAAGATTTCCAGGATTTTATCCCTATTCATTAATACTCGTTTGGTGGTGATAGATGAGTAAACATTATTTAAAGCGCCGATGTCTGGATTAGCTGTGGAAGCTTTAACACCTGGCCCTGTTGAGGAGAATTAGTAGAAAGCAACAGCACTGTCATGCTGTGTGGGTTTGAGCTAATCTGGCTCAATTCAATACAGCTTAATAAATGTAGAGCTTTTCTCATTAGAAAATATTACGGTCAGCGCACTGCACACTAGCATTCTACTATCTGCTTCTGATCATTTTTCATTGTCTTTTTAATAATAACTGCTCTGCCTTTTAGTCCTTGATTAGGATCTAAGCACAGGCCAGGTAAAAATAGTTTTTTTGCCAAACACAGCCACACACCGCCACCCAAGGCACGCTTACCTCCTCATAAGGCAATGCTACTCATAGTTTTTTTCCCCATGCTGTGACCAGAACAATACTTAAACCAGTCTTAGCGAGTATAAGCTACTGTAACTATCTAGTCTAGTGTCCTTTCTATAGCACTGGTTACTGGTTGTGGAGTCCAGGCTCCCCCAGACATACAATAGGTGAAACACTGCCAAAGGGGCTTTTTAAGTTATTAAACAATGGTTAGAGTCCCAATCCTGCGAGTTCTCATCGCATTATGCATGTAGAAACGCTTTTCTTTTCACTATACTTCCAGGAAAGATATTGTTTTCTTTGCTTAATACAGGCCATTAATTTGACCTTTCTGAAACCATACCATTTTCTGTGCATTTATTATTGAGTTGCTATAGTTCTCAGCCTGTTTAGCTACTTGAATTGAATGAGTTTTTGAATTGAAAAAAAACAAAACAATCAGGAGTATTAATAATGGTAATTATATTGGTAGATTGTTCAGGACAAAACAGTTTTATAGCTGCAATAAATTTTATTATGAACAATTCAATAATAAGGTTATTATAAAGATAATAAGTTAAACCTGTGCTGAGATTTTATTTGATTTTAACAGAGTCCTTATCTGCAAAAAGTCTGATAACCCCTGATCTAGATACATCAGTTGTTCTGTGTCACTAACCCTCATTGCTAAGTTGCTAGTAGACCTTACTTAAAATTGTTAATAATTGATTACTCAAGTGATTGTATAACTTGTTTTTAACTTGTGTAATGCATGCTGGGTGTTTTAGTAGCCAAGCACTGAGACTGAGGGATGTGATGTCATCCTACAGAAGAATCTACAGTATATACATCATAAATGCTTGTTTTGTGCTGGAATGACTTTATCATTTATTTTATTTTCTCTCCCTCATTCTCTCTCTCAAACACACATAGCTCATAAGAAGATGAATCACATGCGAATGAGACCATATCATGGGACAACACAGGGTCAATACACACAGACACTGAGCCACATGACATTAACTTGGACACTCAGACACACAAAACCTACATGTAGTTTAGTCCTGAACACTGGAGGTTAGTTCTCTAGAAATCCATGGCCTACTTGGCTTTGGCCAAAAGGTGCATTTAGTCTAATTCATTTATTGATTAGTGTCTTTTGTTTTGGTAAAGAAGTATCTCTGCTTTGATCAGAATATTATGTAGAATACAGACAGACATAGCCATAATGATTCGAAAACATAAAACATCATGTACACAGAAGGAAAATACAGAAATATAGAAAAAAAATACAGCATATGCTGATTATTCCTGATCTGAGTAAAGTGCTGTATATGAGACCCAGTGCTGAGCTAGAAATAATAGTGACCTGCGGCTAGGACACAGACTAATGGAGCAGGTATGGCAGTAGATTTTAATTGGCCTGAGGTTAAAATCTGGACTTGACAAAGCTAATGGGGATAAAATTAGCATCAATAATGTTCACAGAGAAGCAGGACCAAGCACTTACATCAACATGCCATCAACACTAAGCACTTGTGCCAGCACACCGAGGTCAGGACTGTATGGGGGATGTGGCAGAAACTCCCAGCTGAGTTCCTGTAATGTGCAAGTGGTGTTTGTGTATGATTGTGTGTATAGTTCCCACAGAGAGATAAGTCTAAGTTGGCAACAAGTTATCCATCAACTTCCAATGATTATGCGTTCCAAACTTGTGAATGTTCACTGGAAAGACTGCAGTGGGCTCCGAGCCATTTCGGTGGGGATAGTACTATTTACTCTTCAAATGTTTTACTACGGCTCAGTCTTCTGTAAAATCAGTTTTACTCTTTAGTCCCGGTTTGACTTGAACGGGCCTTATATAATCTACTGATTCATAAATTAAACTAGCTACATCCAGCACCATCAAGGTATAGATATAGAATCCTGCTCTTATGTGTTTGGGGTCTGTAGCAGTTACATGATTAGATAAATAAAGCAATGTGGCAAGATGAAGTAGAGATTGTATTCATGAATACATGAGTAATAAGCGCTCGCAATACCCATGCTTTAGGGTGAACAGAAATATATACAAATTGTGTAGATGCAAATAGAGTAGCATGTGCGTAAATCGTGAGTTTGTTTGTGGAGTAGGTGAGGAGGACCTTGAAGGATTTAAAACATCCATGTAATCTGTGAAAAGATATCGGGCACAAGTCATCTGTCTTTCTCGCTCAAAAAAAAGTTGCTATATTGGGATGACAACTATGATACAGATATTAAGAACACATCAGAAAAAAAAACAACAGCAAAAAGTATGGGAATATATGTACGTTCAAGTTTCTCTCTCTCTCTCTCTCTCTCTCTCTATCTTTAACTCAGTGTGCATGTTTCTCTGGCTTTGTTAATGCAGCTAAACAGAAGCAAGAAGGTCGAGCTGGATTTGGAGAATTCAGCCTGTGGCAAGTCTGTGCAACAGCAGCTACAGTAGCAGTAATCTCAGTGTTAGAGTGTGTGTGTGCGTGTGTGCGTGAATGAATGAGTGGGCAGAGTGGGAGGGGGCAGTATCACCACAGTTCAGGGACATCTACTCCGACAGGGAGGAATAGCAGGGTAGAAGAAAGGAAAGAGCGAAAGACAGAAGGAAAGAAGGAAAAAAGAAGAGGGTCTTGAAGCAGAGCTGTTATGGGACACTTTGTCCCACTGTGAGATGTTGAACCTGGAGTACATAACTAAACTGGCCCAGACATGAATGTAAGTCGGAAGAGATTTTTGTGTTGGTGAACGTGTGGTGGATCAGCTCTCTGCTCTCTGTTTGATTTGATTGCTGTTTGAGGCATGGAAGGATTTTTCTGTAAGGCACTAGAACACTAATTATAGTAAGGGTTAAATATGCAGTTCTTTAACTTTTAGTACTCTAGAACTATATTCTGATCTAGCAGGACCAGTTGCATAAACCAGATGTTTTATTATTTTTTTGTTCCATGGAGCAATCATTAAAGCTGCTAACTTTATATAACTTTATACTGTATGTATATTAATATAAACTGTGTGAGCCCTAAATCCATGTCACTGTGATAAATTGCTTGTGATTTCTTGCTGTGATCTGAGGTTAATTATTATTAGTTTTGGTATTTGTAATGAAATTCACATTTCCCTGTGTGATACTATTGCTGCTTTTTTTTAAAATTGTTTTTTAGTCTTGCCATATGGTTTGATGGGCGTCTGTTCAATCGTGATTTTTTTTTGGATGTTTGAGTGTCACGTGTGGTTTGACCTTGAAAGTGGCCCGATTGAGCATTGCCTTACTAGTTCCCTGCTGTTAAGTGGAGAAAAAATGGCCACATGCTTCTTTTTATGAAATATTCAGTTTGAAATGGCACTGCTGCTCTGAGCAAAGATCCAGGGTTTCCCTTTCCCATACCCGAGCCTCATCTGATTCTCATGATCTCACCATTCAACAAACACCACCAGCATAAGAGACAGAAGGATGAAGGAAGCATTTCAAATCAACAAATTATTGTAAAATTAGTCACTTATTCAGTTTATAGGCCATTCACAAAATCCACACTTGCAGGAAACATGCTGCTGCTTTTCAGTTCCCATCTGGTGCCTAAGAGTTGCTCATATGTTCATGAAAGAATAGAAAGAAATCCTCAGAGACAAAAAGATGTAATATTTCTCACTTATCTGTGACCTATATCAGCTCTTGATGGTGAAACCTTTAATTCTTTTCTCAGTATGCATGAGGGAATGCACTTGTGTTATATTATGCATTAGGAACTATGTAGGGCTTACGCATGAGCGACTACAGCAGAGAGCACACATACATAAATCAGGCCAGTCCAGCTAAAAGCACCTTAAGGCACTGGACACACTATGCCTAACTAGAAGTTGTGGGTAATTTCTAGAGGAGCCCTAGGGGTTTTAAAATGGCTCCCAGCAGAGTATTGTCACATCTACCCTGTAAAATGAACTTGTTTAAAAAATAATCACTGCTGATGGCACACTTTATCTATTTTCTTCAGGTCTAATGAGGTTTATATTTAGGAACTAGTATAAAATGTTGGACTAATGTAGTGCAAAAAAAAAAAGCAATATATGTGCAGGTTCATTTAGTCAACAAACCGAAGTTCATAGTGACACAGCAAGAACATAGCAGTGCTGTTACATACAAAAGGTTCAACACAGATATCATATATATATATACACACACATAGTGGAACCTTGGATTACGAGCATAATTCGTTCCAGAAGCGGGCTCGTAAACCAAAGCAAATTTTCCCATAGGAAATAATGGAAATTCAAATTATTCGTTCCACAGCCCCAAAAAAATAAATACATAAAAATAATTAACATAAAATATGAAGTAAAAATAAAACAAATTAACCTGCACTTTACCTTAAAAAAAAAAGTAAAAATAAATCCTGACAGATAAGTGTTT
>JAOVVA010000048.1:16299044-16332943 GCA_028565275.1 Leiocassis micropogon
TTGTGTGACAAACATGCAAAAGAATAAGAAATCAGGAAGGGGGCAAATAGTTTTTCACACCACTGTATATATATATACACACACACACAGGTATATACATCAGTTAGACCTTCGTTTTACCTGACATAGCCGTGTGTTTAAATAATTAATATTAATTAAATAAACTAATAAAACCTTATATATATATATATATATACTGTATATATATATTTTTTAATTAGGGACCGAACACTAAGCATTGCTGCGCACAGGCAACCGATGCCATGTATGTAGGGCATATAGCACAAGGCTACTTTGCACCCCCTGTCCCTAGTTAGGCTTTTACATCAAAACAAAACAAACATCAGAGAAATGAATATTAAAAAACTCAATATTATCAGGGACGCAGCCATGGACATATACTGTACATATAACTCCATACCAAGTCACAAATGCAAAGTATATGACATCCAGGAAACAGTGAGAAAGCACAAACTTTACCAGTGTGAATCCAGCGATATTCGTAACACATATTTTTTTATCGTCATTGACCTGTGCTGTGTTGCCCATGTACCACTTGAGTTTCAAAGGTTAAAGCATTAGGAACTTTTGAGCTTCCAAGTGAAGCATTTGTAAAAGTTGTCAGGAGATTACGAATTCAAATCTTAAGCACAGACACCTACGTTATGATCAGATGAAACCAGAAGCATAACTTTCAGTCAAGCACATCACACTGTTTTATGGGAAAAAGAACAGCACCTGATGACCAGTGTAAAATGTAGAGGTGGATCATTCATGCATTGGGGCTGTTTTGTTGCTTTGTGGTTCAAGGGCTCTTGTGAAGACTGATGACATTGTAAATGCTCCTAACTCCCAGGATATTTCATCCTAAAACTGGGTTGCCTTTGCCAGGAGGTTTTGACTTAACCAAAGATAGAACTTTGATGGAGATGTGGATCCAAATAGAAACAGAAAATTGATGTTTAGAAATGACCATGTTACAGTTTCTCCAAACGCTCACTGGACATACTGTAAGCAGACCGAGCTCTTGGATCTCTTGCACACTCTTCTGGAGGCATTATGAAAGTGCTGACCTCAGCAGCATCATCTGTCACATGACTGTCCAATGCTCCCGTGTGGAGCGGAGGTGCAGGGGCACGGAGCCATGCTCTAGCCCTCTCCTGCTCCCATCTCCTGGGGAAACAGATGTGTTTGTGTCAGCCCTGGCCCAATGCCTTCAGCAAAACCTGCCACATGACAGCTGACTGTTATATAATAGCTGGATACGGCCAGTCCTGTGAGGATACATATGTTGTGCAGCCAGTATTCTGCACATGACAAAGACAGGAGGAAGTGTCATAGAAAAGTCACAGGTGTTGCTTAGATTAATTAGATTCGGAAGGATTCATTTGAAATTTTATTACACATTTTTACATTATCGAGTCTGAATAACAAGTCTAGAACAAGTTTCCAATTTGCTAGGAAGCATAAAGATCAGAATTTGGAGCAATGGAAAAACTTCTTGTGGCCTGATGAGTTCAGATTGACCCTATTCTGGAGCAATGTGCGTGTCAGGGTAGAAGGAAAGTGCATAAAGAGCTGCACCCATCATGCATAGCGGCCACTGTATAAGCCTCTGGATGCATTGTTCTGATCTGGGGTCAGTTTAGTTGGTCAGGTCTAAGATCAGCAATGCTGTCTGGCAATAAAATGAAGTCAGCTGATGACCAGGTTATCACATCAGTGCACTATTTCCCTAATGGCACAGGCAAATTCCATGAGGAGCTTGAGCAATCATTTTCACACATGAACTGGCCCCCACATTGTGCACCGTAATCAAAGTTAAAGGAAGTGAATGAAATTTTAGTGGAGTTTTTTTGTTTAGCTTTTTTGCAGGCCAGTGTATACAGCGTATATTGTCCTTTAAAATGCATAAAATGACTTCAATAAGTATTACAGTGAGTAGATATAGTGTACATAGGTTGAATGTTTGTACCATACATATTCCTAAATTATATGAATTATATAACATCAATGTATCAATGTTTTTTTCCCGGCGATTTTTATAAGATGTGACCGTTTTACCCCAGGCACATTAAGGGCAATGCAAGAGTGCACTGCACTTCCAGTCTGCTCAAAAGTTAATTAACGTGGCCCTTTAAGCCTATTTACACAAAAAGCTCTAATAGGATTTTTACAGAGCTTTTAAAAAAGTGAGGCTTCTTTCTGTAGATATCTTTTTACCATTTAGATTATGGCTTGTAAAGCTTCCTTCTGTTCTTTGCCACATAGTACCATATCAGTTTTTGAGGCATCCATCCAGTCATTGTTGTTGCTCGCTACGATTGCTGTTAGGACAAGGGGTTAGGGATCACTGCTGTAGCAATGTCCAGAAGCTGAATTTGGTGTGAGCGTAGTTACAGTATTTGTGGAAATATTTAGATTCAGGATATTCTTCTTTGTCTTTCGGCTGTTCCCTTTCAGAGGACAAATCATCTGTCTCCATCTAACCCTATCCTCTGTGTTCCCTTTCACTACATCCATTAATCCCCTCTTAGGTCTTCCTCTAGACTTTCTGCCTGGCAGTTCCAACCTCAGCATCCTTCTATTGATTTATTTACAATCTCTCCTCCAAACATGTCCAAACCACCTCAATCTGGCCTCTCTGACTTTATCTCCAAAACATCTAACATAGGCTGTCCTCCTGATGGACTCATTCTTGAGCCTATCCATCCTTGTCACTCCCAAAGAGAACCTCAACATCTTCATCTCAGCTACCAATTCAGGCTACTGTTGGTTGAAGAAGGAGAGATTTGCAATGTCATGGTTGCTAATTTCGTTTTACCATATATTTATACCACCTTTAAAAACTTTTTAAAAATAATACTTGCTAGACTTTTATTGGGATTTCCTTCAGGGTCCAAAAAGTATGTATGTATGTATGTATGTATGTATGTATGTATGTATGTATACAGTATGTGTATGTATGTATCCATCCATCCATCCATCCATCCATCCATCCAGTTGCTACAGAAATGATGATATGCTGTAATGATCATTCTTCATGTAACTTGTACTGGATTGCTTTGCATTATACTTTTGTTATTAATCGCAAGTTGAGAGCATCAGAAAATTAGCAGTCTCAGCAATTATCGATGATGCTTCACTGCTCAAAGCAACCAGGTATACAGTATGGCTCTTCTAGATATAAATGCCCTCCATATGCCCCTGACCAATCATAATATGATTTATTTCATAATTGACCATGAGTATGAAACTTCCCATGCAACATCTGTCACATTATATTGATCTTTTATTTGACTTTCTAATGAACGTGACAGGACTTGTAATAAATCCACAGCTATTTGATGATGAACTTCTGTATAAGACTTTCTGGTTTTGTGTGTGTTAGGAGTGCTGCACCTTTTAGAGCACGAAGAACAGTATGTGTTCACATTGCCCTGTGCCTATGCCCGCTCCATCCTGACTGTGCCATGGGTGGAGCTTGGAGGAAAAGTGTCTATCTGCTGTGCCAAGACTGGCTACTCTGCCACCGTAACATTTCACACCAAACCCTTCTATGGTGGAAAAGTGCACAGGTGAGTGTGTAGCTTAAGGGTTATCTACATTTCAATGTCTTTGGACTTTACATTTACATTATATATGTACATATATTACATTTTACAGAGCTGTATTATTTTGTATTTTAAACAACAATGCCATACAAACTGCTATTTAACAATGTCCAGAGCAGTGTAAATAATTACACAGACACGAAATCTCAGACAGCGTTATCTCTGACAGGGTGACGGCTGAAGTCAAGCACAATCCCACCAGCACCATCGTGTGTAAGGCTCAAGGCGAGTGGAATGGTACCCTGGAGTTCACATATAGTAGTGGAGAAACTAAAGTGATTGACACATCGAGACTGCCAGTAATTAAGAAGAAGATCCGCCCACTGGAAAAGCAGGGCCAGTATGAGTCCCGGTAAGAGAATGTTGCTATGCATTTGTCGCAACATGTATTTCCATCAAGAGTTGCATTAATTTCTCTCTTAAATCTTGTATTATCGATGGGCGAGTCAGACCGCTGCATAAAGTCTTCTCCAGCACATCTTCATGATTCTCAATGGGGTAAAGGTCTGGACACTATGGGGGCAAAATGATGTCTCATGCTCCCTGAACCACTCTTTTACAATTTGACCCCAATGAAACCTGGCATCACCTTGGGCACATAACCTTTCTTAACCTAGACCTGTTTTCGTTGCTTGATGCAGGTCAATAATTTGACAGGAGTAACATCTTTTCCTTGACCACAGGACATGGTTGTTTAAGAAATGAGAATCTACTCACTGCCTTAGTTAGGGTTAAATAACTTGTAGTCTGCAGCATTAATTATCCAGTGGCAGGGTCTTACCTATTTGCTTAGTTTAATCCATGTGATGACGCTTTTTTGGGGGGCATTTTTTTTTTCTTGATAAAACGGTAAAAGGATACAGGAGCAGAAAAAGCCAAGGGACATGAAAAGCTATCTGCATGTTCCTGGAGAGCTTGTATGTACCGTATTTTAACTAAGAACATTGTGTCTTGTCCTTCCAAATGGATCTCTTATGCAACATGGCTCCTCTCGCATTACTCTGTCTCTCTGGACCACTTACTTAAGTATAATGCTGAGTAATGCAGGGCGAGCCAGACCTATGCCTGATCAAACAGCCGCATCAGAGTACCACAACGCCGTCAGACTGGCATTAGACTTGCAGCCTAATACAATCAAACGGGGATAGAGATGCACTAAGCTGGTTCGTGCAGGGAGGCAGGCATTCAGGGCAGCCTGATTTCCATTCATTGTACAACATACAGCGCAGATGCAGTAATATACAGAGTATAAGTATATTGATTAGGAACAGAGCTCAAGGGAATATAGGAAACTTTATATATATATATATATATATATATATAAAATATATGTATCAATATTTTAATACTACATTTATTGCTACTATATACATTATATGTTGATATATATGATAAAATTATTCTAATAATATGATTACTCACTCATCGTCAATACCGCTTTATTCTGTATATTATACTAGGAGACTTAGGGCACAAGGCGGGGTACATCCTGGACACGGGGCCAATCCATCACAGGGCATACACACACAAACTAAAGCAATTTGGGAACACCAATTAGCCTAATCTGCATGTCTTTGGACTGTGGGAGGAACCCACCAAGCACAGGGAGAACATGCAAATCCATGCACACAGAGACGGGAATCAACCCTGCCCGGGAATCGAACCCAGACCCTGGAGGTGCAAGGCGACATCCTTTGGCTGACTCTGTACATATTGTAAAAAAAAAATCTATATATTTAAGAATCAGGTATTAAAATGACCAGATTGTTTCTATTCTGGAAAATAGAATAATTTGATTGTACCAGCGTGTGCTGCTGAACTCCCTAATCTGGTTACTGCGCTCATTATAATTCCTTATAGTATTACGCACAATCTACAGAATCTAAAACTAATACACAGTCTACAAAATATGTTATTTAACAAAGAACAAGCTGTACTTGCGGGTGAAGCTACAGTATATATGAGGAGACATTTCTTCAACGGTAATAGAAATGGTCGGCTCGGTCAGCGCTTTTTTCAGGAGTTTTGCACTACAGGAGTATTTTCAGTTTTCTAAGAGGAATAAAACTCATTCTGACCCATTCTGTTATCACATCACTTCATCACTGATTATTTCCCTATAACAGCACACTTTGAAGTGTTTTACGGCTTCCATATTAAGTACAGGAGGAAGCAGGAATGGGATTGAATAAGACAGTCCTGTCTGACACCCTTGTGTGACTATAATATTTCGTCAGGATTTACACTGGCCATGATGGATGAATAAAATATCTCGAAATGTCCTTTATTAAAGCATTGCGGATTTCAGTTTGGATTAAACAGGAACCATGTTATCAAAAGACATCCATAAACATCGGATGTGTGCTGTTTCCTGATTGTTTTTGACTGACAGACGGTTGTGGCAGCACGTGACAGCAGCGCTCAAGGCCGGAGACATCGACACAGCCACGGAGCACAAACACCAGCTAGAGGAGCGACAGCGCAGCGAGGAGAAGCAGCGAGCAGCCACCAACACCGCCTGGAAACCCAAGTACTTCATCAAAGAGGTGAGACGTCCTTGTAGAATTCTCCCTCTTTATCTCTCCATGTTCGCTTTTGTGTGTGAGCTGAGCCTGGAAAGCTGAAAATATTATTGCAACATACCGGCAGGTCCATGTTCCCCTGTAGATGAAAAGACTTGCACACTGAACATCTCATATCTGAACAGAATCTCGTGTCTCCAGTGTGCATTCTAGATAAAGCCAAGAAATATATTTACTCTCTTCCTTTAGCACATAGAAGATGAATGTTGATGCATATGATGCTTACTTGTTTGTGTGTGTGTGTGCATGTACAGGGAGAAGGCTGGGTCTATCACAATCCTCTGTGGAAGACTAACTGTTGAGGAGAGGAAGTGTCATGAGCTAGCTGTCCGTCACAGAGCCCAGCCCACAGATGGGCGGGGCCACACAGAGAGAGTGCTGGCCAGCCAATGGAACCAGAGGAACTGGAATTCACAGGAGCAGGAACGAGCCTGACCAATTTCCTCTGAGCGATAAAGGTGCCAAAAAAAAAAAAAAAAAAAAAGAAGAAGAAAAAATATATATTCCAACCCCAAAATCAGAGCAACCCACTGCAGCAGCTCCCCAAAGAGCCGTGTGTCTGATTCGGAGATGGACACGCTCGGGAAAATTATTCTTTCCACCCTGTGACTGGAGACGTTGAGGTGAAACAGTGGAAAGGCGACGGAATTCAAAGCCGATTCAAATTTCTTAATCTTCCTGAAAGATCAGCACTCACACACAGTTTTCTTAAACGGAACACTAATAAATAACTATCTGTCCTGAAAATGTCAGTCCCGATCAACCACTTCACATCAGATCGTGCCGTAAAATGGAGCGAAGTGCTATTTTTAGACCCACGACTGCATATTACAGTGAATATACAGGCTTGTGTGCCATCACTGAGTATAGCATTAATGTCTGACTTAAGTAGTCGTGAATGTGACTATTAGATCTCTGTGCATATTTTGGTTACACAGTCTGTTATAAGGCAGGATGAATCTTTTAGCTCTTGAAGTAGCTGCTCATAACATTCCAGTACAAGTTCTAAATAAACAAAGTTTAAGATTGCATTCTCTGTAAACAAGACGTACAGTACATTCATTCAAGGACACTTACGTGATACGTCTGTCCGTCTGCAGGAAAATGACTACGGCTCGACCTGAATACGCCTGACACTCAAACATATGATAATTTAAGGACGTTTGTCTTGATGGCGTCTTAAGAATAATAACAGTCTAAATCACAGTCTAAATCAAGTTTTAAATCCTTCCTTAGTGTAGCAGCTTGCATATATTTTATTATTATTTTTTTTTTATAAAGAAACAAAAAAAATCTGAAATACATGTTTTGTTGAAATATATGAAATATGATTTGTTGTTCAGCTTATGTCCATGTTATTATTATTAGTTTATAAATTCATTGTAAAATTTTGTACATGCTTTTAAGACAGACTGCTTAAGGTATTTAGATACAAGCTACACTTTGTATGTTATATGCTACAGCAAACGCACTGCTTTTTTTCTTTTTCTTGATCACTTCCAGCCGAATGTGTATAAGGACAATTTGGTATAGTTTAGAATCCCAAACTGATCCTTTAATGAGCTTCTCTTAGAAACTCATGATCACTGATATTCTCTGTATACTTTGTACCAGATATGTTTAGAAAGTTGGCTTGGGATAAACCTGATTCTCTTACAGGCCTTATTGGAATGCAGAATTTTTGCACGTTTGTTAAAGAAAAAAAGTGTAAAGTTTGGGGCAAATAATGTAGATCTGTAAAACGTTGTTCAGTGCTCCATGTTTGTGTGAAGAGTCTTAGGCGGAGTGATGTACAGCATCGTAATGTATTCAGAGCTTAGACCAAACACTTTGTGCACCAATGTAGAAACTATGCAACATGTTCATTTCACCATCTACAGGCAGGGAGATAACGATACCTTCCATCGTACAGTATAATGTGTGTTAAAATAAACATTTGTGCTTAAAGACATGCTGGGTGTTTCAGTTACAATGGCAGAAGAAAATTAACCCAATTGCTTGTATAGGAAGAGAAACTGTACACTCCCCAATCAAAAAAAAAAAAGGAATTAAATAAGAAATACTTTAAAGGTGTTGATTGCATAATTACTTCAGCGATTAGTGTTTCAACTGGCAAAAATTCTCATAACCCTAACTAATGCAGTGATTAGGTCCTCATTTCTTAAATAATGATGTCAAATGTCGTGTGTGGTTGTGGAAAAGATATTACCGTGGGTCAGAAGGGTAAAATTATTTACCTGCATCAAGCAAGAAAAAAAAACAACCATGATTGGAGATCACTTAAATGTTTAGTGATTTTGCATCGAAAAAAAAAAAAACAATAATAATAATAAAAGGAGGATAAATCTATTCTTCTTCTATGATCTATTCTATGCTTACTCGGCACTAGAGCATTTCCACACGCACAATGTGATGGAAACTCACAGGATTGGCAATAAACAGCTGTTAAAAAATATGTTAGGCTGAAATCTGCTAGGGATCATACCAGAGGTGGTAGAGTAGCCAAAAAAAGAGTAGAGTAAGAGTACCTGTACTTTTTACTCAAGTAGGAGTAAAAAGTAGTTATCCAAAATATTACTCAAGTAAGAGTAAAAAAGTATTCGGTGAAAAGATACTCAAGTACTGAGTAACTGTTTCAATCGGTAATGTCCGATTTAAACAAATCTTTTTTAATAGAAATTATAATTTTAAATAGAAATTATAGAGAGAGAGAGAGCTGGTAGCAGCATGGATTCATGCGCGTTCCGCAAAATTAGAGAAAGACGCGGAAACCTTTTGTTTGCGCATGTGCAGTGAGCGTATGTAGGACGGTTTCACAGGTAGGATGAATTTAAAGAACACCGGCTGAAGACCCCCCCCCCAATTATGCCACCTGATCTGATTGGTCAAACGGAGTCATGTGATTATTGTTGCTGCGTCTGATTGGTGAAACAGTCATGCGGTAGGTCCACTGGCTGCATGTGTAGAATAATTGGTTAGAAAAGTAACGAGTCGAGTGTAGCCGAATGTAGCGGAGTAAGACTAGCGTTTCTTCATCACAAATCTACTCAAGTAAAAGTAAAAAGTATGTTGCAGTAAAACTACTTATAGAAGTATTTTTTTTCTTCAAAAAGTTACTCAAGTAAATGTAACTCGTTACTACCCACCTCTGGATTATACTGATTGCACTTAGTCAGTGAACCTGAAGTGTAAGGATTTGTTTATTGATGGGAGACTTCAAATTATTTATGCAAGTCGCTCTGGATAAGGGCATCCGCTAAATGCTGTAAATTAGTGATGGGTCGTTCACGAACGATTCGTTCTTTATGAACGAATCTTTAATGTGACTCAGAAGAACGAGTAGTCTCGGAGAGTGATTCGTTCATTTTCTACTGGGCGCGCATGCGCAAAGCATCGCAAAACCTCCGTAGGTTATGTATAGAAATGAGGAGCTACCTTTGAGTCTTTGGTCCGAGTCGGTCGTTCTTTTGTCATGTGACTCCCATAGACGATATGAAATGCAGTACACAGGCAACAGAATTGAACGGTTTTCCTCAATGAGTCTTCTAGTCCTAGTCGTTCGTTCTTTTGTCACGTGACTCCCATAGACGCTATGCAGTGCAATAGATTGAAAAGAACGAACGACTCAGACTAGAAGACATGAGAGGTGAGCTACACATTCTGTTTATCATAATATATCCTTAGCTGCAGTGTAATAATTTAATTACTAGAACTATAGACAATATTTGTGCATGTAGATGTGTTGGGGGGTCTGTTCATTGAAAATGTAACATTTTATTTTATTTCTGGTCAAAAGAACAAAATGAACTAAATGTAGATTCGTTCATTTTGATGAACGTGATTCAAAGAACCGAGGTACTAAAATGATTTAAGTTACCCATCACTACTGTAAATGTACAAGACTTTGGAGCGATGGAAAAAGGTCATGTGATCTGATGAGCTCAGATTGACCCAATTTCAGATCGATGCTCCAATCATGCACAGCGATTAATCTAAATGCATCTGGAGGCAGTGTTATGATCTGGGGTTGCTTCGGTTGGTCAGTTCCAGGCTCAGCAACGTTACTGGGCAATAAAATGAAGTCAGCTGATGACCTGAATGAATGTTTCAGGACCACAATGACAAGATTCATCAGGTTTAAACTGTGAAAGTATCTAGGAGCGTGAGGAATCAAACCCGGACTCTGGAAGTGCAAGGCAACAGTTCTAAGCACTACACCACTGTGCCACCTAGTTTAACTCTGCTATTATCCAAAATACTGTAGATCTTGCCTGAAAATGAATGCAACTCTGGACTGAAATAAATTATGTTACATTGCATGTTGGTCAAACAATGCCACAGTGAATGTGTGCTGAAGGCGGTCCAAAAACGAATTACATGTGCCCCTCTTTTTGGTAACTAAGTATGACAATGACATTTAAATATAAAAACTGTTTTTCTATGTACTTGTAAAGGTTAGGCTGAAACTTGAAGTCAGTAAAGAACCCACTAAGGGTTTACTGAGTTAATGGGTTAACTACCCCTGCCTGCAAAATACTTTATACTATATATATTTTTTTAATCTGATTTTAGACCAACCTGACTGAAGCTAATGTGCCAAATAAAATAACTTTTCAGGGTTGTCATGATCTAACTAAGCTTGCGCTGCCATCTAGAGGACACGAGACATTCATATAGAAGGAAAACACACCTGTACAGTGTATTTACGTTAACAGTCTTTAAAAAGAAAAATCAAGACATACAACTAGGATAAAAGATAACATGCAATTTACCGAACATTGATATAAAAGGTCCTTTCTTTCTGTTGTGCAATGATTGTAGACAGTACATGGTCTTGTGTGTATTACTGCCATGTCAGCATGGAGCCTTTAATAATGACAATATTACAACTAAAAGCATAAATTGACGCGTTTTTTTTTTGTTTTTTTTTTAAATGAAACTGCTGTGTACCATTAAACAGCAAGACAGACCAAAGCAGAGGATAAGAGATGAGATGTAAAAAATAAGTACAAACATGACCATTTGTGATAAGGCAGAACCTTTCATATACTCCTTTAATTTCAAAGGCATCACTGATTCTGACAATACCATCTTATTCCAATTTTTTTTTTTTCAAACCCTTTTACAACTTGTGGAAGAAAACCCAACTTAAACAGCGCACAGTTTTGTATTTTATAATGAGATGCTGCCCCTTTTCAATTCTAATTTGTTCTTATAAATAAATAGCTCTTGAGCCTATTAATTAATCATGAAATAGATATGTTGTTAAGCAGATGGCTGTTAAATTGAGTCAGCATTTTCCTCAGAAAGAACTAAATCTGCCGTCCTATTAACTTGCACACAAAAGATAAAGTAGATGCAGCACACGCAGAGAAGGGAAAACCAAGAAAAACATGGAGCAAGAGAACAAACCAAGGTTCAGAAATATGATAGCCAATAAGATAAACCATCTGCCAGGAGCAAAAGACAGAAATGAAATGTGAAAGAAATGCAAATTTGTCACCCAGAACAAAAACGTTATCACTAAGAATACACACTCGTCACCTGCATGCTACTCAGTAGTGGATCCACTTTAAGGTGAACTAAGCCCAAAGTGCACAAGCTAATAATGCAGCATTGTATATAAAAAAAAAATCTACAACTAATACAAGTGTCACTTCCTCCTGGCATTCAGCACAGGCAAAGTGAGACAGTCATTAGGTTTATAAAAAAAAAAAATAAAAAAAAAAACGGGGAGAAAGAGTCCTACAAGGCTGGACACTGCAGAACAGCCTTTATTCAATGGTCTATCTACAGTATTCACTTCCCAGGGGCACTGCTGAAACCAAACCAAATCTCTGGACAAGAGAAAAGATCAAAATGAAAAAATTTCAATTTAACAATAAAGAAAATTCTCTATAAAAAAATCATAAAAATTAAGCACATTAGTAATAACTAATAACTAATAACTCAGTCCTCTGCAATGCCTGCTGTGCCGAGATGTACACATTCAAGTGACAAGAAACACAAAGCATTCTGGGAATGACACAGGAGGGTTTCCTCAGTTATACATGAAAGATTGCAGGAGGGTCTATCCCTCTCCCACTGTACAACACTCCAAATCCCTCACACTCCAGAGCTTTTCTTTCTTTCTTTTTTTAAATCCAAATGTAAAAAATTAACACAGGTTCTGAGGAAAAACAAAACAAAAAAAACTGGATCTTTGGTGCCATTGCTCCAAGGTTGACTCAGCTTACCACTTCATCTTATTTTATATTACTGCTGTTGTGGATTAGATAGAATTGTACCACAAACACAAGGTTGCCATCTTGATGGAGAGGACAGCTCATCTGCCTTACGAACACATTCAAGTACAAAAGAGGAAAAAAAAAAAATCTGAATCATTAGATTAAAATAGAGATCCCTGTCCAGGCCCTCTCTTTCAACTCCCTCAGTCGGACCACACAGCCTCCGTGTCGTCATGGCAATCACAGGGGTCAAAGCCTCCAATCAAATATTTTCAGGTGGTCAGGTGCCAGACGAGTGCTTTGTTTTTCTTCTTGATTGGTGGATTACTGGTTGCATTTGTCATTGTCTATTTTGCCTTGTTTGCCATTTTTAACCATTTTTCGTTCACCAACTAAACTGACTTTTTATTCAGTTTCTTGCCTTTTTTCAGGACCAGTTTATTTTTTATGTATCCTCTCTTCCTCTTGGCCGTCTACAAATTGAGAAAAAAAAAAAAAAGTTAAAACGAACATTGGGGGGGGTAACCTCATTACACAGATATGACCTAATGTATTAAAAGGTAAAGCAGTATTCCATGTGATTTTTAATTGAAATTTTTTTTACCTTCTTTGAGGTGTACTTCTGTTTAGCTACGACGTTGCGAAGCTTGTGGTCCAGAGCCTGCCGGTTCTCCTGCTTCTTCACTCTGTAGATTCGCACCAGCCAGTGCTCAGAAGTAAACGCCTCCTCAAGGTGTTTTAGACGAATGTCCTTGTTGCCGATCTCAGCATTCCGTGTCCGGTCAAACCCAGGTGGTGTGCGGAAATCAAGCTGGACACAGTAACAGACAGTTAGCAGGATTAAAAAATATTAACACTGGTTTACACAGAAGACAGAAGCAAACTCATACCTGCATCTCTCCAAAACGGTAGTAAGACATTTTGTACATGAGGCAGTTGAGCAGAGTAGGAGAGCCAGCCTTATCTACTCTAAATTCTCCCTGAGGGGTGAAGTAGTCGCTCTCCTGCAGGAAAAATCCACTGTCAGTATTAAGTTCAAACCATTCATGACACGAGACACTTGAAATGGTAACGCCATTCAAGGTTCACATAAATAAATAAATAATACAGCAAGTCACACCAACAAATCTGACGTGGTTGCCATGGAAACATACCCTGATGTCTTTGGGGTGCTCCCCTTCTGCAATGCGCACCATCCACAGAAACTTGTTAATGTCGTCACCGGAGTACCCGATCACACCGCCGAAAATGATAAGAACATAATCAACATCCAAGGATTTCATAATCTCGTATGCGGCACTCTCATTTGAAGACATGGCCTTTCCCACCTGCAGTGTACAAAAAAAAATGCAATGAACATTAGTGGCCACAAGATGGCACTGCTGAGAGTAGAAAAAAAGAAAAACTGCATTTACGCAGAATGCAGCTGCAACTTGGAATCAATAAGTATTCGATGAACATACTGAAGGCAAATAAGACTGGGAATTTGACACACATTGGAAGATATTCACGTGTCACTACAGTGCTCTGTACATCCCTGTTTACTTTATATATGCTCAGGACTTTTTCACTGCAGTTTTGACAAGGTAACTGGGGTTGGATTTCTGAGCGAATAACCAAGCCTGAACATGGAATAATGATTAGAAAAGAAAAGAGCAGGTTGGCATTTATCTCATTTTAGATAATTTAAAACTGCTACAAGTTTTTTTCCTCAAATTAATTAAAATGAATATGCAAGCTTTTACTTTTTCCAACAAACCCATTTGTGGTGTAACTGTTAAACATGGCTGATTAATTAGCCCAAGCACTTTAAACAATGAAAGTGCTTGAGCTTCAACTTGTGTGTGGCAGCAATGTTCATTTAATTGCATTTGCCACTAGTTTTAATATAAGCAGTGCTCACTCCACTATACATGCTGTTTATTTGCTGTCACTCAGTAAGACAATGAGAGAATTAAACATACACTACACTAATACATCGACTGTACACATGTAGCTCCTTACACACTAATGTCTTCATCTGTTCTTTTTGATTTCGTCACATGCTCTATATGTCATCACACGTTATATTTAATGATTAATGTATATTTATTTATTTATGATTTAATGATTACCCTTCTCTTATTTCCATGATTCAATGCCTCCCCGTCTTATAAAGGAAGCTTTTAATTGTATCGGTCCTTCCATTTTACAGATAATTAACAGTTCGCTTATGTCTGGTCAAGTACCCACAGTTTTAAACATGCAATCGTCCAACCGCTTAAAAAAAAAAAAAAACAGGTTATTATTAACAAGGCAATTATAGACCAATTTCGAAGCTCCCATTTCTTTCTAAGCTACTTAAGGTTGTTTATCACCAACTTCAGTCATTTCTTATTGAAAATAATATTCTTGATCCATTTCAATAAGGTTTCCGTTCAAAACACAGTACCGAACCTGCACTGATTAAAGTTACAAATGACTTGCTTATGTCTGTGGATTTGAGGGATTGCGCAGTGTTAATATTGTTAGATCTTAGTGCCGCTTTCGACACTATAGATCATGGTGTCTTGTTAGAGCGCCTTCAACAGTGGGTTGGTATTTCGGGTACTGTATTAAAATGGTTCTCATCATTTATGAATTCTAGAACCTTCTCCGTTTCTTTTAATGAATCATCGACTGCTCCAGCCCCTCTTCTGTATGGTGTTCCGCAAGGGTCTGTACTTAGCTGCGTCCTATTTTCGTTATATATGTTGCCTTTAAGCCACATAACAAAATATGGAGTTTCCTATCACTGTTACGCTGATGACACGCAGCTTTATCTGCCCTTAAAATTTGGAAATCCTAAATCGTTGCAACCCTTATTTGATTGTTTATGTGAATTAAAAAAATGGATGGCTACTCCATTTAAATTTTTTACATTTTTTAAATTTAAATGAGTCCAAGACTGAGATATTATTATTTGGATCGCCGTCGGTTGTTGAAATTTTAACCCCCGCCTTGGGACCACTGCCACCCTATATTAGATCACATGTGAAGAATTTTGGGGTGATATTTGACTTAGATTTTAAATTTGAGAAGCAAAGACTCAGCTGTGGTGAAGTCGTCCTTTTATCATTTGAGGATTTTGGGTAAGGTGAGGGGCTGTTTTTCTTTCAATGACTTTGAGGCATTGATTCATGCTTTTATTTCTTCGCGTTAAGATTACGGAAACGCGCTATATTATGGGGTCAGTCACTCGGCACTAGCCCGTCTGCAGTTGGTTCAAAATGCTGCAGCACGACTCTTGACTAAATCAAAAAAATCTTGTCATATTACTCCGATTTTAGTTTCGTTACATTGGTTGCCGGTGGAATATAGAGTTATATTTAAAATGCTTTTATTTGTTTTTAAGGCGAACAAGGGGGTAGCGCCTCAATATAGGAGTGATTTGATTCACCCATACTGTCCACAGAGAGCACTTAGATCATCTGATCAACTTCTGCTCACAATTCCGAAAAGTCGCTTTTTCTGTGTCTGGGCCCACCCTTTGGAACAAACTCCCTTTCCCTGTCCGTTCAGCTCACAGTGTTGAAATTTTAAAATCGAACTTAAAAACGTATCTGTTTACCGAGGCTTTTAAACATGTGTTATAGTGGTTTTGTATTGGTAATTTGATGGTTCTGTTGTTTTCAAATTATTAATTTTTTTTTACTTTATGTAAAACACTTTGGTCAACTATCGGTTGTTTTAAATGTGCTATATAAATAAATTAACTTTATGTATTCAGAAATAATAAACTGTCTCCAAAACTGTCATTCTGTCACTCCTCCAGCTGTTGTTTCAGAATCTTACCAATGCTATGTGACTGTTGTTCCAGGTGTTGTTGTCCACCAGGGTAGTTCTGTTGGCCATGCCCGCTATCTGATAACCGTAATCCCACCACGACATGACGCGTGCATGTTCGTCTGTATTCTGCCTCAGCCAGTAATACGCCTCACGGAAATCATCCAGAATGTTCCTTGATCTGCTCGAAGTGAACAAAAAAACATCTACATTAAAAACCATTTGCTTTTGTGCAGCCTATATTCTAGGTACAGCTGATTACTCAAACCAATAATGAGTTTAATGAGAGTGCTGCAGAGAAAGTCATAATAGCAGTTTAGGGTGTAGGGCTGGGTAATGAACCTCAATATTTTCATGGCACACGTTTATGAAAAACCTTGTCAGTTGGTACCAGATTTCGATATCTAAACAGTAACTCTAATTACTGTAAATAGAGCAGATTGCAACAAATTAATGAATGCAGGAGGAACTAACTACAGAGATCATCCTCTCATCATTCAACTTCAAATACAGTTTGGTATAAAAATAAATAAATAAATAAAAACTCCTCTCATTTCATATTACTAAGCACAAGACTATGAGTGTGGTTTAGCAGGTAACATTTACAAAAAAAAATGTTTGCCAACTTGGCCACTTGTGCTGCTAATGACTTAAACCAGGACCTTCATGTAACTTTAGATACTGTCCGAGTGAAGCTTTACCTTACAGCTAGAAAGATCTAGCCAAATCAAAACCTGAGCTGTATTTAATTAAAGGTTCATGAAGTACAGCAGCTGTCTGTTACTATAAAGCTTCCTGAATGGATTCTGGCTTTTATATATTTTTTATTTATTAACAGACTGAGTGCTCTGAAAGTGCGCTGTTCATTAAACATGCTCATTTTTCAGTAAATGGTGAACTGAACTGCTTCAGCTTGCAACAATAGAAAGTGAGTGTCGTTTACATGCAAGACGAAAAGGCTTTGCTTATTCAAATTATATCACAAATATTCTGTGAGCTGAAGGAAGACCTCTCAACACTTAACAGACAACTTCCAGTTGTAGTAAACAGTTTTTTTTTTTTTTTTAAACCACTCTGTTTTAAATAGGTTTATATTTTTTTGATTTTGAAAGGATTAGATTTGTGCTGTGTCAGGGTGTATAGAGTAACATGAGGTTAGGTTGGTGAGCTCTCACCCATCATGGTTATAAGAAGCTAGCACCACACTGGGACTGGAATAGGCATTGCTGGTGACCCAGGTGCAGTGCACAGCAAACATCATCAGCAGCATCAGCATCAACATGGTGACTATACTCTTGATGTTGGGCCCCAGGCCCTCCTCCTGTCGGTCCTGCTCAGATATGTGCTTTCGCACTTTCCCTGCCTGCCAAAGAAACACATACACACCTCAAATTACACTTGGGAAACAGAATCACACCTAAATACAAGAGGCTGCAAATAGACTTTAAGTGGTGCCAACACTGCTAACCAGCAGAGTGAAAAAACATTATTTTAGTTCATCAGTGCACTGGACGGCCCCATGCTAACAGAACCATAAAAAAACAGCATCGATTCAAATTTTATTTTGTATTTGTAAGCAACCAGCTGAGTTTTCTTCATACTGTTGTTTCAAAATCACCGTAAGTGTATAATCGATCTGTAGTCTGCTTTTTCATGTCAGATACTTGACTAATCATCTTTCATCACACAGTGTATTATGATTAATTCAAATTTTACTTTTAGGTGCTGCCTGTATTGCTGTAGCAAGTGTCAAAAATCCTAAAAACCCGTCAACATCTGGGCCCGTACTCAAATCTTCTTAGAATTCTCTGAGAGCTCCTATCTTAGCTAGCTAGGACTCCTAGACTAAAAGTAATTTAGAAAACTTCACAGAGCAACTCAAAAGTACAAAAACATTTATCTTAGTAAGAGGGTGTGGTTGACCCCGTTGCTAGGGATGATGCAGCAATTCAAGGACTGTGACTGGTTGATCAAAAAATCTATAAAGGTCTTAAAATGTGCTCTTTGTGAAAATTAAATATATGATAATAGAATAGAAAGTGAAATCATAATGTTTGTATATAAAGAAATTGTATAATCATGAATGCAGGCTACTTTATGCAAGGTTTCTGTTATAGGCTAAATATCTTAAAGTTAATTAAAACAGCCAAATGTCTTTACTTTTGAAGCAATCAATTTCCACATAGTAACTATATTTAAATTACATTTATTTTTTATACTGCTTTTTATTACTTGTAATCCATTTCTGATTGTGGAGCGCAAAATGGTTCAGCTTTCACCAATTTACATGATTGTAGGACAGTCTATTTAAGTTGCACTTTTGAATGGTGTGTAGCCAACAATCTTCTGGAAGGAAGTAAAACAACAAGAAAACCAAACTGGACAGAAGAGCAGTGTTTACCTTTTAGCTTTACGTTCAGTGTTGGGAGAATATTTCTTCTTTCCGCCATTTTGTCCTCTCCTACAGAAACTCTTATGTCTCTTCAAAGTCCTCGTATCTAATCTTAATTTTTTACCATAGAAACTGTTTTTAAGGGCTAAAATGTTCCATGGATCATTTTTATCTTTACTAAGATTAAGTCTTAAATTTAAAGGGAAATTCTAAGAAAATGTCATAATTCTGAGAATTATTTTTATAGACTTTCATCACTAGGGGCAACTTTTAGGCTTTGAGAAGCTTTGTGAATACAGGGCCTGGATTTTAAAGCCTTGAAACTCACCTGCAAGTTAAATTGTTAAAAGCAGGTTCAAGTTACCTTGTCATAGAGATTTCCTGAGTTCCTCTTGTCATCTTCATCGCTGCTGTCTTCTGCTGGTGGGTTCTCCTTCTTCGTGTCATCTCCCAGGTAGTGCTCGAACACGCTGGAGAAAGCGATGGCTGACAGCATGCACACCACTGGAGTCAACGTCAGCATCAGTCGCACCATAACGCCAGCAAAGTAGACGGCGCTGATAGCATAAAGAGCCACTGGAGGGCAGCAAAGAGCAGTGAAAGTGAGAACATGTTCAAAGAAACCCTACTGATAATTCATTACTTATTCTCCTGTATGTACCCGAGATATTTTATATTCCGTAGTCTCATCTGTGGGACTACAGGCTAAATCATTTTACTAAAACAAGACCCTGGTACAAATTTGCCAACCATTAGAGATCTTTAAATACAGCATACAAATCAGATGTGCATACCAATGTGATTAAGGCTACTTTATTCATTCAACACAGACTACTGCATAAATCATGATTGAAAAGGTGTGTTGTCATCAAACATAAATTAGACATCCTGCTCATCACAGCTATGGGACGTCACACTGGTTTGTAGCACAGTGTTATTTAATTATTCACAGAAACGCTTTTTTTCTTTAATATTTTTTTCACTGTGGTTAATAACCCTTTTGGTGAAAAGGTGTGAATTGCAGGGAAAGCCGACTCTGTGAAAACAGAACTACAGTTTTATTTAAAAGGACTCGAACGGATTGAATAGCGTCTTTAGCTTGTAACACACACAAGATATAATGTACTCTCCGCTCAAAACCACATGATGAAAAGGATTTTGCCGCTTTGAACCCTGAGCCGTCTGTGCTGAGCCAGGAAAAGGGTGTGAATAAAAAAGGTCTAAACACATTGGATTAATTGGCAGTCTGGGCTACACAAACACTACACTTGCTTTCTTTATTGTCACTTTATAATACTTATTCTGCCTCCAGAGACAGGTTGCAGGAGTTTTAGCACTCATTTAGCATCAGCAAGTTGAGCAGAGCAGCTAAATGGTACGGTACTGCCGGGGAGTACTCACCAAACACTCGCTCATCGTTGATGTTCTTGATGCAGAACCAAAGCCCTGCTGGGAATGTGCACACCAGGATGTGAAGGTCAAAGAAGAAGGAGACCCATGTGGTGGGTTGATGCTCTGACACTGAAGCAATGATGGGGATGTGGATCTTTGCATACCTGAAGTGTACAAAAATTGAAGAGTGAATGGTTTGGGTTGAATATTTAGATTATAATGCATTAAACATTTTTCTAATACCTCTGAGTGGACCTGAAATATTTTTCTTAATCTTGAGTATTAATCTGCAACAGGGAATTTATGGTCCATATACACAAGGGAATTGACTGTTTGAAGAGCAAATCTGCTTCCTTAACCGCAAAACCAGTAGTTCAACATCAAACCGCCTTAAATATATCAAAGACTCGGAGTTTAAATCCTTGGGGAGATGAGTGGAAACTTGGCCAAATAAGCCAACTAACTCACTAAGTTAAACAATGTCTGGCTTTCTGTTTCAGGTTCATGAGCCTTTTTGGCATTAAAAAAATAATAATAATAAAATTGTATATATATATATAAAAACACACACACACACACATCTAGTGTTGGTCGCTTTCCCTAGTTTATAATCTCAGCCGTCTGTGAGCAGAAGTGTACCAGCACACCTCATAAAATTGCCCTTGCTTTAGACGAGCTGCTTTCTTACCATTATCTCCTGACACAAACCCTCTCTCTCCCTCTTCTGCACTCTCCTGCATCACAGAAAGCTGATTCTGCACAGAGAGGATTTTACAGAGCTACCCCAATCTCTCCCCCAACCCCCCACAGAGACCGCTATTTAGGAAAGTTACATGCCTTACAGATTTATGACAGCTAGGCGTTTTCTCACTGGGGTCCGGGAACCGTTTCCGAGCACACTTGGCCTCGGGACCAGTTGATCTTTCTCTGAGAGCATGCAATCGTTCCAAGTTTGAGAAGGAATCACTGGACCGATTGCAGAGGTGGTCTCGGGAACGATTCATGCATTCCCAAGCACAGAAGGCGGGACATAAGTACGCGGTCGTGCTCAAAAGAGGAAGTGACGTAGTCACTGTTTGACTTAGTACACAAACAAACATGCCTGCTAAAGAATCTCTGAAGTAATGCCAAAGTACTGTGTTTGCTAGAAATTTAGACAGACGAAAACATCCAAAGACAATCGGACACTATACATAAAACAATCCGATATATACAGAAGTATCCGTAAGTATTTAGACACGCGCAGCAGTAAGCAATGCCGTGCAGAGTTAAACAAACTATATATACACACTGATAGATGTGTGAGTAGACATATTGTTCAGAGCGTTGTTGATTTTGTCACAAAAAAACATCCCCACGGAGCATTAACAGGTGTAACAGTTTATGACGCGCGGTTTCTTCTTACTCATTTTGGACAGCAGAGAAACAAACTACCTCTCTACCGCCACCTACTGTTTCTGGTTGTGTAAAGACGCATGTGTGCCTGGGATCGGAGCTGATGTTACAATGTGCACGCAGACCTGCGGGCGGATTAGGTAGGGGAGAAATCGTGCTCGGGAACAGAACGGAACAAACGTTCCCAGTGAGAAAACGCCCTAAATCTTCTGCTAGACTCACCTTACAGCTGCCATACATGTAATTATTCCATCACTGCATACATACTAAACTAATATAAATAATAAAGATTTTACTTCCAAGACTGCACAGTGGATCAAAACTGGTGTTTTGTGGAATATTGGAAGAGTTATTCAGTAGTCATACAGAATGTATTAACACTGACAAAGTCTGACTGGACTGTAAATCCTGACAGGATGCCAGGAAATTAAGACCTTAATGAAAACGGCAGAGACCGTTTCTGATATTTATGGTTAAAAGAAAGCGGCTGCATAACCGCACATGCATGCAAAAGCAGAGTCCTCTTACCCTGTGTCCCACAGTGAATAAAAGCGACCACTCCAAGGTGCAATGTAGCCTGAAAACACAGACAACGGGAACATAAAACAGTCACAATCGACAAACACAATGGCTCTAACGCTTTAGTGGTTCCTTTGAGGCAGAGTAGCTTGGATAGCTTTCAGCAGACTAATACCTCCTACACTATGCCCAATGCAATTTCAAGTCATTTCCACTGGGAGGCTGTATTCGGTGTAAATGCAGCATAAAAAATAAAAGGGAACCGGCCCTAATGAGATCTCATAAGCATTGGGGTGATTAATGAAGGGCTGTTGAGGCTGGGGAAGTAAAGCAAATTACTCTCGTAAGGAACATACATGCAGGATAGAAAAAAGTTACAATGACGAGTCAAGACATCTCTCTGTACCTCAAAGAAGAGCATGATCTGACAACGTATTTGAAGAAGGGGAGGAGTGCACAGAAGAAGACATATATGATGTTATATTTCACAGCCGTACCTGTGTAGGTGAGATAAATGACTGTGAGGAAAACCACCCCTGCGGCCAATGACACTCCGAGAAAGAAAAGGGTTTGGAACTCCTGCCTAGTCAGTCTGTCCTTGAGATACTGCAAGAAGGCATACGCCTGCAGGAGGGCAAAGACACCTGCAGAGACACAGAAACACACACCCACACACACTCAGCATGGCTCCAGGAGGTACGAGTTTCATCTTCTAAGCAGAGTTCAGTTCTTTTTTCTGGAATATCTTATTCTTACCTGCTGCAGCCATGTGCTCACTTGTCCGTATAGGCTGGAAGCCCACAAAAGGGACCTGCATGGACAGCACCAAGCCCACTATATAAAATGTGCTGTAAGCTGTGTGGAGGAAAACAAGAAAAAGCAGAAACTTAGATATACAGTACAAACCTATCAAAACATAGATACGTACACACGTGTATGAAAGTCTAGAACATCTGTGTAAAAAGCAGGAGAAGCAGTGCTATTCATCTCATTCCAATTTCAGGCTTGATCTGCATTTTAGTGTAGACGCAAACAGCAGTAAGTAGAGCTAATGAGGAGGAATCAGGACGGCCCTGTACTGGGAGGCTGGGCCTTCAGCTCTGAATCATCTACAAACTGCGCTGTTATGTTAACAACAGTGCCAAAACTTGGCAAAAGTGTTGGAACACACACAGTGTATTGTCTTTAAACTGTCAATTAATTGTAAATTAAGCAGACTACAGTTTTAGTTTGAGACAGGAATACATATCACAAGGTAAAAAAATATTTATAAATATAAATAGAATAGCCTGTTAATGATGTTTAAAGAATATGAATAGCAAAATGAACTCTTCTGTCAGTATAAAGTACACTGATCGTCAGTCATTAAAAAACGAAAAGTCTAAGGGGGCTTTCATAAAGAGACCTAGGCCCAGATCAGATTACCCTTCAACAAAGAACAATTTGTTTCAATTAGTGTGAACCGTACCTGGGCATAGATGAACAAACCATGCCCGGGTCGGCTTGAAAACGGTGATCTCAGGTTCGATTCATGTGAACTTGGGTTCATCATCTGTGTAAACTACTGTATTAAAACATGGTTTTAAGCTATGTAAGATTTGACTTTCCTGTTCAAATATGGCTACAGAACGATGTGCGAGGGCTAATAAAATTGCTTGCTTGCTTAAAATTTATTCTTAATTGCTTGCTTCAAATCATAGTAGATAGGTTGACTCCACTGAACTGAGCTCAGGATCTTGTGATTGACAGTTTTATTTAATGGAGCAACAACATTAAATGTTGCATAGTTAATGACAAGTGTACTTTTTTTTGGTTTCCTGGTTGATTAGGTACATACTGCCACATGCTGTATCTTAGTGTGTAGATATGCAAGTGCGTTTCATTACAAGTGAAACACACTTAAAGTGCAGAACTGTACCTCATAAATAAACCTTGTTCACATACACATCCACCAACAAGGCCTGAGCACCCTGCTGCATACCCGGTGGTGACTTAAACCTGCATTAATTGACCTGAATCTAGAGACTACATAAAGAGTATGCAAATGGATGTAAAGTATGTGAAAAAATTAATCAGCGTGGTTCCACCAATATCAATATATGATGTGTAATGTTAAAAAGCCCTACCCTCCACAGTTATGTCATGAGCAATTCGTTTTTAAAATTGATATGCACAATGATATGTGAAGGCTAACAGTGTTATGGACCATATCTTGTTTTAAAATGTCTGGTAAATTGTTTTATGCAGTTCTTTACAGGGATGAGGGTTTTAAATCCAAATATTAAAACAACGATCATAAAAATTTTTAGAAAACAGATGGTATTTAACTGACTGCCCTCAGAAAAGGACACATTTTCAGGTGTCAATTAGAGCCGAGTTTGTGTAGGTGTTATGGTACGAGATCAGCAGTCATGTATCAGAGGCAACTGATTTGGAGATGGAGTGAAGCACAAGTTGTTAGTTCCAGATAGTTACAAGACTCCAGCATTTCCAGTTCCTGTCCCCAAGGTGTACTCCCATTTTCGGAATTAGTTTATCATCCAGATATCTATACAACAGCCACAGCGCGTGTCAAGAGCAGCTTTGTAAAAATAAAGGAGAGGTCAAATTTGATTTCGAGATGTCCATCCATATGGGATCTTAAATAAACCAGGAATATTCATGGTCTCATTAAGGGGGAGTGGTAGCTCTCAGGTGGCTATGGGTCTAGGTTGGTGGTTTGGGGATCTAAGAATCCGGATTGCCACACCCCATACTACTACCCACTACAGCCACTGTCTGAAGTGTTGGTCCCAAGCCCGGATGATATGGGAGGGTTACGCCAGGAAGGACATCCGGCGTAAAAACCTGTGCCAAGTGTGGATTGATGGTCCGCTGTGGCGACCCCTCGACGGGAGCAGCCGAAAGACCAACAACAACATTCATGGTCTCATTCCCCAGCGTGCTCTCTCTCTATCGGTCTATGTATTCTAATATTAGCTTCAGAAGCAATCGTCCAGGGACAGCTACTGGAAGCAAACTGTTATCATAAGCACTTTGGAATATGTGCCTAGATCTCAGAGCCACTGAGACGTTACTTAATCCAAATTGGTCTCATTTATTAGCAAGCTAAACAGAAGTGCTGTGTAACTGAAACTCTGTGGGGAGCCAGATGCAGCACCTGTTCTGTGCCACTTGGGAAAAGAATATGGTAGAAGAGTGTTGGATGAGGCTAATGTCCAGCATCCATCACTGAGCCCATTTCTGACTACAGCAGCTGGGCCACTACTCCACAGAGCCATGAGGGGAAGGATAATGAAAGTCCTAACAGAATTATCAGGAGAAAGCAGCGCTATCCTGGTCTGCCGTACGAGTGCCACTGCAGTGCCCACACACTTTAAAACACAGCAATCAATCAAAAAACAACAACAACAAAAAAAAAAACAATAATAAGCATTCACTTCTTAGGAAAAAAATAAAGTCATAATCCTCTGCTGGTGGTGCCTGTAACAAGGCAACTTCATAACTGAAGCCTGTTTTGTTGCTAAATTGTAAGAAGTGTCAATCTAATTGACTATGAGAGGCAGAAGAGTAGGTGGAATAAAATGTGCTATTACAAAGTGCAGTTTTTGGTTACATTTTGCTCTCCCTGCAAGATGGCAAAAAAAAAACAAAAAAACAAAAAAAAACAGCAACAAAACACCAAAAACACAGCAAGTGACATGAAGCCTTGTCTCTATATTCACACGTATATCTGAATGGAGAAATAACATCAAATATAGTGTGTAAAGTGTGTGAGGCAAACCAGGCATTTTCACTACTCACTGGAAACGAAGACTGGAGATATTTAGTGTTTGTGTGAGGTGTGTGTAGGTGGTAGTGTGTCTCAAAGGCCAAAACACACACATGCACACTCATGGAGCACTGACTCACCAATATAAAGCCTCCTGCTGTAACGCTGCATGAGAAGCAGCACGAACACATGCAGAGGGATCAGGTTGATGATGAAAACATAGCCTCCCCACGCAGACACCTGTAACACACACACACACACACAAATACAAAATCATCAATACACGTCTATACAAAGAACTGAATTTAATCAGTCACAGGAATCTGAACATTTATTAGTGGCTTAGATTAGACAGTCTGGTACTCTGAACCTACAGCCTGGTGATTCTCCAAGCTGAGTAGGTGTTGATGCCTATTTTAGAAAATGTTGGCTCTCATTATAGAAAGCACCAATTCTATATCCAGTAACCGTATCAGCCAGAGATCAGCAGAAAACAGTGGATAAGAACGAAATGAATGATTTCTGGAACAATTCTACCATGAAATCTAATGCAATGGCTCATAGTACACGAGAACATAAAGCATGTCATGTGACAATAAAAGCTACAAAAAATTACCATACCAGCTAGCAGCTAGACATGAGTAAGACTTGCCATCATGCCAGTGGTAAGAATTACACTCAAGGAAAAGAAAACCAAAACAGCTAACTGCAACGTATGGAAAACAATACATTCGCACTGGAAACCCAATAAGAGAAACTTAACAACGGCAAACACTCCTGTAAATGTTTTATGAAGATTTCAGATTACTGAACAGACATCTGCATTATTAACTATTAGTACAAAGTTAGCAGAAAGAAAAAAAAAATCCTCCAGGCAGCAACAGCAGAGCTCAGGAGACATCAGAACAAGGATAGTGGCTGATAATACTTGTTCGGCACTTTACTGAACAGATGGATCAACAGTACACCCTGCCAAACAGCCACTTCATTTCTGACGAAGTAAGTACAATGATGTGAGTCACACTGGGGAGTCGATCACTGCAGCTACAGGAACAATTCTACACACGGTAAAATTAACAGGAGCCAGAAACTCATGTTTTCCTATGAGACAATAAAGAAAATAGGCAGAAAAATAGTAGGTAAAGTTTAAAACTCAACTCGTTCAAGTAAAAACGTTCAAATAAAGTTGAAAACCAAATGGGCAAACAAGATGAAATAGTATGGAACACACGACTGAATTTCCTCACTGCAAATAATTGAGACTGTAATGAAATATCAGCTTGTTTTGCACTATAGTTCTTCTTTTACAAATGTGTTCAACATGTTAAACCACCGCGTACATTTTGCATTTATTTTTTTTATTTTTTTTTACTTTTCCACTATGGTCAGCATCCAGACCTAGACAGGAAGCAACAACTAGACAAATAAATGAAATATCAGAGCCGACAAGAGACGATTCTGTGGGTGGATACAGCAAGTAGAAGAAAGTGCAACCCACCTGGTGTGCAAGATGAAATTTGGGGAAAAAGAAAGTACAACAGCACCTCGTCAATGAAAACAAGTGCTTACATCTGACAGCCAAATAATACAAAATCTACTGGACGGTCAACAAACCTTCATCAACCTCACTGCTGACGGGAGGAAGCGAACACACTTATTTTCTTCTAAAGAAGAACTGGCTTCTTGTGGTACAAAGAGTGTAAACGGCAGGAAATAAACTCAGTGACAACGAAGATGCCAAATTCCCTCCTAATTAACTAAACAGTCAAAATATACTAAAAATACTCCTAATTATTTTCACACTGAATTTATGTTTTTCTTTATTTTGTACTGCTAAAAGTTTTTTTGTCTGCAATTTGTCACTGAAATCACACAAACTTAACTTGTCTAAGGAGCTATTAATTTAAATCAGATTGATGTTTCTGAAACATATAAGAGTAATCTGAGTTTTTAGATGACCAGTTTACATGATGCATCTCAATACTTGATTAATTAATTACAACCATTGTGAATTTTCTTTTAAGTCAAAGCGGTACAGTGGAACCTTGGATTACGAGCATAATTAGTTCCGGAAGCGGGCTCACATTTCAAAACACTTGTAACCCAAATCGAATTTTCCCATAAGAAATAATGGAAACTCAAATTATTCATTCCACAGCCCCAAAAAATAAATACCTAAAAATAATTAACACAAAATATAAAGTAAAAATAAAACAAATTAACTTGTACTTTCCCTTTAAAAAAAGTAAAAAATAATTCCTCCACTCTTTTCACACGCGCGCACATCGGAAAAATAAACAAGAAATCTCTTTAATGACACTCGATTGAGCGACACACTAACAGAATCACTGCTGTAAAGTAAAAATAAAACAAATTAACCTGCACTTTACCTTTGAAAAGAATCGCGACAGAGCACAGTTTCTGTGTAGAGCAGAGAGAAAGAGTGTGTATGTTTGAAGGCGAAAGTAGGAGGGGTCTGTGTGTGTGTCACGGTGTCCAATGACGCATGTACGCACACAGACACAAAGAGCAGGGACTGAAAATGGATTTTTAACCTCTCTAATGAGACTTGCTTTTGCTGTATTCATCACACGCACTGTACACACACGCATACAAACACAAAAAAATATATGTTTTACGGGCACACACGTGGTCACAGTGTTATAGTAAACAGTACACGCGTGCACGGATGTTGATTATACCAGTGAGAGATGCTCACTAAGACCCAGCAGGGGAGACGATTACCCACAATTCCGCAGCACAAGAGAGAGAAAAACCTTTGGCTTCAGATCACGTGATGCTCGGCGTCAAAACAAGAAGCGCATGCGTGATACATGATACTCGGTACTTGGAAAACGAACAAGTCTTGGTTTACAAGTCAAAATTTATTAAAAATCTTTGCTCGTCTTGTGGAACACTCGCAAACCGCGTTACTCGCAGTCCGAGGTTTCACTGTATTGGTGTCGGATAATTTCAGTAATGATAACAGAAAATACAATTGCATTGCTAGCTCTTGTTGTTTTTTTAAAATAAAACACACTTAAGTAGCAAGGAGAGCTGCACAATATCATTATTAATGGGCACTGCCTGTCCCCAGAGCCAAGTCTCAGAGGGTTTAATAATGGCTCACATTAATTAACACCACTGGCGTGAATCATGATGAATGGTGTTTATTTATTCAGGCCTATTTACATTGGATATTTCTGTAGTCGAATCAACACTCGCATACTAGTTAGGTCTTTCATTCACCTGGTCCAGTCTGCGCTCTCTCTCTCTCATCTTCTATACCGCTTTATCCTGTATTCAGGGTCGCAGGGAGCCTGGAGTCTATCGCAGGAGGCTTAGGGCACAAGGCAGGGTACTCTCTCTCTCTCGACGTAATTAAAAAGAAAAGCATTACAGAGCAAAGCTCAGAGAGAATATCAGAGCAGTACTTACCATATAAAAATAGGAGAGACAACAGCCAATGGTCCAGAAGACGGATCCAGTCTTCACAGACTTCACCTGAAAGAAAGAAGACCCAGCTCATACACAACTCCACTTCTGTAATAGTTAATGATGCGGGCATCGATCTATGCTGATGCTGTGGCGTTTAAGAGATTATTAGGTTACATAACACTAAACTGCATTACTTCCTAAGGTAACAGCTGTTAGTCAGACTAGATGAACGCTTATTAATCAGACACATGAACCCTTAGTAGGAGGATCCACAATCTCAAGGTAAATGGTGGTCAGTCAGCAGGGCAAATATTTTTTCTTTTAGTACAGAAAACACAAACACTGAACCAAATGTGTGAAACATTTTCTATCAGCGAGGAGCTAATTGCACCGGCCAAAATCACAAATATGATTAACTTCTGCAGTACTAAACTGTGAAGGCATGGTGCACAGTGCTAAGAGACCAATTAGCGAACCAGAAATGGCACACTGAAGCTTCAATAAAACTCATTTAAATCCAACCATTGAAATCTTTTTCCTGCTAACAATTTTGGGAATAAATCTTAACATCAATGAGAAGCCCTTCTCTTTCAAAAAAAAAAAAAAAAAGCACTAACCACACTTTTCTAGGAAGTGCCTTTATCGAGTGGTTTTTTCAGGTAATAAATGTGCTAAATGGAAATCAATGAAACCCTTGAATATCATTATTAAACATCTTGAGGGTCAAATATCTTTCCAATTGAAACAAACAAACAAAGTAATAATCCTGGCAATTTAAGAACTACATTTTCCTTATGACGGACAAGCTCACCACCACATACAGTATGAAGTAAGCCAGAAAAGCCATCAGCATAGACAGACTCGGAGAGGGAGAATGAGCAGTGTTCGTTTTGTAACTCACCCAAAGGTAGTAAGTAAACTGCAGAGCAAAGATGGCGATTCCCTCATTGTCAAAAGAACCTGCTACAGAGCGAGAGATATAACCGGGAACTATAGCGATAAAACAGGCAGCCAGCAGCCCGGCTCCCTGATTCCACAACTCCCTCGTCAGCAGGAAGGTGGAGACGGCGGTCAGGCCACTGAAGATCGGAGCCAGGAACACACACACGTCACGGATGTGCACGGTCACATGGAGCAGGTTGAGAAGATAGTGGATTAGACCTGCCGTCACCATGAGACCCGGGTACACCTGGAAAAACACACATGGACGATGAGCAATACATCAAGCCAATTAATTTAGCTTTTAAGGACTAAACGTTTGATGTGAACCACCGAGCTCAAGCAGAGTATGAAAGGCACTTCATATTCAATTTTAGAGGCAATTTTTAGCAATGCAGCAAAATTTTATGCTTAAAAGAATAAAGGGGAAAGCTTCTCCTCTTCTTGAAACATTCAGAGTGACCAGACTATCAATGCACACATGCATGCCAGACATCCCACACCCCCTCACAATGATGAAAAAAAAAACCTGGAAAACATTACACGAAAATGTGGCCTTTTGATGTGAAATCCCAATGACCGTATATACTCTTGCAGTGCTGTGAGAAAGTGTTTGCCCTTCCATTTGTTTTTTTCTTTGTTGCATATTTGTCACTTTTAAATGATTGACATTATTTAAATATTACACAAAGTTAACCTGAGTAAATACATAATGCATAATTTTAAGTGATGATAAAAAGCTGTCAAAACCCCAGTTTGGACAGTCTTATTCCCTTAATAATTGAAATCATTTTAAAATGGCAATTTGTATTTACTCTGGTTATCTTTGTTTAATTAAAAATTTTGTTTGATCATCTGAATCATTTAAGTGTGACCACAAAAAAAAAAACTTTTCACAGCACTCTATGACACTAAACTCAAAGTTTCTTTGAACTCAAACATTTTTTTAGGACAACTCACTGCTTTCCCTCATTGCAAGCAGGCATTCGGGGCTTTTTAAATGCTCCCTCCCAGCTTAGCTTTGTGACCAAGTTTCTACACTTTGTCTTCTGCAGGCTCACTTTAGGTGCGTGATATGGTACATCATTTGTGATTACTGGTTGCAGCAAATAATGCGGATGGATAGTGTTAACTCTGAGAAAATGCTGTAAAATCTACACAGAACCTCCCTTTTTTGTCATGGTGCAGTAGTGCATGTAGGAGATGAAAGTTCACTACTACAGGAAGCATGGTTGAAACTGAAAAATGAGCTAAGATTCGCTACTGTACACTCCATACATGACTGACCCAGACATGGTCATGGTAAAACCGCGTATTCAAATGATCGGGAGCAATGAACAGAAAAGACAAAAAAGGAAAAAGATGCATTTTTATTGGTTGCTCCAGTCTCTCTCATCCTCGCCCTTAGCCCGCAGGGCCTGCTCTAAATGAGAAGCCGTAGAGCGTCTGCTCTAAATGGCCTCTGCAGCTAGGGAGATCTGTCTCTTGCAAGTCAAAGCGGTCACGCTGTAAAAACACTCTCTGAAGAGTATTATCAAAGCCTGCCATGGCTTTGCACCCCTTTACCCCATTTTCTTGCATCAACACTGTAACTAAGAAGGTGAAGGTCCGGTTAAGGTCAAAAATTTGGGAATCCTGAGGGCCTTGGGGCCCAAGTAGGTCTAATGTATGAATAAGAGAGAGAGAAAGAAATAAATACACAAAATAAAATTAGTGTTTTAGCTTGGTTGAGAATTTTAATTAGCACATCCTTACCGTGCCTCCCACGATTCTGCCAAGTGGATACCATGCCCTCTCATCGAACCAATTGAGAAATTCATAAAAGCCATTAGTACTGAGGTGATGAGTTGACCTGTAGTTAAACCTGTACAGTGAAGGATAGAAAAACAGAATGGGAAGAAAGAAGGAAAGCAGAAGACAAAAAAAAAAAAAAAAAAACCATCAGCAATCTGGCAATAAATCTTTTTTTTTCTTCTTTTTTTTTATTAAGTAGATAATGAAACTGCAAAGTCTCAATTTTTTCCAGAGAACAATATGAGGACAACACACATTTGCATTTTCGGTAACGGGAATACAGTAATCAGAACAGTGCATTTGCCAGGCTCTCGATCCGTCTGTGATCGATTTGGATCATATCCATGCAGAGCCTCAAAAGGAAGTTTTCAAAGAACTGAAATTACAAAGGGGGTCTGAAAAGAATAACAATGAACCACTTTGTGAAGACAAAGGATGATAGAACATGATCCCAAAGTCTGGCCTCTAACCTTCGGAAATGAAGGTAAAGCTCTAAGCTTACCTGCTCTTAGCTGACCTGCTTGATTATCTCATTGAGCTTTCAAATAGCTGTAGACAAGGAAACAAGATTAACAGCAAAATCAAATTCACACAGTGATCGGTCATGGCTGTGCAAGTAAACCTTTAATGCCTTCATCAAAAGCTCGAGTATATGAGCTTAGACCAGAATAACAACTGCAACTCGAGCAGTATTAGTATTACTGGGAATAAATAAGTTCAATAACCAAATCAATGGTACACAAACATACTACAGTAAAAAAGAATAACCATCTGCTACTGCCACACCCCTTCCACACACACACCCAACCAACTGCTGGCCTTGGGTCTTTCTGCATTGAATAATCATGGCAAAGTCTATTTTCAACTTAAGTGGACAGCCTGTCCACAAGTGTCCTTTTTGACCCTGGACTCCATGCTACATCCAAGTCAGCTACTTTCTTCCCACCTTCATATGCGGAATTTTAATTTCTCCCTACCGTCATGTTACAGAAGCAAGTAAAGTGCAATCAGATTTCCTGACAAGCTCATAACTGCCTCCTCTGCTCTAGAGGAATGCACAATTACTCTTCTAGCCATTTGTGCACATTGGATCATCTCAATGTGCAATATTTTATTTGTATAGAATTATCTACATTATACACAACAATCAGGCATAACATTAAAACCTAATATCGTGTAGGTTGCGCTTGTGACACGAAATTCTGCGGTATCTGGCACCAAGATGTTAGCAGCAGATCATTTGAATCCTGCAGGGTATGAGGTATGGGTCTGACTTGTTTGTCCAGCACATCCCACCAATGCATAATAAGACTGAGATCTGGTAAGTCAACATCTTGAAAACTCAGTCATGCTCCTGAACCCATTCCTGAAAAACTTTAGCAGTGTGGCAGGGAGCATTATTCTGCTAAAAAGGGCCTCTGCTTCAGTGATCCAGAAACACTTAGTGAAATCAAATCATTGACAAAAGAAAAAAAAAAAAATATCAGTAGTAGAAACTCATAGCTATGTTTAATAGCGAAAGTAAGAGCATTTCCACATACACATGTGAAGAGAACTTAATTCATACTGCATGTGTAGTTTTTCTTGGTCGGGCAGCATATCGGAGCATAAAAAAAACAATGAGAATTGGTTAAATGAACATTTGTAATTAAAAGGTTTGTTAAAAGTGTGAAAAATAAAGTGATGGTGTCCAATAGGAGATTAAAGAGCTGCTGACACCCCTGCCTATAGTAGCTGCAAAACAAGTATAAAGGACATTTTTTAACTTTACACTGAACAAAGTTTGAAACATCTTGAAAGCAATTTTTTTAGGGTGGCCTTTCAACAAGAAACCAGGAAGTGGCGCCTATCTGGGAAGGCATTTCTGTTGATTCCCTTGACTGCTCAGAAAGAAAGTGTGTTTTGAACACGAAAAATGCCTCATAGATGCGTTGTCACTGGTTATAAAATAGAAAGCAGCAAAAGTAACATCAGCATTCATTTCTTTCCCCAAGGCATAACAGAGCAGAAGATTCAGGAGAAACAATCATA
>JAOVVA010000048.1:16353060-16376131 GCA_028565275.1 Leiocassis micropogon
AAGCTGTCAGACACAAGAATTAAAAAGTGATTCCAGAGTTGATCCTCATGTCCCCTGTAGTTGGCTATGGCTTTTTTTTTCGACTTTGAAGCAGAAGCTAACTCGACAATTAGTATTTTTTTAAGGAGGCTACACAGCTGTTTAGTCCCAGTCCTTTGAGTTCTATACACGTGTGCGTGTGTGTGTGTGTGTGTGTGTGTATGGAAACTTTCACTATACAAACTAGCTGTGAGTTCTACTTTTTTTTTACAAGAATTTAAGTGATCTCGCATCCTACTCATCATACTCATTCGAGGTGATCGTTCACCCCTATCATTACTCTAGTTGTTTAAGGAGTAAATTTTTTTCCACGACCACAGAATATGTCTTCTGACATGGTTGTTGAAATGCTTTTAACTATTTGCTTCAGGTTATAAATTCAGGTAGTGACTTTTTTTTTGTTGCCAGGAACTGTTACTGCATTACACTCCTTGTAGTGCTGCCCAGGAGTTGGTCATAGCATACATCCAATAAAAGTTTATTGACCTGTGTTTGAATATTCCTGTACTGAACGTTGTACCTGTCTCTTGACAATGTTGCCCCTTTATGGTGCTCCCTAAAGAGCACAAATATCTGGTCGGTGACCAACTGTGGCACTGGACAGGGTCGGTCTCAGCACATTCTATTCTGAAATATCAACACAACTGGTAGGTTTGTTAATATGATCTGGTGCCAACACTTTTGTCCTAAATGCTGTGTTAAGCCACACTGACATGTTTCAAATTTATGACAAAACACAAACAAATCCCTGATCCAGCCCAGGAGATTTTTCTTTTCATTGCACAAATTGCTGAGCACCAAAGGCATGTCCCAATCATTTCTTAGCCTAGACCTGGGATGAGTTTTGTGCCTGTGGTAAGAGTCTGATAAAAAACATCCACCTACTCCTGGTGTCTGCTCAAACTGGCCAAAATTAGGTTTTTAATGATTCATTAATGTCAAGCATTCACCTCCAACAGGCAGAATAAACCACTCATCTTCCTTCCCTCAAATTCAAGAGGGTGAAAAGGTTTTTTTAATTAGTTAGCACATTAGTATTGAATTAAAAACGGAGTCAGAGCTTGACAGAGTAAAACGCTAGAAATCTTGTCACCTAGGAATCCATAGTCTTTAAATCACTAACCGCAAAATTAGGCTTATTAAAAAAAAAAGGATTGAGGCACTATATTTTAGGTATCTTTGAAACCTCTTCAGCACCTCTAAGAGAATGTAAAAGTGAATGGATGTGATGTAAAGGAGCTTTTATAGGCTTCCCAACATGAAGTGACACTGATAATGTGTGTGTGTGTGATAATTTGTATTCAGCAAAGTAACCAGCACATGGTAAAACTCGACTAGTTCTAAAATCAACCTCACTGACCCTGTCTGGAATGTAGGGAAGCAGAACTAATGCTTTGAAAAAGTTAAAAACATATGTTTGGCATTTCTCATAAGTTTTTGGCCTTGTAATTCAGCAGCTTCTTAAGATTTGGAGTTATATTCGTATTAGGTATTATGTGAATACCTGAGAGACCATGTGTCTGTTCAGGGAGTTGTTCCTTTTTCTGTACATGCTACAGCGGGAACTCGTCTTCTTGGGGAATTTATTCCTCTGGAGCAAATTGCAGATGCCTGTGAGAGACAATCTTTGGCTCCATGTAGACCCAAGAACTCCCATGGTAGTCTTTCCTCATTTTTCACTTTGTCTGTCTGTCTCTGACTCTGTTTTTCACTCTCTTCCACATGCTCTTTTAGACAAGTTGGAGTAGTAGAATTCTGATATCAAAGAAGCACCTGCTCCAGTATAGAGTGCCTTGCAAAAGTATTCAAACCCCTTGAACTTTTCTACATTTTGTCACATTACAACCACAAACACATTTACATAAATTAAAACATAAAATATATTTTAGTTGGATTTTAAGTTATAGACCAACATAATTGTAAAGTAGAAGGGAAATTATAATAATAAAGAAAATTACATTTTTTAATAATGTGGCATGCATTTGTAATCAGCCCCCTTCATTCGGATATACCTAACATTAGTGAACAAACAGCATCATGAAGTCCAAGGAGCACACTAGACAGGTCAGAAAAAAAGTTATAAAAAATATTCCAAGCTTGGAACATCTCACTGAGCACTGTCCAATCCATCATCTGAAAATGGAAAGAGTATGGCACAACTGCAAACCTACCAAGACATTGCCGTCCACCTAAACTGACAGGCCAGGCAAGGAGAGCATTAATCAGTGGAGCAGCCAAGAGGCCCACGGTAACTCTGGAGGAGCTGCAGAGATCCACAGATCAGGTGGAAGAATCTGTCCACGGGATAGTCATGCACTCCACAAATCTGATTTTTCTGGAATCTGGAGGAGTGGCAAGAATAAAGCTATTGTTGAAACAAAGCCATAAGAAGTTTGCAGTTTGCGACCATCCAAGCCATAACGTGACAAAATGTGGAAAGGTTCAAGGGGTATGAATACTTTTGCAAGGCACTGTATCACTAGGCATTTTACCATTTTTTATGAATATGCCAGATCAGCCGAGTTGATTATTTCTATGTAAAATGTATTAGTATAACAAATGTATGTGATTATTTTTAGAGCCAACTTTGTTTCTTGGAAGTTTCCCAGAAAGCTGATGGCTGGTTCACCATGCAATATACTTTTTTGTCCAGGACAAAAGAGCTATGATCCCATTAAATTCTCCACTATAACTCCATTAGTGAGTCAACATTGAGAGGTCTCATGCAGTTATCATTAAGGATGATAGAGAAAGAATCAGTTTTTAGGTGCAGTGCAATTATCTCCTGAAAGAATCTCATCAATCCATAACCATAATCAGATTTTCTGACATATGCATTTTTTTCTAAATGAAAAATGTCAGCTGTACCAGACATTCTTGTTGGAAAACATTATTGGATTACATCAAACTCTGTGCATTTTAATTACAGTGAAAAAAAATGCATTCTTGATGTTATACTATAGAAAAGCCTAAAGAAGTCTATAGAAAACTAGTCCTTTTTTTAATCATGTCAAATTGTGAGGTGCCTAAAAATCCCTATCTCTAATCATTGAGAGTGGGTAATGTTATTGTTTAATCATGTCTACAGGCAGTAAGTCATTGTGACTGAACTATAATCATGAAGACAATATGTTATTCTTATTATAAGGACAGGCTGTAATCTTCTAGATGAACTTGATTTACTGGTAGACATTATAATTTTCTGGCTGAAAACTTTCAAAGGCATTGTAAAGTCATGTTAAATCAGCACCTCGCAATTTCACTCTGTCCTTTATCTCGCGCACAGAATTTGATGAAGCGATGTCTATCAGTCAAGGGCTCCAACATTTTCCAACAAGGTCTGTGATGTGACTAGTGAAACAGAAAGTGAGCCTGTATTGTGCAGCTGCAGCTCTGATTCCCTCAGACTCTGGCTGCTCTGGAAAGCAGTTGGCATGCAGGCCTTGGAAGAGAAAGTGGGGAAAAAAAGAACTTAACCAATGCCAAGTATGTGTGCGTCATTATTGTCTGAACGGACAAATTTCAAAGCTTGGCTCAGTATAAATTTTTTTATTATCTGCCACTGTGAGTCCACTACATGTACTAAGCCATGTTTTCATGTTTATGCCAGTAAGATGAAGCTTCCTAAGCTTTGGAATAATACACCTAAAATGGATAATGTTCTACATCATAGTGGCACTAATGATTATTTGGTATATTTTGTTAATTGATACACTAAATAAATAGCCTTTTATTAAAAAATACTACAATGAATTATAATAGTAAATAGATAATATAGATATAGATAATAGTTAATAATAAGTAGAGTTACAATTATAGTGTAAAGATGAACAGATTGTCTAGAGAATTAAGCTCTGCTATTTAACTGTATGTTGAAAGACTTGAATGGAATGCTGAATTTTACTTTACTTAGAATATGCAATCAAGTAAATAGGCGGCACTAACTAAAAAAAATGCAAATGAATATTTAATTCTGAAGTCAAAAACTATTCTGGGAATACGGAGTGCCAAGGCAGGAATAGATCTTTAATGGAGCAGTTTTGAGCAGCTAATTAGAGTACAAAAAATGGGAGGAAACCGAATAACCTGGAGGAAACCTACACTGACATGTGCAAAACCCTGCGCAGAGATTAACCAAAGGGCAGGATTGAACGAAGAACTCTGGAGCCGTGACGGCATGACATATTGCAAAATAGTGCAACCAAAACCATTAACGTTCTCTGTGTAAAATATTTCCTTAGTCTTATATCGTATTGTTTATTCCCCCCATATGTCCTGCTACTGCAATGCTTTCAATTACACCAGCTGTTCCATGTATGTTGCGTCCTTAAATATAGCTGACTAATATATTTATGTTATGTTTTATTAGAGAAGCCTTTCTGAAAAGTTTTAAATATCAGCATGAACTGAACAACCCTTTCAGGACCCTTTATGGCTCTGCTTTGGTGACAGCTCCCTCTAGTGGGCTGAGGCAACTAATTATTCACATGCTTCGTTTAGCAGAAGAAATTTGGCCAAAATAATAATTTCAGTTTCTAGGTCAGATTGTGCACATAACAAAACACATATAATGAATGAGAGGGTTCCTACAAACATATATTAAGGCAGGCATGAGGATTAACGTCAAGAGAGAAATGTTAGGGCTTGACGCCTGGCACAGAGCTCGATGATGACATCAGGGGAAAAAGTATGATGGGGAAAAAGAAAATATTCAGATCTGACCATTCCCATTACAGTCATATGAGCAAATATGAGTTATGAAACACATCTGGAAAAAATCTGACTGAACAGTTTGTATTTTGTGTTTTATGCAAATGTAGTCACGTTAGTAATATTTTGTGCATTGTTCCTAAGTATTGCTTTACTAAATTTACCTTGTACTTAAGAAAGCATGAGAGAGAGAGAGAGGGAGAGAGAGAGAGAGGGGGTATATACTCACTCACTCACTCATCGTGTATGTATATGGATATATATATATATATATACTGTATAGGGAGGGTGCCAACCCATCACAGGGCACACACACACACACACACACACACACCGTCACTCGCTCGTTCACACAGTATGGACAATTTGAGAATGCCAATTATTCTAATCTGCATGTCTTCAGACTGTGAGAGAAAACCAGAGTACCCAGAGGAACCTCACCAAGCACAGACCCAAGGTGGGAATCGAACCTGGAACCTGGAGGTGCAAGGTGACAATGCTAACCACCAAGCCACCATGCCACCGAGAGTATATAATATGATCAAAATTTATACACCTGACCATCACATCAGATGAGATAACATAATATAAACTCCACCAGCAGGTGAACTACACATTGATCTGCAGATAGACTGATAGTAAACTGATAACTGGATCATGGGCACCCAAGGCTCACCCATACCCACAGTGACCAGCCGGGCAAGTCCAATCCCACACAAAAGCCATTGCAGCACAAATCACAGAAAAAAAGTCAAAGTTGGCCATGATAGAAATGCACCAGAACACCCAGTGCACCACAGCCTGCCACGCACAAGGCCCAGTAAGGCAAAGAGCCCAAGCCATTAACCTGGCCTCCAAACTCCCCAAATCCCATTCCAATTGAGAACCCATGGAATCCGCCCTACCTCACAACCCACAGCACCCAAAGGATCTTCCCTGATGCCAGCCCCAGTGGTGCAAGGGGAACCTTAGTGGAGTTAATGTTAATGCTTTTAATGGTATGCTTGATCGGAATATGTGGGTCTTCCAAAACAGTTGCCACAAATTTGGAAGTACACATTTGTCCAGAATGTCTTTGCATGCCATCGCATTACAATTTCCATCCACAGTAACTAAAGAGCCCAAACCTGCTCCTGCATGACAATCCTGTTTACAATTAATGAACATTGACAGAGTTGTTGTGGAAGAATTCAAGTGGTCCACAGCTCCTTTACCTCAACCCCACTGAGTACCTTAGGTCTTCCTTAGTCCTGTTTAAACTGTTTAAACACTGTCTGCCTCCAGGTGGAGCTGTTGATCAAAATGCGTATTATAAAACATCCATTCCATCTCCATTATGTTTGCCTGTTAGTGAAACCGAAGAAAGACCAGCTGCTTTATCATCAGCCTGCAACTCTGCCTGGAGTATGAGTGTCCTGTTATAGATGAGATCCACATGCTGGGAAAAAGACCTGTAACTGTGTTTACCCACACACACACACACACACACACACACACACACACACACACACACACACACACACACACACAGAGAAAAGAACATTGCATTTTATAGCATACAATAGCCTCCAACCCATCCAGTTTATGACTGGTTATATGCTCCATTGTGTTCCATTATCACTATATGAGAAAGCATTAAATTCAAAGGAGTCATAGTTATAGATCCTATCTGGACATTCTATACCAGTGCAATGGAAAACTGAGTGAGAACTCTTAATGTAAATGTATAGACGTTTGATGAATTTAGTCATGACTATTTTGTTTACGGTGGCATGGTGACCTAGTGGTTATAACTGTTGCTTTACAACTCCAGGTGCTGCGTTTCATTCCCACATCGGGTCTGTGCATGGAGATTGCATGTTCTCCCCATGCTTGGTGGGTTTCCTGCCCGTAGTGTGTGAATGAGCATGTGAGTGTTGACCAGAGGTCCTATCACAGTCCTACAAATGGGAATAAATACAATGTCACCATTGGCCTCCACGGCCCCTAGTTGGACTACAGAGGCTCCTAGATGGATGGATGGATGGATGGATTTTGTTTATACAGTATAATGCAAAGTAACAGTAAAGGGTGTTATGTTGAGAAAGACAAAAGACAAATAGTAAAACGCAATTTTGGTTACTTTTATTCTTTCAGAATTATTTAAATCTGATTGGTCAAGAATATGATGATTAATTTTCTGTAACAGCACAGCTCAGACAGCAGTGTTGCTTGTAATTCAAATAATAGTTTTATACACTGCTGACAACCTCATGCAACGTCACAATTTTTATTTCTCTCTACAGAAGTATTACATTTTGGCCAAGATCTTATATTGGTAATGGTAAAATCAAACCACTTTGTAAAGTGATGTGTTTAAATGATTCCTCATGTTCCCATAACCATTTTTTCGCAATTTAAGCCTGGCAAATATTGCCATTGTAGTCTAAGACTATGTCAGTCCCATCAAGGAACAAAATCCTTCGATGTGATAACCTGGTCATTTGGTACATTCAGGTCATTAGCTGACTTTTTTAACATTGCTGAACCTAGACCTGACCAACTGAAGCAACCTCAGATAATAACACAGCCTCCAGATGCTTGTATAGTCGGCACAATGCATGATGGGTGCATCACTTCAAATGTATAATATGATGTAGCTTGATCATGTTTATTTATAACATACAATGATTATTTCAGTTGGGTTAATTTTTATTTGAATAGCGCCTTTAACCCTGTAACATTGTTCCAAAGACTTTTGCTTTGAACGTCATAACACTAGCCCGATGTTGATTTTATTGTATTTTCTATTGTGTTTTATTTCTTACTCAGAAATAAAAGTTAGAAGTTTCTTTACAAATAAATACCACTGACTGAAAAAATTGCTAATTTCTTTTTTAATTGTTTTTCCTTACATAATGAATATTTCAATTTATTCTTTTATGTGTCCCCTTGCCAGTTGTGGTGAAGCAAAATGTGCAATGTTTTCATGCTCTCCACCCAACCCAGAAATGCAGAAATGAAGCACTTTGCTCTGGTCAGCCTAGTCTGCTTTAAACCAGCAACAAGTCAAAATGCCAAGATTTACTCTATGAAGCCTATTCTGAGATTGCATCCACAAAGAGCTATTTTCAGGTGCAAGTTTAGCTGTGGTTATTGCTCCAGACAAAACTCCAGTGGTTTAGCTTTAAAATAATGGAGCTACAATGGTTACTGAGTGAAGGAGAAAGAGAGAGAGAGAGAGAGAGAGAGAGAGAGAGAGAGAGAGACGGCAGGAGGAAAACAGGAGAAACTCAGTTTGTGTCTTCTCTAAAGTCAGACAGGATTTGTCTGAGGGACACGGTGTTCAGACTGATGTTCTGGTAGAGGGAACATCTGTTCAACAAAGCCCAGCCTAGCTGCTGCTGTGCCTGAGCTGAAAGCTCTCTCTAAACACTCTCTCACCTCAAGAGACTTGGTGTAAGAAGAGGTTATTAAGCTCAATTACATGGCCATTCGCCTGCTGCTCCGCTCTGCACACTTGCAGTTCTGCCCTTGTGGGACCATCCGGCATGCCTCCAGACTCCTAAAGCATGCCTGTAGTGCTTCTTGTATGACAATTTTTAAACGCTAGCAAATCAAGGTGGTGTCTGTTGAAACAATTGCGCAAAAATTAACGTCAAATGAGGTTCTGTGAACATACTTGTTTCCCAGAACTTAGATAATATGAACATGTTCTGGCAACAAGGCAGTGTCAGTACACAAATGAATACTAAGAAAGGAATGTCGTCTAAAGCTCATGAGAAAAACTCATCAGGGCATCTAGTAACAGGCAGCAGTGTCACAAGTAATAAATATATTAATCAGCATTTTTTTTTAAAGAAAGAATGAAATGAAGAATGAAATTAATGTGAGACACCCATTATATGTTCAGTATATTATTATGGATAAATAGATATATGAAATATAATAATATGGAAAATAAATAAAAACTCACCTTCCATGTCCTTGTAACTTTTACTATAAAATTGTAAGTAAATTGTACTTTTAAACAGAATTAAAGGACATCATTTGTGCTTGGATTTAAATATTAAGTTATAAAGTTCTCTATCTGTATTTTTTTTTTCTAATATAAGAGGCGTTCACGTCAAACCAGGACTTTTGGGCAGAATAACAGGACATAGTCATGAGAGTAAAAACGACCTTTATATCTCTATATAATCACCTGCTACTGCACTGGTCTCCAGGAACTCCTTTAATGACCTAAAACATGTGGAAATGGTTTGGATAAAGGTCAGGACTGTATGGGGATGTGGCAATAACGCACAGCCAAGTTCCTTTAATGTGCAGCTGGTGTTAGTGAATGATTGTGTGTACAGATCGCACAGACAGATCAATCACTTCACGTTGGCAACAAGTTATCCATCGATTTTCAAGAATCGGGTGTTCCACTCATTAAATGTTCGCGGGCACGACTGCAGCCACCTCGGACAGGATCGTTATTCACAGACTTGCGACCTTCTTTAAAATGTTTGCATCATTTCATCGTCTCATCACCTTGCTCTGCTTGAAGTCTTCTGTAAATGTCAATTAGTTTTGCGTCTCCTAATTTGGAAAAATCTCATCGCAAGTCCCAGTTTGACTTGAACACCCCTTGTATTTCGCATTACATTTTTGTTCATATGCTAGGGTCTCGCTTTTATTTAGAATATCAAAAAAAAAAGAAGAACAGAACATGAAACACAACAACTCCTCCAGAAGTAAAAATCCCACACAAATATTAGAATAAACACTGTAAACAAATTTATTTAATCATAAAAGATTTATAATATATTGCTTATAAAAACAAGAGGCACATTCTGCTGTTTACCTGATTATTTATAAAGCGACACAATTGGAAAAGCTTTATTAAAATACTTCTTGGTGCCAAAGCAGGGTTCTATTCCCTTTTTTTTTGCTTTTCCAATAATGTAATATGATTTTTCATTCAATACTTATATTTACACTGTGCTCTGTTTTTTTGGCATATGAGTAAAATAAAAAAAAAAAAAAAAATTGTTAAAACAATGCCAAACACACAACATTCATTTATGCACATGGAATCAAACTTGTTCACACACACACACACACACACACACACACACACACACACACACACACACACACACACACACAGATCACAGACAGTGATATATCAAACTCTATATTTCATAGAATCTCTTATAGACACCTGCTCAGGTAATGTTTGAGCTCCGGTGAGCTTTGAGGAGGGAAGCACCAGCCACGTCCTCTTGCCATAAAGCCACCAGTGCTTCTTTACTGTTACATATGCATAGACAATCTGATAAAGTGCATTAACTCTTTGGTTATGGGACACATATAAAGCTTAAAGCTACTTCATTTCCCTGTGGCCCGTGCCCCGGGGCCTCTGATACACACCCGCACACACAGGCACACATTGTTTATAGCATACTGAATGTTTTCCAGTTTCCATTGTTTGAAGGGAGCTGTTCTTCTTTGCTGATCACATGATGTGAGTACAGATAACACTCTCCCAGTCCAGAGTGACGGTAAATTGTCTCTAGCTCTTTCTCCCACTCTTTCACTTGTCGTCACTGACGCTCACAGAGCAGTCCTCTGGAATCTTCTCCTCAGAGCTGCTGCGGGTGGACAGCTTATCCAGGTCGTCTTTCATTTCCCTGAAGCGTTCGGCAACACACTGCGCCGTGAGACGAGCCTCGGGGTCCTGGTCCCAGCAGTCGTTGATGGTGGCGCACACCAAAGCCACACCCTGCAGGACATTATGGTCTCATTATTGTTTTTCAGTACAGACGCAAGACCTAAAACGGTTTTCCTGACATAAGTGAAGTCTTTAAAATACTGTTATATTTCTTACAACCGGATATTTTGGACTTCAACAGGCTAGTTCACCCTACTACATCTAAATGATTTATTCTGCATGACAGGAGGATAAAGATGACAAATAACTTAGATGTGGTTAATGAATGAAAATGATAGTTACACCAAAAACAAAACAAAGCAAAAGAATAAATTTACCAATCAACACACATAGAACACTTGGGGGCATGCCGTTACAGAAAAGTAATCATCAATGTGGTGGCCATAAAGATGACATAAAGTTAATATCCCAAGGATAATTATTTCTCATTAGCAGGACATCCAGATGTGCTCCATTCCTTCATACCAAACCCATTTAGTTCAGTAATTGATTACTAAATGACACATCAAATGTTTTAACATCTAATCATAAATATCACTTTTATAATTATAATGGCTATAACTCATTTCCTGACCAGCTTAATTATTTTTGCTTTTCTTTTTTTCAGTTGATAAGGCGAAAAACAGAGCGTGTCATGTTACCAAGAAACTTTCCTGGGGCTGAAAACTGATTGCTTCAAATGAAAATCATTTTATTAATACATTAGATTATGTAAGTATGAGCCATATACTATAAGTCCTGGGAAGGAATTGTTATGATAGGAATGATACGGTATTAGATTAAGTGCATTCACCTTAAATAGTTATAGTATGAATAATTTGAATTACAGTTTGCAGGGTCAAAGCATAATACCTTCTGACCATCCAGAACTGAGAATTCAATAAAACTAATTACATTTACCTCCATCACAGACACAAGGAATTAGGCATTTGCCATTAAAAATAATAGCAAGAAGTGATTTAACTGCATATTAAATTGCATAAGAGCAATTTGAGCAAAAGAGCAAATGTTTGTGGACACCTGAGCATCGCACGAATACTGAGGCCTTCCTCACGCTGGTGCCACAAAGTCGAAATGACGCAATTTGTACGCTGTAGCCTTACAATTTTCCCCCACTGCACTTCAGTGACTTCCATGAAGATATGGTTTGGCATGGTGGACGATTGCATTGCAACCTGCATAGAGCTCTGAGCTCAACCCCCTGAACACCACTGGGATGACCTGAAACACTGATTGTACCCCAAGGCCTCCTCACCTGACCTCACTGCCTGGCTTTACAAATGCTCTTGTAGCTGAAAGAGTACAAGTTTCTATAGACACGCTACAAAGTCTAGTGGAAAGCCTTCACAGAGAAGTGGCGGTTTTTTACAGCAGCAGAAGGACTGAATGAGGAATGGGATGTTCAACAAGCACATATGGGTCTATATAGTGGCCATATATTAGCATAATTGTGTTAACCCAGATGTCTTTCACTTACTCATATTAGCAAGAGAATTCCAAAAACCACACGTTGTTATTGTAGTTTTCATCATATTTTTTATTATAAAATACTCAACAACTAATGTCCAATCAGAATAGATTATTCAGGAGCACTTCCTTTTAACTAAATAAGAAATTATTATCTTTAGTAAAGCCTGTTTTTTTTTATGTAGACCATTAATGCAATTACCATCTAATGAAATTATTGTGTTTAGACTATATCTATTAGATATTAACAACCATAAGTGTTTATATTGTTAAAAATGAATTGATAACTGTCTATGAGTGTCTAATGCGGACTATAGAAATAAAGTGACTGTTTTTAAGCCTCAGCATACAAATGTTTGTCATCAGCTTCTTTTTAGAATATCTCCTTTAGTTTCTCGCCGTTAGCCGCCAGTGAACATCAGTGTCGGAACAAGTGGCTGTTGTCTTACCGGGTGCTTCGTCCAGCTGCTGGGGATCTCAGGCCGGCCCCGGTCTCTGAGCACGTTGTCCTTCATGCTCTCCACACAGGGGTGCTCTCGCACTTTAGAGCCAAATGGAGGTTCATAATCTTTTACCTCTGAAACACAGCCCACCCACCGACCCACACACACACACACACACACACACACACACACACACACACACACACACACACACACACACACAGGAGCACAATTAATCATGCACAGTATAACTTTCTACAGGAAAAGTGCATTTTTAGAGATTGTAAGTGTTCTCTGGGGCTCTGGGAGTCGATGTGAGGAATGCTGAGGTTCGGGAAACAGTACCGTCAGAACACACCTTTGGAAATATTTGCCTGGCAATCTCTCTTTACACCGGGAAGGCAAACAAATGCTAAACAACATTGAAGCGATCAGCTTACCCAGCAGAGTGCCAACAATAATGAGAAGTTATGATGCTGTGTTGTTTGTTTTCCGTATGAGAACAAATTAGAGGAAATATGGGATAATGACTGGACTGTGCCAGAGAGAACACCAACACCAGTATTCCAGTAATTTTCCAAACGCTGTAAAATAGAGCTCATAGCAGCTGTGCTATAACTCACAACAGCTTTGCCTTATAACACACACACACACAAACACACACACACACAAGTGTGAAAGACAGGAAAAATGTATGACAATGAAACGGCTACACTAGAACAGTGGGAATGTCTGCTATTACAATACTAGCCAAAATCCATTCCAACAAATTTAAGTAGAAGAATGAGTTTACTTTGGAGAATGTGCTTTTTTGAAAAATGTTCCTTTTTTTTTTTTTAAAGAGTGAATGTGTTATGTGGTTCTTCCCCACTATACCGGCCCACAGGAAGAGGCTAGACCAGCATGTAGTCTGGGACAGGAAATACAGGACTGTGATTGGGCCCCCGCAGTGTAGCTGACTCCACAAGCGCACACATCCTGTTTTTGACAAGTGGACTTCCCCTGTTTCAATTCTAAAACAAAGCAGTCATACCGCACTGACTACTATTCCTGCTGTCTCCGTTAGACTCTTGGCTATAAACCCGAAAAGCTAAAATGGCAGAAGAAATCATACAACCCGTGCAGTAATCTCCCCTTGTGTGTACACTGTATTGGAGCGATTTGTCAGACTCACACCTGAAAGGCATCAGAGCAGCGCATAAAGCACAAGTGAGGAAATGGAACCTTAGTTCTCCCTCTGTTGTCTGTCTGCTCTGAGGGCTGTGGCCTGAACGACACGAGAGCGCTCACTATGTGAGGAATGCCGCGGTTTTAGTAACAGATGTCCCGTGCACCAAGACCTCTCTCTCTCTCTCTCTCTCTCCAGGCCGAGTCGATTCGCATTTAGCAGAGCTTTCCAGGAAAACACTTTTTAACAACCTTTTCCTTTTCAGATTATCTGTCTGAAACCTCGACGGACCTACTTGACTATGTGTCTGGGATTAAAAAAAAAGGTTGAAATTCATCGGAGAGGAGGAAAGTCAGACAGGATAAGCCAAAGCAGAATTCCCGGACCTAGTTAATTTACAGAGCAATAAAGAAACAGCAACAATGTTCTTGGACTAGTGGACATACAGTATTGCACGACGAAGCATTTAGGGTAAGAGCTGTGAATATGTATGCATGTCAGAGAAAAAGAACAGGCCTGCAGTGAATATGACACCTGTAGTGACAAATGGTTTGGCCATATGGAGTTCTGTCACTTGCCACACAGCTGCTCTGCCCGCCATCGCTCTGTCACAGGGGGTTGGTGTAGAAGTGATATTTAGGCTGGCTGCCTCTCAGCTCGCCGCTCTCCTTTACGGCGTCCCAGCCAGGGCCGCACCCCATGCTAATTTAGGACACGCTAACAACAACACAGCGAGCCAGAGCACAACAAGGCAGCTTAACGACTTTTTCATGACTCCCTTATAGCCCGTGCTATCTCCATCTGGAGTGGACTCCGGTGGTCCGAGACTGAAAAACAGACTCGGGACAGATATTAACGATTCCTGGTACGCCGGTGAAGTGTGTTTGGCAGGAATGTGACATTCGGTCTCTCTGGTCTGTCGGGAAATGTCTCAAGTTCTGCAGATAAGCCTGCAGGGGCCTCTCAATCACAGAGGGGGCATGCTGGGGCATGTGGGTAACACAAATCCCATGCTTTGATGGAATGCTTGACACCACACGTACACACATATACACATGCACACACGGAACAGTGTGTACAAGACTCATTAAAATAGCAATCGATGACTTGGGGTGGGGGGTATCACAGTATAGTACGGGTATAAATTATGTCACAGTATTTCACATCATCTGTCAGACTCATGTATCGGCAGTTTGTTTATCAAACCTCACTGACCCCGCTGTTACCCAGGAGGTAAACAGATGCTAGAATATTTTTTTTAATAACGTTTACAAGATTAAATGTGGTTCTATCCTATACAGAATATAGAATACACACAGTATGCATTTTGTCCTGGGACAGTAGGTACTATTTTCCAATAGATAATTAAAAGAAACAAAAAAAGATCACATTACACACTGACCCTCCAGAAACCTCCCAGCATTTCTTTCCACCTGCTGACATTCTACACATTCCTCACACACCAGCAGCTCACTTAACAGCATTGTTACTACGCTCTACTTTAAAGTTATATCAAGAGGCTTGCAAAAAACAGGAAGTAGCAAATCGGCCCAAACCGCGCATGGGACACATAGGGATTTCTGTGCACAGCTCCGGGACAATAGCCCGGCCGCACTGGCAAAACAAAATGCCACAGGCTAATGGGAGAAATAGCTTACTTATTTTTATCCCATCTCTCCTTAAGCGACAACCGCCGTCTCCGTAGAAATAGAAGTCTGTTCCTTTAAGGGGGTTAGAAGCACTGACATTCGGACAAGGTCTCTGTTTTTTTTTTTTTTTACTCCATAAGGTACCATGAATAGAACAGACACAGAAGACCTATGTGTTTGGCAGCGTCTTGCTACCCTGTTATTTAGCTGGTAGGGGTGTGGTGCTACGAGTGATCTCACCTCCAATGGCGTTACACCTGGACGTGATCTCCCACAGCACCAGAGCCATGGAGTAGACATCAGTCTGTTTAAAGGACTCGATGTTCTCCAGATTGATTCTGGACTCGAGCACCTCTGGCGCCATGTACCTTGCTGTCCCAACCTGCAATGAGGAGACAATACAGAGTCACGGCTCATTACGTCGCTTTCTCTCTGTAGCCTAAACTCTGATCTTCATCTTGGACTTCCGGAGTTATCGCAAGGAGACACTGCATTATCTGATCACTTTGAATTCAGCACAATGATCTTAAACATAAAACAGTGAATCCAGTATTCAACTATACTGAATTTATATAATGCACAATTAAAACTATAATATAACACAATGCAAAAAACATTTTACCAATTTATATTTTGTACAAAAAAAAATACTATACTACTATAAGTATATAGTATATATAAGTTACATATTATATAATACTAATACTATAAACAGAGCAGTTCTATAACTAGAAAAGGGAGTGACTTATTTATGCATTCACCTAACACCTCAGTTCGCTACATTTTCAGCCTGTGAATCATAAATCAGAGCAAACACAAAGAACAAAGGTCACACACAGATCGAAGTGTGAAAATGTCTGATGGGGCTTCCCCTGCAAGTTTAAACATATCCCGAGTTTAACTAGTACAAACTTACAGTTTGTTTCCTTGCATCAGCTCGGAAACACACTAGCGCTCGATCTGTGGTGGCAATATATGAGAGAGGAAATGAATACAGATTTATATCTAGTAACTCAAGGGTTGACTGCAGTAGCTCCTTTCAGCTTTTCTGAGAGTGATCTGCAGTTTATCTACTTATCGTAAACGGTAATGCTCAGTTGATCAGCTCTCTTTGCATTCATTTAAATGAGCAGGACGGATTTATATATAAAAAAAATTAAAAATGAACTAGAATACCTCTCGGTAAGGGAAATTAATGTGACATTAGTAGTTATTTAAAGATTGATTTAAATATTTTCCATTTCCTGGAATGTGTACGTTCTGTACAATACTGTATATGCTATCAAAAAGGGCTCTTCAATTGAGATATCTGTGATTTCTTGAATTCGCCCAAATGCTGAGTTAATCATGCTGTATTACCTGTCCACTGTTGGCCAGGTCATCCACAGACAGGGAATTATCCAGTCGTAAAGCCAGGCCGAAGTCACACAGGCAACACGTGAGGTCGTTCTTTACCAGGATGTTGGAGCTCTTGATGTCTCGGTGAGCGATGGGCACTTTGTGCCGTCCGCAGGGAGTGCGCTCGCTATGTAGATGAGCAATGCCCCATGCCAGTGAGCCCCCAAGCCTCCGAAGGTCCTCCCAGCTTATCAGGTGCCGGGTGAGGTATTCCTGCAGGTTTCCACGAGGGTGGTAGGCTGTAATTAACCAGAACTGCCTCTCGACCTTCCTTTCTTCAGCGGTAAGGAAGTGCAGCACGTTCTCATGCTTCAGGTCGGTGTCCGAGAAGACATCTTTCTCGTTCTTCCAGGAAGCGTACTCTTCACACGGGAAGATCTTCACGGCTACCGTCTCGAACTGCTGCGACGAGCTCTGCCTCAGCTTGGCCCGGTAGACCTCTGCGAAGCGACCTTTGCCCACCTGCATGTCCAGCTCTAATGGCAGAGGTTCCGTGTTATGGTTAAGGCTGTTGGCGTGCGTGGAGCTGCTGTCCGAGCGATCGTCGTCCATCATTATAGCGCACGCATCGCTGCAGTCTAGTGGACCTTTGCGCTTCGAAGGTTTCTTGGTTTCCCACTCGCTGAGCTTGCGTCGTCGGTGGATGCGGTACCAGTAGAACGATGCCACAACCACTACAGCCAGAACAAGCAGAGGCACCAGGCTGACAAAGCTTACTAACAGCACTTCATTTTCTGGGGCACCTGGAGGAAAAGTTGGGAACAAGAGCAGTCAGTTTAATCTAAAAACTTGATCAAAACCAGTAAAACTTGCAGTTATGAAAAAGATCAAAAGGTTGTAATGTTATTGCATGGATGCTGCTTAAGATGACAGATGTTCACAAAGATGCAAAATTTCACATTTAGGTTGTGATTCCAGGAGACACATGAGAAAAAGAGTCGCACAATGAAACTCTGTCTATAACCTGCAGGGAAATGTACCATGCCACTCAGACTTCCTGCCAACCTGAGGTTTGGCAAAGCCTGCCGAAAACATTACAGGTTGACTGAGACAGACTAGTGCTAGCTATAAGGGGCACAGAGTGGGGTGAAAAAAAACAAAACTGAGCCTGTCTGCATTTTTCCATCACACACACATTACACACCACCACCATCACTACAGTACAGGAATAAAACACTCATAAATAGATACCCAACTCTGGAACATTTGACATGACAATAAAAGGAAAAAAAAAAAGAAGAAAAAAGTCTGGAAAGGAATCCAAAACAAAGAAAGTTTTAAAATAGAGGAGCTACTTATGAAGACTGGAAATGTACAGATTTATCATTTATACTTTATGGAATGAGATGTGCAGTTTAACACACAGTGGCAGAAACGTTGAAAATAACTCCCTACTGTGGTGAGCATAAGACCGTTCTCAGACTATTTAATTAAACACATCACTTGTGTATATATGGGTCTGTGTGTGTGTGTGTGTGTGTGTGTGTGTGTGTGTGTACTGAGTGCTTTATAACAGGCAGTTCGAAGTTTATGTTCTCTAAAGCCCCTGACTCACAGGTTAGTCAAATAGATCTTAATTGTTCCAACATTTCAGTGAATCACACAACACACAGCAGCACACAGACAGGACACGGTGTGACAGTATAAAAGCTCCTGTTAAAATCGAAATAATGCAACATGATTTGATGTGAAATCTGAAGCAGGATTTGGAAAAAATGTACCTTCCACACCCTTAAGACAAATGCCTTACTGTTTCTGAAGTTCTTTTCTATGAAGGGATGAATTTAATTCTAGTAAGTACACTTAATCCTAGGGTCTGGTGCAAAATGTACATATGAAAATATCACGATTTGATTGCCAGATGTTAAATTGAATGAAATACGTTTACATTCTACTGACTGCGCAGAGAATGTGGTGGTTGCACTAGGTTGGGATTGGGACTGTGCATAGTAAAGTGTTAGGGTCACTGTTATTTATTTGTTATGGTTACGACAGTTTACAGTATGACTAAAGCCATAAATGTGCTTATCACACTTTTTGCCAAAAGCCATTCCATTCCACTCTCTCTCTCTCCCCTAGGCTGACAGTGACTCATACCTGTCTTTAGAGCATCTGCTCTGGATTCCATAGTGTGGGGGGAAAAAAGAAAAATCATCCCAGACTAGACCTGTCTGACAGACATCTTTTCTTCTCCTTTTTTTTTCCGAAAAACATATATCCAGTGATAAAGGATCAGCTGGGGGGTGAACAACTGAACCTCTGAATCGGGTTTGGAAATTAGTCATTCATAAGAATGACACAGACTCAGTTCCTTGTCTCTTTTCTTCTTTCTACAGAGATGTTCAAACACACTAATCCTTTCTGAGACGACAAAATAAAGACACATTCAAGGTGCACATGAGGTGAGACACTCACCTCACTGTGTGTGTGTGTGTGTCAAAATGATTAAATCTATAAAATAAGGCATAAAATGCTTCTACTGTAAATATGGAAGGAATTTTTTTTTTAAAGATCTGCACAGACACTATAGACACTGTTACAAGTACCGAAGTGTCGAATGTATTTTGCAGCAACAGCTTGTCGTGTGGCCACATACACTAACAAGCTGAGGGAGAAACTCGTCATGTGTGAAGCTCAGACTATAAAAGGGAGATGCTTCCAACGGCTATAAATCAAAACAGCTGCTGCCATCTACAGTACATTTGTCACTCTTTTGTACTGAGCCAATCGCGTTTACAACTACAACAACAGGGAAGAAAAAAAAAAGAAAACTAATGGAGTACACACTAACATAAGCTCTCTAACAAGTTTTGCAAGTTGCTTATTAGAAACGCATGTACTTTTGGAAATAAGCTTGCTATCATTGCAAAGAGGAAAACAGTAGCAGAGATGTGTGATTCGCTTAGTGATAACCATCTGTATTAAATTCGGAGCCAGGTCTGTTTGTGTTGTCTTCGACTGTCACTATGACTCACAAAACGGGGAAAAAAAAGGCTTAGATATTTCAGAAAACACAAAGCAGTCCATATGAGTGTTTAATAGTCTTCTATTGTCCTATAAGCGGTATTCTTATACTGTAGGACGTCTACTCGTGAATGACATTTGGTACGCCGTTATTGACAGCTGCAAAACTTTGATGACGCAAAAGCGCAGAGCTCGTCTTAGTTTCGGTTTGAGTCACAAATATGTTATGTGGAGCGAAAATATTGCCAAACATTTCTGAGAAAAATGAACCTTGGCACTTTTCCTATAAGTAAACATGGACTTCCTGCAGCACATGCTCACCAAGAGTAAAACACCTCCTCGTAAGCTTGGTCTGCGATTTTCACATTTTATACATAAAACACATCAGATTGGCAATTGTGTAATTGGCAATTGTAAAAAACTTTATTTTACTCCTGTAATATCTTATGTTTGTGTACTAGGACACATGGTGCATGAACCACTACAGGCCTGCTAACACGAGAGCGTATTAAGTTAGAGCATGCCCAGTACACCCAGCTGTTTTGCTATGTGGTTGTGTCGTCTCTGTTTTGAGTTAAAGAGACAGGAAACCACACGTCTGGGATTCTCTGCTGTCTGCCTCACCACACAAGCAGAGCCAGCACTACAGTGTGTCTTGAACAGGCAAAACACTGCTAACTAATGTACAGTCGAAGTACAGTGAAGGGTATTACAGTGGTCTACAGGTGCCCCATACATACCCTGAGCTAAATCCTAATATATTATTCCACCTAGAGATATTCACATATTCTGATCTACATACAAACTTACAGTCTACGGTCTAGGATGATATTTTTCTACAATGAATAGAAATAATGAATAGACATACTATGAAAAATATAACAACATAAAGATGTTTACACATTGACCCTACTAGATTCTATAAAAATGCAAACTGGAAACGCCTCTAACCCAATACAGTAGATTCCCACATGACTCCTGATATGTTGTAGCATGATCCTTATTCCATACTGGAATGTGAAAATTAGTGATTTTTTTTCCATCAGTACTTATTTAGAATATGTACCTGCATAACCATTATACTAATCTTAAGAAAATAATGATATAAAAGTATGTCTTACCAAAACGGTTCCAAATTAGTTTAAACATAACAGTAGAAATATAGTGACCATTTATCATGTTATTTTTCCTGTAGTTTCCAGGAAGTTTCCAGGTTTACACATAACACCAAACTCATTTATTCATATGCTTCATCCTGGTTTGGATAACCGGTAATACAGAGCCCCATGGTTTTGGACATGCAGTAAAGTGGGAAATCCACCTTGAATAGCATCTCAGGGCACCTAACACACACTCATGAACTCTCACAGCAAGGGGTAATTTATATGTAACCACCGGTCCGCCTACATACATGGTTAGAAGAGAAAGTGTTTTGCAAAAAAAAAAAAAAAAAGTCCCAATAGCTGTCAATAGACTTCTGTTACATGCTAGATTTGCATAAACAGCTTGTTCATATTTTTTTTTCTTACTACTGGGAAATGCTTAAAAATTCTTGTCAGTGCTATTCACACACAACACTTTACATGTGGTATACAGATATTATGTTGAGAAACACTGGAGTTTCCCAATAAAATCTGAAGAATGCTTAAAACTAAATATAATACTTTACGACAATTATTTACGTGAGAAAGCCAGTAAGCCTTTAGCATCAGCATGGTCAGCCACAGAAGCTGAACTACAAAACCCTGCACATGAAGTCAAGCATACTTGCACTCCTACAGCCCTGTCATTCTGAAACACACGTTTGCAACACAAGCTGATAAAAGTCATGCGACAGCAGGGGTTTAACCTTGTAAAGTTTAACTCTAAAATCTCTCCCACGCACAAACACTTAAAAACACATGCTTACTCTACTACTGCCTGGCCAAGAAAGGTCACCATTTCAGAAAGGTCAAATCATCGGGGTGCATCAAGCTAAGAAAAGAGCTAAGGAGATTCAAAATTACTGCCACTGGGCTTAGACCCCTTCAACACATTATCAAACTGTCAGAGCTGAACCGTCAACTTTGTGGAAAAAATGTGGTTGGAAAAAGAATCATAAAGGGAAGTCACTCAAACACTTCACATTGTGAAGGTGCATGGTAAAAAAAACATCAATGGTTAAAAACCATAGCTATATTTACTAGTGATAATAGGAACATTTCCACACACACATACACACACACACACACACACACACACACACACACACACACACACAAGTGATGAGAGCTCAGAAGATTGGGACTAAACAGCTGTGTGGCCATAAGAAAACCACTTAGTGAGAATAATCAGAAAAAAATGCTTTTAGTTTGCTAGAGAGTATAAAGATTGGACTTTGGTGCATGTCCTGTGGTCTAATGATTTCAGACTGACCCTGTTCTAGAGCTATCATAGAACCATCACGGTTAGAAGGGAAGCGCACAAAGCGATGCACCCAGCATGCACAGTACCACTGTACAAGCCTCTGGAGGCAGTGTTATGATATGATCTGGAGTTGCTTCAGTTGGTCAGGTCAGCAACATTATGTGGCAAATAAAATGAGGTCAGCTGATGACCTGAATTTATTGACTGACCAGGTTAACACATCTATGGCATTTTTCTTCCCTGATGGCACACAGACATATTCTAGCACCCACATTGTGAAAAAGTGTTTCTGGGAGCATGACGAATCATTTTACACATGACCACCACATTGTGTGTTGTAATCAAAGCTAAAGGTGAACGACTGACTGAATGAATCAATGTGAGACTTTCTTTTGGCCAGGCAGCGTATCTTAATTTTTTGGAAAATGCATTCAACAAAGCCAAGATAATTTAACTAAACACTTCTGAATATTTGGAGTCCCTAAATGACAACATGCTTAAATAGGACCAATCATATTATTTTATATGTAAGAATGAGTAGAATTAATACTCCTTTATCCTGGAAACAATAAAATAATAATAATAATTAAAAGGAAAGAAAAAAAAACTAGAACTGAACTACACAAGGCATTACATTTATAAGTATATAAAAAAAAATAAAGAACTAAATTGTGTATTAAACATTTAAAATAATTGCTAAATCGCTGATTTAGAGAAGACTGGGGGAAATGATCTAGTTATATGTAGTATAAAATCGAATTTGGCTTAAAAATGTACCTGGATCACTTTCAGCTGGATTAAATGCTGACGACTCCGCAAAATATTTCCTTTTAGCACCTGAAAAATGACCATTAGATTATTAGGCTACTTAGCATGGTGAAAGTTTTGAACTTTGAAATAATTTCTACTTTGGTTGTCTAAAATACTAAACGTCTGAAAAGAACTGTAGACGGTCACTGTTTCGACGTTCTGAGCGGTAGTGATCAGGAATGTCAAAAACCTACTAGCATCACAGCTAGTAGTAACCCATAGATATATATACTGACTAGATGTTGGGTCGGGGATCTGAAGGAAGCGCCAAAGTTAACTGTGTAAGGTAGTGTTGTTGCAGGGATACTAAACACTTAGT
>JAOVVA010000048.1:16379720-16392883 GCA_028565275.1 Leiocassis micropogon
TTTCATATCACTATCAGCATCCTTGTAATTGTTTTGTGCATTGTAGAACAAATTAATTAGTTATGTAGGTGTGTCTACGTATTGTATTGTATTATATATGATATATCACATATTTATGATAGAACATAGATTAATTAATTATTTTACTTATATCATATAAGTAAAATAATTAATTAATCTATGTTCTATCATAAATATATGTCTGACATTTATAATACACCAAACGGCTTGAAAATTGGTTGAAAATTAAGCAAATTAAGGTGATTTTAATCGTTGATAGTTCTCTGCCAATGGTAACTAATGCAGAGTGGACGCCGCTTCCCCCGACATAAGATGGCGGCCGCGCTGACGCATCGTTCCTATGGACAGCAGCGTCAGAGGCGACATCTAGTCAGTATATATATCTATGGTAGTAACCTACTTCGCTAGCAAATTAGCCATATATTGTACTTCTTATTCTACGGTAGCTGCTAACTAGCAAGTTAGCCTGTTAGCCTTTTTCACTGCTTTTAATTCACTGGACATCCTGACTAAATCCAATTAATCAGCATTAATTTCTTATTGATGTGCGCTTACTGTGGGTCTGCTTTATAATCTTCCGTTGTTGGTTTTTTTGTCTTGTATCTTTTCATCCCAGATACATATAAACGCTTTGTAATGCTTCCTTGTGATTTTCTGATCTTAGTTGCTTTAGACAAACCTTTCTGCCAAATCAAAGAACGTCTGCTTTCCCATGTATCTATAATAAAAACCATGGGACACCATGGTGGTCAGGGGCCATAAGCAGAAGATACTGCTTATAACAAGAAATGGCCCTGACACTGAGAGAATAAGAGATAAAAGAATGGAAATGAAACGCACTGTGAGAGAAAATCAGGTCCTCGTTGCACTCGTCAGTATCACAGGAACAGATGTAGAGCAGACCATTATCTGTCTTTTGTTCCTGCATCTCACATGTGCTGCTGTTGTAGTCCTTCAGAAACATCCCATATAGAGGTTGTGTTGGAGCATGACACACTGTCTCGATGGTGTTGTTTTCCTCATTCTTCCTCCTAAAGGACAGCACAAAACATAAAATAATAAAATAAATGTTTAAATACAAATTGTTTTACATAGTGTGTCGTGTTTACACATCTCTAGATGCAGAATAATAAACCTGTTCAGTTGATAAAATGTTTAACTTGGCATTAATGTATAACGAAGGCCGCTTTGTCGTTCACATTTTGTAAAATTTATTAAAGAACGATGACGTACCAGATTGCCACGCAGACTTCATCGTTTCGCTCACAGATAGAGGTGATGCTGCAGTTGGTTTTACATCCACCAGAACCAGTACAGGTGGAGATCTGCACATCGCAGAACTTACACAGTTTGCTTAGCTTAATTTCGCCAGGGATCATTCCTTCTAAAACACAACATACAAGCATGGGAGTTAGTACAATCTAAACTCCTTAAAATGTAATTAAAATGTTACTGAGATGAAACCACCACAATGTGAGTTCGTTGTGCCACAATTCTCAAATCGGATCGGTCAGGTCAGCTCATTTTTATAACTGCAGAGGACAGTTCTGCATTGTAATTCAAATGGTTTATATTGACATGCTCCATCTAAAACACGGATAATGTGCATAGTCTAAAAATATGAATAAAAAAGAAAAAAAAGAAAAATGTGCGGTTTTATAACAAATAAAAAACATATTTGTGACCTTGTGAAGATTTCTTAAAAGAGATGTTTATTTAACATTTATGGAAGAAGTCTCTTGTGTCAGCACTAATTTTTCCTGCCATGGGAGAATCTTCTGGACTTTGAACTTTCCAGTTTCTCAGTAACATGACAAGCTGCATCTGGTCGTATTAACTTATGAACTAAGGGGGAGAAGGCAGAGGCTGGTGAGGGAATGAAAAATTCATATTTTCTATAAAGTAAAACAGGAAATGACAAAAGCGATTATGGTTGAGAAGTAACCGTGATACATGAGGAATAAAGCAGTTGAAGACATCATAATATAGGAAAAGAATTCACTTTAGCTTAGTAACACATTTTGGATTATTTTCTTTTAACAGCGTACTCCGTTGTGTTTTATTGATTACATAATAAATGCTGAATGAATTCAGCATCTCCTACAAAGTTTTTCTATTCTCCATCACAATCCACATTTTTGCTCTGTTCCAGGTCCCACCATAGCTTTGTGGCAAATAATTACCACTCTACCGCTCTTAACTACCTACCTTAGATTTGTTTTGGTCCGGAACAGGATGAAATTGTGGCCTGGTGGTCTTTGAGCACTGGATTAGGACCATCTATATTATTAAATGGCATATTTTAATTCCGCTTTCCTGTCTTTAATAGGGACATAACAACTGAGAGGAGGATGGGGAGTGTGTGAAGGTGTATTATGGTGTGTCAGCATGATTGGTATGATCTTGCATGCTGATCTTCTGGGCCATCTTCTCCTTATGACTTGTTCAGACCTGTTCTCCATGCTGAAAGTTTCCTCAGAACACTTAGGACAATTTTCCTTGGCGTTAACATTATTATTCTGGATTTCTTAAAATAATTGTAGCTACATATACACATACTGATTTTGAATCTGATGCAAAAAAGTATGTTTTAGTGTGTGATAAAACTGTGTGTGAATGGTTTCTTTGTCAGAAATGAATGTGATGCACAGTCAGGCTAAACCAAGGCAACACCAACAGCTGAAGGCACCAGGCACCCTATGTGTGTGTGTGTGTGTGTGTGTGTGTGTGTGCGTGCACGCACACACTCATATTTGTGTGTGGGGGGCATATGCAGGCATTAAACACTGTAATGTAGCCCTCTAGTCCAGCTGTTGGCTTGTGTAATAAGCATGCCTCCCCTGATAAAAGCCTTCCTCTCCTCTCCTCTGATAAAAGGCTTCCCAGCTTCTGTTCGGCGGAAAAGAGAAGCATTCGGGCAAAAACATCATAGGAAATCGGGTCCAATATATGTAATAGGATATATAAGCACTGTAACCAGTGAACAGCTTTTAAAACCCAAGAACATTCAATTGCAACAAATTGCACTGATGCCATACCAACCACATAAAGCTGTGAAGAAAGCCACTTAACTGTAACTTTGATCCTTGAAACCGATATAAAGTGCTGTTAACCACATATGCTACGAGTTAGAGCAATTCAATAGTGAGTGGTATTTAAAGAAATACCCCAAGGAATATCAACTTCATCTGTATCATACATGTGATAGCCACAAACTTTGAAGAACTTGTACACTCCTCTGTAATGGTCGACTAGATGCAGTTGTTAAATTACATCAATACATATTTAAAATATGCAAAGATAAGGCTACCATACTCATACAACCATTCTAAGGTAAATTTAGATTATAATAATAACTTTCTGTTTTCTTTTGGCTGCTCCCTTTAAGGGGTTGCCACAGGGAATCAGATCCGCACATTTGACTTGGCTCAGGTTTTACGCTAGATGCCCTTCCTAACGCAACCCTCCAGATTCTATTTAGGCTTGGAATTATAAAACTAAGAATGCTCTGCAACCAGTGGCTGGGTTTGGTGCATTGGCTCGGAACCAAAGCCAGGCCATCCACATGGCATGTGAAGAACCTACCACTACCCGCTAAGATAATGCCCTTACATAATGCTAACTACTTACTATAAAAGAATAAGTGTTTACTGGCTGCCCACCATTTGCCATTAGATTTTAATTATGTGAGATTTGAGTAAACAAGTTGTTCATGCCTTTCTGAGTAGAAAATGTTTTGAAAGTCTCGTCTCTGGTGACTGCACAAACAGATGCACTACAGATGCACAAGATAGAGAGTATGTTTAAAACACTGTTTTTTTGTCTTTTAAAATTGAAAAACACATAGTACAACATTGCACAAGTCATGAGTAAACTATTCTCAGATAAAATGCAAAAATATTAGCCAAAGATTATTGCCATGATGGGATTTCTCTACTAATCCCCAAAAAAAGGTCCAGAGACCCTACAAACTAAACACTAAAGCTAGGTGATGACTACATATTTGAAAATGTTAAACTTGAAATGATATGGCTTTAAATTAAACTGTCCTCGATGCGTTTCCTTTACTGCTTTATGCTCTTTCCACTCCTCACCAGGAAAGGATGACCCAGGTGACCTGGACGAGGAAGGAAGAGCAGACAAGGTAGAAATCGGTCTTCCTTTGCACAGCTAAAATAACAAACTTTAGGGAAGAAAAAAAACTGCCACTGTGGAGAGTTATCAATGCACTGCACTGCATGAAAAAGTTCTCTCCATGCGTCATGGGTGGAGTGCATCTGTTTTGAATTTGATATCGCAGTGCCAGAACATGCCGGGAAGACAACAGGAACGCTTTGCTGATCACCTGGGTAAATGTTAGTAAATGAGTTAGCAAAGCAGACCAGTGGATTACGTCGATATTGAGGCAAGGAAGACAACAGTCAAATCAGACCTGTCATTTAGAGGTTATGTGACCCCTCTTCTGCTCACTAAAGATCTGTTTCTCTCAGCTCTTCTCTCAGGCCCAGAGAGGCAAGAGTAAACATGGGCTCTGACTAACACCCCTTCCTGCTTCACTGCCTGGGCGTTACAGTTTTCTGAAGGCCTACAAAAGGACTCTTTCAGACAGCAAGCATTGCTCTGGTGCTTGCACTGAAGAGCCTTTCAGTGGAGAGTCCATCCCTCTAATCTTCTTAGAGGAGATACTGAAGTCCTCCAGTCCCCTTTATGAGTATGGAAAGTGCAAACATACTGTAGGTGTTCAGGTAAAGAGCAAGTCGGTGAACAGGATTTTTCTTTGTGCTGTAGCTAAACGCATAGTTTATGCGTATGGTTGGTGTATGCATTTTGTCTCCAGATCTGAAGCTCGACATTGAGCTGGTGGTGTTGTTAATGTGCAGTCAGCTCAGGCAACAGAAACGGTGGCACACTTTATCTCAGAGTAACATATGATTATCCACATCATGGCAGTGGAGTCAAAATTGCTTTCAGACAGACAGATAGGCAGACAGACTGACGACCACCCAGACAGACAGATGCATACACATGATAACACAGCAATCACATTTTGATGTAAAAATAACAATTTTAGGGGCCTTCGTAAACATGGAGGAGGAGCCAAACTAAGAACACCAATGCCTATGCGTGGTATTCAATGCAATGACAGTGTGTGCTGTTTGTGTGCAAATGACAAGTACAGAAAGTAGACAGGGAAGAGATAGGTAAAGGAAATGCCACTTGCTAAGTAAAATAATTACGTGCACATACTATGTTTAAAGACTAAGACAAACAAAGTAGTATAGTAACTGTACATAGATTTTTTTTCTTACTTTTTTTCTCACTACAGGCCAAAGAGGAACCATTAGCTTTGTCTCTCACAGACAGGTTGCTGTTTCAAAAGACAGGTGAGGCAGGGAGGGACTCATTAGATGTAATTAGTACCTAACTCACCTATAATTATGGCATGAAGAGTTAAAATGAATGCCAAGACAGAGGAGAATAAGGAGCAGCTTATACTATTTGATAAAAGGAAGGAGGTTTGGCTGGAATTGAAATCCTAAGGCCAAACTCTTGTGAAAATCTCACTTTCACAGGAGTCGGACAATGCAGAATGACAAAGAAAAGGGCTGCAGCCGTTGTTCGCCTGGATCAAGGAATCATAACCTGCTGTGGCAAACTCATCACGTCGCGACTTTATAGATTTATGGCTGCAATATTTTTAACCGCCCAAATGAAGTCATCTGAACACATGGCCTAGACTTTAGATGCTTATCTTTAAATGCATGACTGTTATTATTATATTATTATTATTTTGATTATTATTTTTCAATATTTGTAGTGTACAAATGAATCACTTTAATTCTATGTTATGCTTTCTTGTAGAACACATGTTTTCTTCTTTTTTTTTTTTACTCTTTAAGAGTAATAAATAAGAAACTAGATGGAAAACAATGGGCAATAATTAAACTAATGATATATTACAATATTAAGGCCTTAAGAGTGAAGAAGTGCAGAACCATCTGCTATTGCTTAGGGTTTAGGATAATAATAATAATAATAATTATAATAATAATTGAAACCTCCAATAAAAAAAGGATTCCATCCATCCATTTAGAAACCACTGTAGTCCAACTAGGGCATTTAGTCCCACCTGAACGACTGTGGTTGGTCCTCCAGTGTCAACATTTATACACATTCCATACTATGGGCAATTTGGAAATGCGAATTAGCCTAATGAGCATGTTTTTGGACGGTGGAAGGAAACCAGAGAACCCAGAGGAAACCCACAAAGCACGGAGAGAACATGCAAACTCCATGCACACATACATGGGAGTCGAACCCGGGACCTGGAGGTGCAAGACGACAGTACTAACCACTAAGCCACGGTGCCGCTGAAACAGGGTTTAAACACTCTGAAATATAGATACGTTTCCTTCTTGCTGGGGACATGTTTTACATGCACATTTAGTCTGAAAAGCATTAAGAACTATGATTCAAAACTAATTTACAAGATCTATACTTATTAATGTGTGTGCATGGCACAGACCTGTTCATGTTCAAGTCGCAACAGCTCTGAGTTGGAAGGAAGTGTGTAGTGCATGCACCTGAAAGGAAGGAAGCTGATCGGAAAGTGTTGTGACGTCAGAATAAAGAACGGTGAAAACACCTCTCACGTGTCACAGCCACTCCACAGCTCTGTCACAAAGTCACCCAGGCAGCGGGAGAGCGACATGTAGAGCAGCCCAAACGCTCTTTAAGAACTTCACTATGAGGATCTGTTTATTCTAACGATAATAAACGTGACTGAAGCGGCGGTCGGCAGTGACGTCATTCTGACACGGCACCTGTGTGAATGCGTGTTGCGTAACTGTACAGTAACGGAAAAAACATACAAGGGAAAGAAAGAGTAAACTATGTGTGTGTGTGTGTGTGCTGAGTGAACTAGTGTTCAACAGTGCTCCACTGTGGCGGTGTCTCAAATCCGAACTCAGAAGTGTCCAAAAGCAAACACACACACACACACACACACACACTCACCGACTACGTTCCTCTCCAGCGCGAGTGGAGACATGAAGACAGTCGCCCACCACAGCACGGAAAAGCCTGCATACTCCATTAGCCGAGTGTTCTCCGTCCGGGTCTCACATTAATGAAGTTAAAAGTGTCCTCGAGTTGGAAAGAAGACCGGGTCTCTGCTCGTCCACTCCAGCTGCGTGACTCCGGAGACGAACAGGCTCGAGCTTTCCTCTTCAGTGTGCGCGTAAAAGTGTGTGTGAGTGTGTGTGTGTGTGTGTGTGAACACTGAAGCGGGTTGACTCACACTGGATTCTGCTCGCTTTGCTCTGAAACAGGAAATCTTTCAGTAAGGGCAGGACTTTTCCTCCTGCGACTCCCTCCCGCTGCACAACGCACTTTCTGCCCCGGTCTGTAATTATACGCCTTAAAGTCTAATTTTGGGTAGACCACTTAAAATGACACGTTGACAATCTTACACACAGAACTTAAAAAAAAAAAAAAAAATCTTTATTATTCTCTCAAGAGAAGATTAGGAGGCACTTGAACCCCTGCTCTTTATGAACTATTTGAACGTGCATGATCAAACACACTGTGACAGACAGTCTAAGTGTTATAATTATTATGGGAACTATTTAATTTCTGCATTTATTATGGTGATTTAGTCACATTTCTGAGGTTACTTTCATTAAACAATAAAAAAAATACTCCATAGAGTTGCCATCTTTGACCAAAAAAAAAAAAAAAAAAGTTTTTATAACAGTGATGCCTCGGCATACAAATTTAATCTGTTCCAGAGGCGAGTCATTAAGGTGAAATTTTATGTTGTGGAACATATTTTCCTATTGGAAATAATGCAAATGCAGATAATCCGTTCCAGCCACCCAAATATTCCCAATTTCCATCACTATAATTATATTTTTGCATCTAAAAACAATCAAATGTTTGTTTTTTCAGCTGCTCCCGACAAGGGGTCGCCACAGCGGAATATCCAGTCCGCACTACAACTTGGCACAGGTTTTATGCCGGATGCCCTTCCTGATGCAACCCTCCCATTTTATACGGGCTTGGAACCGACACTGCATCCAGCGGCTGGGGTTTGGGCACTGGCTGGAAATCGAACCCGGGCCTTCCGCATGGCAGGCGAAACACCTACCACTGAGCTACCAGTGCCCCTATCTAAAAACAATCAAAACATTTAGAAAAGACATGTAAATGAAGTAAAACATGACGTAAACAGCCGTCAATAGCCGAAAATGCTTCGCACTACCATATGTACTTATTTGTGCTTGGTGTTTTTTTTCTGGGTAGTCCAGTTTCTTCCTACAGTCGAAAGACGTACAGGTTAGGCTAACTGGTGTTCCCAAACTGGGCATCGAGCTGGCAACCCGACCCCTTAAGGAACTGCATAAGAAACACTGGATATACTTTGAGGGTGGAGAGTATCCGTCAACCCATGTGCCAGATGGCACGTGCACGGATCAAAAATAGCAAAAAAAACAACAAAAAAAAACATTAATTTATTGCAGAGTGGGGGGCTCATGTAGGCTTATAAGGCATCATGGTGGCGTAGTGGTTAGCACTGTGGCCTCGCAACTCCAGAGTCAAGGGTTCGATTCCCGCATCGGGTTTGTTTGCATGTTCTCTCTTGTTGGGTTACCTCAATGCAGTTTCTTTGTACAGTCCAAAAACATGCACATGTGATGGGCTGGCATCCTGTTCAGGGTGTACCCTGCCTTCTGCCCTGAGTACAGGATGAGTACACTTACCCAGTACAGGATAAGTGTATAGAGTGAATGAGAGTGTACTGTAGTAGTAGTGGGCCATTCCATTGGCCAAGCAGACTAGGCCCCAGGTCATGTGTAAGACTTAGGAATCCTTAAGAGATATTTAGGTTGACTTTAGTATGAGGATTTCAAGGATTTTCAAGGAAGTCCACTTCCTTTAATGGAAGTGTCCACAATAGGTTTATAGACCTGAAGGCTTCAAGCAGTTGTACCTCTGCACTCTGGGATGCTGTGGTGTACTAAGATAAATTTGTCTACAGCAATATCATCCCCGGTTGAATCGCTTTTGACCATAAATGTGAAAATTGACTGTTATTTCTTTGATTGACTGAAGTAGACAGCTTGAGCATTGAAATTGTTTTTATTTCTCTCTCATGCTTCAACACAATTTTTGTTAAACATTTGTTGCATGTAGCCATTGTAGTTATTAGCAACCAGTTCTGGATAGCTGTGATAGTTACAGTATGCAAAATACTGTAGAATTATAGAATATAGCTGTATGGAATCACTCACTCATTCACTCACTCACTCATGTTTTTTACAGTTCTTAACCCAATTTTAGTAGTTTCAGCAGTGTTCTTAGTTGTTTTCTTTGCTTGATGCAGGCCAATCATCTAAAACTTTAAAACAGAGTAACATCATTGCCATGACACCATGACACAGGATATTCTGTGGTCATGGTTGTTTAAGAAATGAGAATCTTCTCACTGCATCAGTTAGGGTTAAATAACTTGTTGCCAGCTAAAAAATATTAATCACTGCAGTAATTATACATTGCCAGGCTCTTACCTATTTGTTTAAACTGTGTGCCTTTTTTTTTGGCTGGGCAGTGTATATTTCAGGCCAGATGGCAATCCTAACTGGCTTACTTGATACAGTCATGACAATTAAAGTTAGATTGTTCTGCAATTTCAGTGCTCCTTTAGGTTCCTACTTCTCATACTGTGCCAAAAGTTCCCAATAAAATATTTTCTAATTCTCTGACAAGAAGATGGTCTCCACACCTAAATTCATTTATTATTAGTCTTAGATCAGGGACAGCATCTACTGTACAAGTATGGTCTGTTACTATAAAAATATGCATTAGAAATAAGTGTGTTAAAATACAGTATAATCTATCGTTTATGTTACAGACAATAAGTACTGCCCAGGTCGTGTTGCTATTAAAAAATAATGCACCAACCAGTTTTGAAGAGATGCTGTGTGGTATAACTTCCTTTGATTGTTGGTCTATCATTATATTAGGAACCTCATTGTGTACTCTGACATGAAGAACTCATTATTTCATTTCATTAATCATTTTAATGGTACACTGTAATCACAGAGTGTAAAACTGGCAAAATTCATACACAACTGAGATAGAAGATAAATAAAGAGGGTTGAAGAGATTGAGAGAACAAGGAACAGAATGAGTGGGCAAGGTTGTTTTGTACAGCAGTCAAATTATGTGACTTGTTAAAGACTAATAAGTCACATAATTTGCAAATGAATCAGCTTACAACAGTTAACATAGATGCAGAAAAGCACATAGATTGTTTTTGAATCTTATTTTTTGTACAACAAGTGTACGTGTGTGAGAGAGATGTTGTGTCTTAACTTAGTTGTGTCTTTTTCCCACTTTTCCCCCTCTCTTTGGTGAAAGAGGCACAATGTGAGGTTCCGCAACGTGAAGGACAAGTTCAGACAGACAGGTCTAAACATGCACACGCACAGCTGGCAAGTTGCCACCCAGTCATTCTCACACACCCTATTGCTGAACATGGAGAAAAGAGAGGAGTCACACAGTCTGCCTCCAGCACTAAACACACGACCATTATCACCTGATGTAGAGACAGACAGAAATCACACATCAAAAGATGGCGCATATGGCTGTGTACCAAGCCCGCAAGCCAAGACTGCTGAGATCTTGTGATGATCGATTGTTGTTTGTGCATGTTCATGTTGAAACATTTTCTGGGATTACATAACTGTTCTAGGGCATGTACATATCAGCATGACTTAGACGTCTTGTAGGTCTCCTCCTCCGTCTCTTTTACTACACAGTTTACCTAAAATGATGTCCCAGACTAACACACGCTTTCAATCCCACGATTACCTGGACTAGATTGACAACTTCTCTACTAACTCTCACTTCTAACAGTCTAACAGTGGCTGCCTGGTGGTGTTAGCACTCAAACTGGGGACCTTCTGGTCAGCAGTCCAACACCTTAACCATGAGCTACCCCTGCCCATGCATTTCATTAAATTAAATTAAATTAAATTAAATTAAATTAAATTAAATTAAATTAATTTATTATATTAATTCACCCTTATATAACAAGCAGCACATGTTATAAAACATATAGCCTGATACCCAACCCTCCTTGTTTCTTATCCAGCAAGAGAAAAGGCTCTAAAGGTTTTTTATAGGGAACACTCCTTTTTACAGAAGCTAAATGCTAAGCATGCACATGACACTCTGGTAGATAAGTTATTGATGATACAAAGTGGTTTTTATCATCTTTCATCAGCTGCCTGTAGGCTGTCCCACACTATGATACAACCATTTTTTTTTAAATAGTTGATACATATATCCCAAGAGTACAAATCCTGACATATCTAAACACATCAAATCTTACCAGCTAGGTAATATATGACCTGAAAAGCAGAGGCCAATATACAATTCCAGTGGTTACTTTTGTATCAAAGTATTCTCAGGAATGCAAAGTTTGTTCATGTCTATTCTTGGCACTTAGTGGTAGAGTAGTGGAGTTGGGTTTCTGTTGGCACGCTTTGCTTTGACAGAGTCTCACTCTCCAGCGTCATATGATCTGAGCCAAAGTGGAAAGCGGCAGCGGACGAGATGCTTCATACATGCTGCAGGTCTGAGACATAAACAGGAGGATCTTTCTTTGTTGCTAACATTTGTTTTAGGCTTTTAATATCTCATTGATAATATCAAATTCTGCATTTGTCCAACACATTTGAAGTTAACAAACCAAAAAGAAACTTATATAAAATGTTTTAAGTAAAATGAGTGTAGTGACACTTTCCCATCGTTTTAAAAAGTTTTAAAGCAACATGGATAGACAGATATATAGATCAATAGAACATGAATGGGGCGGCACGGTTGTGTAGTGTTTGGCACTCCGTCTCCTTGCACCTCCAGGGTTCGGGTTCGATTCCCGGCCAGGCTCGATTTCCGTCTCTGTGTGCATGGAGACAATATGTGCAGTTAAATATGAGTAAAATTTAGTTTGGCAAATTAAATGATGTTAATAATCGATCGATAATGTGCTTTGTGCTTAAAAATGTTTCAGGTATTTCCAATGAGAATATTACTCGCATTATACTTTGCTTTACCACAACATTATTATAGATTCAGGTATCATACATGCATACATATCCATATTATACCAAGAAACTACTTTGGTCTCCCCGTGCTTGGTGGGTTTCCTCCGGGTACTCCGGTTTCCTCCCACAGTCCAATGATATGCAGGTTAGGCTAACTGGCATTCCCAAATTGCCCGTAGTGTGTGTGTGTGTGTGTGCCCTGTGATTGGCACCCTGTCCAGGGTGTACCCTGCCTCTTGCCTTTGGCCTCCTGGGATAGGCTCCAGGTCCCCGCGACCCTGAATTCAGGATAAAACGGTATAGAAGATGAGTGAGTGAGTTAGAACATGAACGGGTCTACCATGGGACCACTGCTATTATTCAGCACAGCAGTGACACTATCATCATAGTGGTGATATGTCTGTGACGCAGGTATGAGTATATTAGGAACAGCAGTGTTCCTGGAAATTTTAAACATCCCAGTGTGGCTACTGTGTTTAGCGTGCTGACAGTGGTGAAGTGGTTGGACATTGACCACTGATGAAAGACTAGAGGATGATGAACATACACTTTGCATGGAAAAGATGAGCTATAGTCCCCGTGTATACATACAAGATGGTCCACCAAGATAGGTGTGTCGAATAAAGTGTCCAGTAATAATAAACAGTGGCTAAAAATCACAGCAACAACTTCGCTAATCTACTAATCTAAGACATTAAACAAGCAGCAGCCTTTCTGCATCTGATGAGATGGGCAAGGCTACAGCAGGCTATGGCTTCTCTAAAGTACACATATGCGCAATATGTGCAGTTGAATATGAGTAAAATTTAGTTTGCCAAATTAAATGCTGTTAATAATCGATCGATAATGTACTTTGTACTTAAAAATGTTTCAGGCATTTCCAATGAGAATATTACTCTCATTATACTTTGCTTTACCACAACATTATTATAGATTCAGAATTCATACATGCAGCGCTGGTTCGAACCCCGGGTGATGCTGTTTTCCTCTCACAGCCGGAGGCACAGAGAGAGCTGATTGGCCGAGCTC
>JAOVVA010000048.1:16392983-16407537 GCA_028565275.1 Leiocassis micropogon
GACGGGGAGGAATTGGCTACACGACTAGATTGGGGAGAAAATCGGGGAAAAAAGAATTGGACAGGACTAAATTTATAAAAAAAAAAAAAAGAATTCATACATGCATACACATCCATACTACAGTATACCAAGAAACTACTTTGGTCAGTATGATAGTAACTATAGGAGTGTATGAGAAATGCAAATAAAATGCCTCACAAAACCAAGGCCACATCATATAAAGACATTTTATACCAAAGATGATGGATGGTGGGAAGTGGAGAATTTTTTATTGGGTGGCAAGCGACTGGGGTACAGAGTTAAAGACTGAGCAAAAAAGTCCATAACCCTGTAAAGAGCTCATGGATGTCTACTAGACTGCTAAGAAAAATGAGAACAGCTGCTCCACCATGGCCTGATGAGTAAAAAAATGTCAGCACCTCACTGCAAATCATTTCAACTACACAGAGAGCACAGCATGTTAACAATATTTGTTTTATGAAGACCATTAGTATTGCAGAAAATGCCATGCCTATGACTGTATCTAACTGTTTTTTTCCTTTTCTTTTTTTTTTTTTTAATAAACAATTAGATTTTGCTGAAAAAGCCAAATGTCCACACACTAGCTCAAAGATTTATCTGGATTTTTTAAATACCATTTTTAAACATTTTAGTTTATACTTTCCCTGCTTTTATCAATTTCATTCAGTGTAGTTAATACCATTCCACAGAACCTTGATAGCATCATTCTAAGAAGAGAAACTTTTGCAGCTACTGTATACAGTATATACATACTGTACACATTAAGCGTATATATAGAGTACACACCCCATAAGAGCCACAACATTAACACATCAACACTGATTATCATGTATATACCAGTAAACTGGTGACAGAATCATGGGCATCCAAGGCTCATTTATTCCTGTGAGGAGGAAAGGCCAGCCTGTGTGGTCCAATTCCCCAGAAAAGCCAATGCAGCACAACCCGCCAAAAAGTAAATGCTGGCCACAGTAAAAAGGCACCCAGTCCATCACAGCCCACCATGCACAGAGCCCAGCAGGCAGATATCCCAAGGCTGCTGACCTGCTCCGCTGAGGCCCCACCCCACAACTCACAGCACCCAAAGGATCTGCCACCAACGTCCTGGTGCCAGACACGAAAGCACAGCCCCAGAGATCTTGTGGAGTCATGCCCAAGAGACCTGCTGCTGATCGGTGTGTGTCTATGTGTGTGTGTGTGTGTGTGTGTGTGTGGGAGTTTTACATAATGCATGTTTATTTTTTATTCATTTGACAAATAATATTTGCTAAAAATGATAACATATTACTACATAATTACTGAGTTAGCAAGACTCACAAAGCTTTTCCAACAAACACTGCAGCTCAGTTTGGCAAATTAACACTGATTCCACATGTTCTTGCTATTTCCACCAGCGAGCCATGCTATAAGTACCCATGAAGGGTAGTAATACCCTTCCTGGCCAGGTACCATGTGAGCTGAGCCAGGAAATAGTACAGCCCACACATGAGTCAAATGCAATTGTCACAAAAATCAGCACACTTGAGTGCATGTGGGTAAACACACAATCATTAAGTAGAAGCTGTGTTCCACTTTTTCACATTTTCCATAAATGCTTGTGTCTATGTGCATACCGGTATTAAAACAAACTCGCTGTGTACTGGAATCAGTAAACTACACCAAAGACTAAGAAAACAAGGCCAAAGAATAATGCATATGCAGTTAAAACATTTACTGAGCAAATTGAAGGTGAACAATCCAAAACGGGGAGCAAGAACATGGTCAAAACCAGGCAGAATATCAGAGAAAAACCAAAAGAGTCAAAACACCAGAATAACAATGAGCAGGAAAATGGCTTGTTAAAGTCAGTGCTGGAGTTTGAGCATTTACTTTAAACTTTGTACAGTGTACAGTGCGTGCTTAAATAAAAGGTGGTTAAATACAAACAGGTATTGTTCAGTATGTCTAATTAGACTTTTGGTGTGTGAGATCTTGCAGATGGAGAATTGTAGTAGGAGTTAATTCTGGGAATTCCAGTTCTGAACCAATACAGGTTTTGATTCAGACAGTAAATGATCAATTGAGATTGATTCTGTGGGTGTAGTTAATGGAAGGTCCAATGCCAGTGGTCTAGGTTTGAAAGGTTTCAAGCATGACATGTGGAAACTGATCAGTTCGCAGGTCAGATTTGTAGGTAACCCCTTTTATCTGTTGCAGACCTGTATAAGGTCAATCATACTTGGCACTAAGTTTTCTGCATCTGGGCAAGTTTTGAATGTCCTTAGTTACTAACCACACTTCTGGGTCTTCTGGCTGAAATGTAGTCTTTTCTCTCCTATGACAATCAGTAGACCTTTTTTAATTCCTAGGAACCTGTTCAAGATATTGTTGAGTTAATTCCTACATGTTAATTGCATTGGAACCACTTACTGTATCTACTGCGGGTGAAGTGGTGGCACTGGCATTGCAGGGGAACAGGGGTGGATCAGTTTGGTAGCAGAATAATGGATCCAGTTTTGTGCATATTTAATACATGAAAGGAATGAGGGTCAATCTTCTTGATTTTTAGAACAGTATGCTCTGAGGAAGGTGCTGTTCTTTTGATTGGTGCACTCAACTTGGCCATTGGACTGTGGGTGGTAACCTGAAGTCAACATTACCATAACCCCTAGTTTCTCCATAAAGTTGTACTTGACTGGAGACCTCTACTGCTAACAATACCCTCTGGCCATACCATAATAGCAAAAGATTTGGCTCAACAGATGTTCTGCTGTTTCAATACTGTTGGCAGAGGAATGAGGGGATCAGACTTGAATTTTTTTTTTAATGTAATTAATTATCTGGTAACAAGGGGAGTCAGGAAGGTTAGTGATGATCTCAGTGGCTATATGAGACCATAGGAATGTGGGTGTAGGAAGGGGATTGTCCAGATTGAACACTCTGGGGCACTTGATTCTAGGTGCATGTAAAACAGAAAAATACATATTTCAGAATGTGTGACATCATGGTTGGCCACCAGCACTTGATGTTAAAGAGTTGCTAGGTCCATTGAAAACCACAGTGTCCCAATGCCTGTGCCGTGTAAGCCTGGTTAATCCCTTGCAGCCACAATAGTCAATACATGTGTGTAGTCTGCCCCCTATCTTCTTCAAAAATAAAGAATCCAGAAGCTGGTGAGGTGGATGGAGGAATATACCCCTGTGCTGTATATAGGTGTGGGTGTCGGTGTGATATGATCTCATGACTCTCTATGGATGTACAGTAAAAGCTAGTGTGACTTAGGTCAATGCAATGGAGGTTGGTCAATGCAATGTTGTACAGTATGTAGTAATTGGACCATATTATGATAGTTGTTTCACACCATGAGATACAAGCATCATGGGTTTGCATCCATGGAAATCCTAGATAATTAGAATTAGAGGGTGATTGGAGGTTTTGATAACCAGGAAGGAAATCACTTCCTTTGAGAAGGGCACTGACTTGGAGTACAAGGGGTTGTGTGCTCTCAGTGATGATAGCACCTCTATTGGGACCGCTGTCAAAGGCTTTAAAGTGCAGGGGGTGTTTGAGAGGTTGAGTAGGGTTGTTGAGTCTGTGGACTTTCATGATCAATAAAGTTACCTCTTTCTCCTGAGTCAATAATTGTTGAAGGCAAGAAGACATGGACTGAGTCATATCAGCACATTCAGAACAAGTGGTGGTTTGTGACTGTTTTGTCATCAACTCACAGAGTGGGTGTCTTGATTGCATTCATTGCTCTTTTGTGGGCAGTGCCGGTTAAGGGTATCAACCCTATCTTTCAGTAACGTTCCCTGGCCAGCCATTCCTTCATGCTAGCGAGCCTCCTCTGCTGTATCAATGGGTCAGAAAATGAGGAATAAGTAGGAGGCAAAAGCAATGAAATCATTTACTCAACAAATTAATGGCAAACATTACAAAACAGAAGAGAAACATAATTAAAACAGGCAGAAGGTCTAATTAGAATTAGGAAATTATTATTATTATTTTTTTTTTTGTAGTTGTAGAGTTAGTTGTGTTGACAGTAGTGTATTTTGTATTAACCATGTTTATAGTTCACTATGAATTCTGGAATTTGCATTCTAAACCAAAACAGGTTGTGATTCAGGCAGTGATATTAGACGTAGAAGAAATATGGCAATACTACACATATAGTAACTTAAAACATCTGCCATAGTTTCAAAATTATTTCTGTGCCTTTCTTCAGTTTAATATTCTGTCTATCACCAGTCACTAGTAACCTCCAGATAAACCTGTAGTGTTACAGTATATCCTACATTTGTATTCACTGTTGGGCCACAGTTAAAGGCACTGACTAAAACAACTTTAACTAACACACTGTAAATATTAAAATAAAGCATTTCTTCTTATCAGTGTTGAGAACACTAGGTAACCTTATGGGTTTGTGTGGAGAGTATGATACCAAGATGGAGAACTCAGTGAGTCAATCCACGCAATTCACGCTAGAGAGGGTGTATGAGGTGGCATACAAAATGTTTTAATCTCTTTCCTGACAGACAGGGCACATCATAACTCATTTACATTCTCTTGAGCTCTACTTCCCAAAACTTACACATGGCCAATCATGTAGACATTCATACACACAGACTCAAACTCGCACAAGTATTTCAGTGAATTATACTGAATAAATTAGTTCATATCTTTTAGCTACATGAAACACTTCCCAAGGTCAGTATGCAGTTCTTAGCATGAAAATAGTCAAAAATCAAAAAAGCATCATCATTGCTCTGTCCACAGGAGACCGACCCCCCCTTACCATTTTTGGGGAACAGATTTTTTGAACTCTCTCTCCTTCTGATGGTTACACCACTCATAAATCAACTTGCGTGAGGTTAGCCTATTGAGTTACTCACTCATCATTCTTACTCATGAAGCTGGGTGGCTAAATCGCACAGTTTTCACTCAGCAAATGAAATGACTGTGATGAAACTGCATAAATGTTTTAGTCAGTAATTAACTGGGAAATGTCAGTATTCAGTGTGCCACCTCTATCTGTGTTGACATGAAGACTGAGTGGAAAGGGAGGAAAAACACAAAGAGACAAGAAGAAAAGCAACAATTTGGAATAGGTCTCAAAACATGCATTTCATAAGCATTAGTTCTTTCACTGTCTAGTTCAGTTTAGCCAGGATCCAGAGAAAGACAGAAACAAGTCTTCAGAAAAGGTGTTTTATTTGACAGATGAAGAAGCATGTAGAAATGTCTGAATTCTCTGAGAGATTGTCTTTTTGCTCCTTCACCCATCACACACTGTCTGTTTTCTAAATCAAGCTGAATGTGGAAACACATTCATTGCTAAACAGTATACAGGTTTTGGAAGAGGCTGGAATGCTGACCCAAAAGATTACACAGAGGAAAAAAAAAATCTGACTAAAGAACTTCTGATATTACTTAGGATGGAGGTGGGGGGAACCAGATAACCTGGAAGAACCCTGCAAGGATATGGGGACAACATGTGAAACTCCACACAGACAGTAACCAGACGTCAGGATTGAATCCAGCACCCTGGATCTGTAAGGCGGAAATGCAGCCTCGATTCAATTTAATTAAGCATTTATTTATTCTGGAAGCCCAGCTTGGCTCATTTAAAATTGATGTGAGACATTACATAGGAAATAAAACACTTCATGGTGCACTGTTATAGGAAAACAAGACCCATAATGGTGGACCCTGAAGTGGTTACTCCTCTTAACCCAAAACAATTTGCTACCATTTGGAGTTTTTTTAAATTAATGTGAATAAATAACATTTACCCATGTATAGTTACACTTATTGCTATAGAACATTATTGAGACAAATGATTTCTTGTTATCAGTTACATTGCATCAGCTATAAATAGCATTAGAGCTGTTGTTTTCTCAGCAGCCTCTTTTTTTATTTCACAGAAGATATAGTAAAAGAACTTATGATGGTATAGAGAAACCAATTAGCATGAAGTACTTTTTCTGAAAGACTTTCTTATGGTGGAAAAATTTAAGACTCTTTCCTAAATAAAGTTTAAAAAATGTCTACTTGCAGAGAATTTAACTATTTTTTTTGTTAAACAACAAAGCATTTGTTGAAATCTATTTACTATTATTCTGAGAGCATGTGGCATGTCTTCCATTCAAATCTCTGTGAATTAGCTGTAACTGTAGAAACGATGAGGCAATACAACTAATGTAGTGATATACTGTAACCCTTTTCATGCTGTTCTCAAAATTAACGAACAAAACGCAATAAGCAACACTATGCAAATTAATTTTCAGTTTTTTTTAAAGAGAGGGATATTTAAATTCGCCATTAAATGCCTTAAATGCACAAGGATTATAATACTTTATATACTTACTTATTTTGTGGAAATATTGAAATATGCAACCAGTTAAAAAAGAGGTTTTAAAAAAGGGGTAATTGTGCGACTATCATAAATATTTCCTTTTTTTTTTTTTTTTTTTTTACATTTCTGACTTTATCTATAACATTTCTGTTAAATCTTTTTAGCTGCTTGAACCATAAACCGTTTCATGGTGAGAAACAGAAAGCATTCACAAAAGCAAGAGAGCGAGAAACCGTGAGCCAAGTGCCATGCCTTCACAGCTGCACATTAAACCATTGGTTTAGGCTATTGATAGAAGAGAAACTCCCAGAACACGTGCAGAGTTTGGCAGGAAGGTAGATGTGGCAGTAAGGATCTCTAGACAAGCAATGCAAAGTTATAGCATATTGAATACAACAAATGTTTCCTCTGTGAGAACTAGTTCCAGCTAATATAATTTTGCAGTGTTCTTCATTTCATTTATTACCTTTTAATTTTATTCCTCATGGGGTTGTTGCCATACTTTTGTAATTTTAGGGGAGTTTTAGGATCATTTACTTATGAATCAATACTGATAACTTTTTCTAATAGTGCATTATGCTTGCTCGTGTTTTACATTTACGATATTTGGCAAACTTCCTTACCAAGAATGACTTATAGAATTGTTTAAAAGTCTAGGGGACTAGAGGTTACAGACTAGGGGTTCTAACACTCTGTTGGAGAGACTGGTATAGTAGAAAAACCATACATATAAGACATATATTTTTATCTTGATAGCTGATCTGTACTAGCATTAGGATATGTTTCCAGATAAATAACAAAAGTAATGTAAATGCTTTGGATAAGAGCTTGTGCCAAGCATGGAAAGGTAAAGGATTCATTAATGTTCATATACACTGAAATTCTTACTCTCTTAGTATAAAGAAGATAATAAGAACACCAACCAATTTACTCACTAATCTTGCAATATAACAAAATAACAAATGAGCAAAAAAGACATTATCAACAGTAAAAAATAATTTGATTTCCCTCATCATGTTTTCCTCAGTGATAAATGACTCACAACGCTAATTTGTTTCCTACATTTGGAAAGGTAAGTTTTGTTGCTGTACTTCTTGGATGGATGAGGGGAGTAGATTAAGGAAAACTGTGTTACATAAGGGGGAGGGCATGGGGTTTTAAGAACCCCATTTTTGGGTGGTTTGTAGCATTACTGAAATAGAGCTGTGCAAATAGGGCGAACCCCATAGCCTAAGAGGAAACCCTGATAAGGCGGGGAGGATGCGGCTGCTTGGGTTAGGGATCTGGCATAGGCTGAATATCCATAATGAGCAGCAGGTCTGTCATTAGAGGATGAAAGCATAGGGCTAAAACCAGAAAGAGGATGATTACAGGGACTGCTTACGATGGTTTGCGATACAAGACCCTTGCTGCAAGCAAGTTCTAGATTCAGTGTTTATGGTTCAAAATAATAGCTTATAAAATGTGGTTGGAATCACGTACATAGTTTACAAAGTCTCAACAAAATGACTGCTGAGACAAAAGAGGCATTTAACTACAAGATCAAAAAACAAAATCTTCAGGAATTGTGCCAAAGCACCCAGAGACAGCGGAAATACGGAGCTTACGTGAGCCACGATGCAATTTAGACTGTCATTCAAGTAAAACTGGCGTCACCGCCCTCAGATTCTCTGCCGCCCCTGGAACGAACCAGTTCCATCTCTCGACAGAACACCAGGCAACAACATCAGGGTGCAACTAAGACATAGTGTGGGAGTGGAAATCCCACCAGGAAAGTCAGAATCCAATAACCTCTGGCTGAAATGTACAGTGTTAGCCCTTTCGCTGTCAGCTATTACACCATAATGATTTATTGCTGCTGAGGCTTCGGTCAGCAGCTTTATCTTCTGTACAGGAGGGAGGAGGAACTCTAATCTCTGCCAGGATGAATAATAGCTGATAAGATTTTATTCTTGTGTGCGTTTTGGGAACACACATATACACACATATGACATCTGTACAGTAAACGCCTGAGGGAGCTCTCATTTACTAGATCAAGTAACATGTATGCCTGAAATACTAGCTCAACCAGGTTCTGTACTATAGTTCATGAAATAGCAATGTCGTATGTGAGACTATGTATTTTCTCATCGCAGAATGAAGAACTCAGGGTGAAAAACAAACATATGAGCAGAGACATGCATAGAAAAACACAAAATTGAGATGTTTATTATTATTATTATTATTATTATTATTATTATTTAGTATTTCCATTACATGTAAACTTCCCAAACTGTTGTAACTCTTACAGTGGCTTTACTACCTTTTAATACCTAGAATTCTTTCTAGGTATGTGGTAGCGGCTTCGTTTTCCAACTACATCATCCTGCACAATTCATCATAACATGTCAGAATGAATTTTAATTTAACCAGGTTCAGTTCCATATAATGATGCTCATTTAACTGTGAGGCTGGGAGCCCTGGGTTTAATCCTGTCATCATAAAGTGATCATACAATCCCCAGAGGGGCTGTGAAACACAATACTCTCACTCCGTCATGGAGTGACTAAGTGAGCAACATACACACACGGTCCAGGGTGAACAGGAAGTTCACCATTTTGGCTGCCGGTTGAAGGCAATGCCATTAAAGCAGTTGCTGATGTCATTATCTCTGGGGAAAAGCATAAATAGGTCTTTACAAATGAGAGGAGGATGATTCGGGAATGTTTAGGAAATAAAGATTCTATGATATATTACTACTAGTTTTTTAAGCAAAGATAAAGAATATAGAATTTCCAAGCATTTAACTAAACCTAATTATTATCTTACTATCAATAATGCACTCTTTATCCTAACAATTGGTCACAGAAATACTCTTAATCACTCACCCATTGTCTATACCGCTTTATCCTGTATACAGGGTCGCGGGGGGGGTGGGGGGGGGGCCTGGAGTCTATCCCAGGAGACTTAGGGCACAAGACAGGGTGCCCTGGACGGAGTGCCAAATGATCACAGGGCACACACACATACAGTACACACCCTCACACACTATGGGCAATTTGGGAAGGTTAACTGGCCTAATCTGCATGCCTTTGGACTGTGAAAGAAAAACCCAAGCCTCAGAGGTAAGCCATCAAACACGGGGAACATGCAAACTCCATGCACACAGGAATTGAACTCGGACTCTGGAGGTGCAAAGAGACAGTGCTAACCACTAAGCCACCATGCCGCCTTCACGGACATACAAGTTGAATAATTCCTGCCCTCCTGAATATTTTTCACCTCCACATAGTCTTTGTGTTCATTTGTTTTGGCGTATCACTATTTTGTCTAGTACATGCTATGAACTTATACCTTTGGATGGATTGTGGTTTCTATCTAGCTGTGGCTGCTCTGCGGCTGTAAGACATGGACGTTTGGGAATATCTAAATTTATGTTCCCTCCTATACATCATGACATATATGTATAGCTCATGTCTTTTTTTCTCTCTTTGCAGCCTAAACATTTAACTATTACGTCTGGCATGTTCTCTTCACTTCCTATTTTTTTTTTTTTTTTCAATAACATCCAGACAACCTTACAGCGGTTTCAATAGTCAGAAACTGAAACACATCACATGCTGGCAGCATGTCTGAAGCTGATCGAGTCGAAAAAGCAAATTTGTGTTCACACAGCTGTCTAAACCTGGTCAAACACTACATTTTAACAGCTGTAAACAATGGAATCAAAGCCTTTTCACTTGCTATGTTATACTGGACCATAGGGAGCAGGGTTTAGCTCAACATTGTCAGCATATTGACATTACGGTTTTCCAGGGTGACATGCCCAGGCAAGGCACGCAGCCAATGCAAACATTCTCTTCACACTGAATCATTGTTTCCAATCACACCAATCGTTAGTGTTGGTTACTAAGGACAGCTAAAGGCTGGAAATATCATTGAAAATAATTAGTGAAGTCCCTAAGTTGTGTATGGATTGAACTGAACAAATTTGTGCCAACACATTTAAAAAAACAAAAACTGTAGATTCATTTCAATGTTTCTTGTAGCTTGATGATATGTCTTTTCGGTATATGCCAACTAAGTGGAGCACAGCTGTAGATCTGCAAATGAGGTGTCAAGAAAGCTGTAAAGAATGTACATGTTCTTGTCATTGGTATAGCCTGAAACCACAAAAATGTAAAAAAAATAATAATAATAATCCATCATTTCACAAATGCAGTGATGGATCACAAACGCACTTCATGTTGAATGTTTTTTGTGTCCTGCCAGACAAGAAATAAATCATACATGTTTTGTAATTTTTGTTTAGAACATCGAGTTCTACTCATAGATTAGAATGGGAACAGGATGTAGCAGAGGTGGGTGTCAGCATTAGAAGTTGAACTATTTGGTGTCTGCACAAGATAATCGCATATACTGTAGCAACTGAACAAAAATGCATGTATGTAAAATGTGGCAAATGGCCTTTCAAGGTGTTTCCTGACCAACACTGTAAGTAATGCTATTAGAATACAATTTTATCAACAATCATATCTGAAATTGTTGCTTGTTCATGCCATTGAGAAATGATCTAACATGGACCAACCCTATCCCATTGTAATCTTTTTTACCTATGATTTGGATAATTTCCACTCACTAGGAAGCACTCCACTATCACAGACACATGATGTTAGGCATTTTTCAAACTACTTTTCATGAAAACACTGAAAACACTACATCAGGATTCAAACTTGCAATCTTTTGCAGTGATGTCAAAAGCTTTTATACTGCACCACTTCTATAGTTGATCTGAAACATAGCTTATATTTGTATTGAGTTTAGAGCGCTGCAAGATCTAATGATATAAGGGTTATAGATGTGGTCCATGTTAGAAAGTGTTCTTGTTACCCTACACTGTTTTAGCTTACCCTCATCCACAAATCTCATGAAAAATCATTGGGCAAAATATGTATACACTTTATAGCCTACAAAACCGTGTTTATTACCATCAGATTACCAAATTCAAGCCTTTTCATCCCCTTTGTGAACACCCTAGCTCTGTCTTTGAGCAATGGGGACAAAGATGAATCTGAAATCTGCTTTTAAATGCAGCTGTTGAAGTAATAAAAACACACATAAAAGACATATGTTGAAGCACTCAAAAAGGATGGAAAACAAAGGAAAACACGCCTTCAGACGGATATGAGGTCTGGAATCAGGGGCAAGGGCAGAGAAAAAATTTGCAGTGAATGGGGTGGAGGGAGGAAGATAGGTTATATGAAAACAAAATGAGTAATCAATTACAGAGCGATTGAACAATGAGGTCAAGTATCAAGAATGCAATATTTCGAGTGATACCAAGAGTCAGCTTTTTCCTTGTATTGTGAGAAGTTACAGTATGTGCTGGAATGAGGTTAAAGTATCTGTCTATGTATCTAATTTTATCTTAAACATATAAAACAAACCCAAGACAAGGTTTATTTGATATTTCGGACAGGCCATGAACATAAATAGTATGATGATTGCTTGTAAAAATGAAAAAGACAGTTTTTTTCATACTGAAGAGGTCAATTTATATGCCACTAAAAGCTAAAAAACACATTGAGAGAAACCGCATATCTCTAAAACCATGTCAGAGCAAAAGAAGTGAGAGAGTTCAGACTTCAGCATGGAGGAAGTGGCTGAAATGCTGTCTGAGCTATATGTTATATACTGCAGGACTGTTAGCTTGGCATCTGCAGGCCAAGTGTTTGAACAGCTGGGCCACAGCCTGCGAGCTCCAGACAGAGCTGAACTCGCCTCAACAAACTTCAAAAACAGTGTAATAATTCATAAGAAAGTTTTTAAGTCCAACAGGACTGTCCATGCATTATGGATGACTGGATGTTCAACAATTTGTTCTGGCATAATTGAAGACAGAGCTGCATTCCTGACGCAATCTAAGCAGGTTTAATCAGTCATGTGACACTATTTTCCAAAACTTGACTGATTGTGAAATAAGACCACATCAGTCTCGGTTCCTGAGAGTGTGTGTGTAGTCAGCACTGATAGATGTGGACTGTCTGGACCAATTTGTCCACATCGACTAGTTTAAAGCAGACTGTTTTTTTCTTTCTTTTTGTAGTCTGTTTGTGAATGAAACCATCTTTTTTTTTTTTTTTTTTTTTTTTTAAATATGTTACATCTAAGTAGACATGGTGTGTGTCTGGTGAACTGTATGTGTAATCTTAAAGTGTGTTTTATGCAATGTGTTTCTCAGTGACCCCAGTCCACCCGTACTGGCTCTACCTCAGCACTCTGGTATGCAGCCTGCGTAACCACCTCCTTCTCTCTCCCTCGCTTCACACGTTCATCTTTCCACCAGACCTGCAACCTTTTTAAATTTGTTTATCCCACTTCCGGATTTCGTTAATCTGCAGAGTGTGTCTGCTGCACATAGACTGGTGGTGTGTTCAGTTCGTGAAGGTGACTTGTGGTCAAGTGGTTTCATGTTTTAGTCATGTGCAGCAAATTGGCAGGTGATAAAAAGCACAGAAATGGGAAGGAGGCACAAATACAAGGAGAAGTGCTTCTACGGTATATGAGCTGTAGATATACTGCAAATTCATTGAGTCATGGATATAAAACAGTTTTTTAATGACTGTTCATTTAACACTTTAACCAGATTCACAGTCTAGACTCCTTAGGACTGTATGCTTACTCCAAAAGATCTCTATCAATTTAAATAGCACATGGAAGTGTTGGTAAGGGCAACTAAGAGCATAGCAGAAACGAGAGACAAATGAACTCCTGAACTATATACTGTTTAAAAAAATTCAACATGAGTGTGCATTGCAACACAATGGTGAATTTCATCTTATGAAACAAGACCATGATCAAACCCTCTATTTAATTTAAGAGACAAATCTGTTTTAATCTGCTTCTAACACCCTTTAATGGCAATATGACTCATGAGACTTGTCAAGTGTGTTAACCTTCTGACTGAATGCTCAACTTTTCTCCTTTTTCCTAACAGCTGCTCCTTAGTACTGGCTAAAAAAATAAGTGTGATAGGCTGGGCCTTAGACACTTCAAAAGTGTCATTGGTGTGTCCTTAGTGTGTGCAGGAGTCTTCACTGGGCTGCATTGGGACGTCAGGGCAAAGACAAATATAGTATATGCATACACACACACACACACACCTCCAGGTGACATTAACACTCTAATAGAGAACAGATGTGCTCTGTAGACATGGACAGTAAGTATGTGCTAATAAAGCAGGCCTCCACTTCTTTCCTGAAATTGCCAACACCAGACAAGGTGATTTTTCATGTGGGTTCACCCAGAGCAACTTTCTTTTATCACTTACTGTATTATTAAGCAGCATTTTAAATCCAATGCAAGAAGCTTAGGTTTATGTCAAATGTATCCTCCGATCTGTTGTACATGTAGCTCAGAAGGCCTGAGGTCCAACACGGATTCTACAGAGGGTCAGTCTTTTGTTTTGGAATTCCACAGTTGGGAACTTGGGCAACATTACCCTACCTGAATTCTCAGACAAACACATCTGAACTCCCAATACAGTATGATGTCGCAAGCAGTCAACAGATTTCACTTTGCATCATTTTATATTTGTTAACACTGGATATTACGTTACAGTAGCTTTGAAAATTAAAAATGAAAGCTTTTTCTGTCTTTGTACGTTTAGATTTCTCACATAATGCAGTTGAACTCAGCACAATTTAATGAACATAATTAGATCCATGTGGCAGTTTTTATGACCACTGTTTAAAATGCAGACAGCTCAGAAAAAATGAATGCAGATCTTTACATGTTTATCATATTTACACTAGAGATACACAGTTTTTTTTGCAAGCACAAACCATTGACTCAGTTTAAGTCAGAACTTGCAACTTTTCACCTTTTGAGGATTGCAGAATAATTACAGCCAATTTGTAGTTATTGGATGTATTATTTCTGTAATAACCAACACAAAAGCAGAGGGTTTAATTAACACATGGGTGACACAAAACACATGCAAGTATAAACAAACACAAACTTGAAAAAAAGAGGCCTAGTAAACAAACTGCTAAGCTAGTCTGGACTTAGCTAAAATCAGGTTCAAGAAAATACGAAGGCAAGAGAGAGCAAAACATGTAACATGTAAGTCAAGCAATTGTCTATTCAATTCAATTCAATTCAATTTTATTTGTATAGCGCTTTTAGCAATTGTCATTGCCGCAAAGCAGTTTTACACAA
>JAOVVA010000048.1:16409973-16428295 GCA_028565275.1 Leiocassis micropogon
CTGTCTCTCACAGTGGAAATGCACCTATGCTGAAAATTGTAGACCCCTCCATGATTTCTAAGTAAGAGAACTTGCAATATCACAGGGTGATCAAATACTTATTGACCTGACTGTATATATTGTATGATGTAGATGTTGGTATTAATATCACCAGGGTCAAGATTCAGTGGTCGGCAATGCTGGGCTACTGATTGTAAAGTCAGGGGTTCAAGTCCCAGCACCACCACACTGCCACTATTGAGCCCTTGAGCAAGGCCCTTTGTATCCTGGCTGAACCAATGTTCTGACCCAAGCATCCTACCCTGGATATGTGGGGGAAAAAATCATATGTGACAAATAATCCCTGACAATGTTTCTAAAATTATTTTAAAGATAATATATATAAAAACAATGGATACACATCTTCTGTAATTATCAAAAGCAAAAGTGCTGAGAAACAGCTGAGAGTCCGGCCCATACAATGCAACATGGAACAGAATTCTGCCCACATGTGGGACATATGGAAATTGAACAGAAACATCTTGGCCTCAAATCTTTTTTCCACATCATTTACTGCAAGCCAGAGCATGTACAAGTGTAAAAACAGCACAACTATCAGCTACCCTGAGTTAATCCCAACCCATAATTCTGTCGGTTACCATAGAAACCTTCATGCAAATTCCCAAATTTCTGGGTCTTCAGGTAACTGTAGGGAGAACCTTGTCCAGCTGGCATGCTGCTTAGGTGGAGCTGCCAGTATCTCCCAACTGCTTGCTGGCACGCTAACCTGAATGATCTGGCCTTGAGAAATTATTGCACTTGGTTTCAGAGCCAGCTTCTCAAAGCTCTTTGCAGCTCTCATCGGCTGAACACTCTCTTAAAGCACCACCCGCTCAGCTAGCTGTGTGTTTTCACTGGAAAGGCACCACGGTTTGAAGAGTTAGATCAGTGCAAAGAACAGACATGTTAAATTCTGGCAAGTTATGACTATAGACTAATGAAATATTTTAGGTACATATGAGCATTGGTCTTGAGCACAAGATCAGTTTAACTCCTCGTCAATACATATAATGGCAAAATTCAAGACATTATCACATTGTACAAGAGCCATTCAAATCCTATCAGAAATATAACTAAAGTTTTTATCAGAGAGCCCTTAATGTTTACCCCCTTAAGTTTGAAACACTGGCACTGACATGAAAAGATGAATAACACTGACAACTCTGTCAAACTGCAGTAAAAATTATGACAATAAAACATCTATCCTCCCTATTAATGGTACTGATGAACCCACAGGCAACCCGTAACTCCCTTTTTTGCAAGGAGCTTTGCTAAGCATGATAAAGCAAGTAAATGGAATTATCTTTGACAGCTAATTTGTCTTTAAACACAATCCTGGCCATGTGGGTGTGCTTGTAAAAAAGCTAGTAAGTCCTACATAGCACATATAGCCCATGAAAAATGGCATTGCCCGTTGTTTATGTGTCTTAAATCCAGATCGTTTTTGTGTGTATAAGTTGTGAGAAAATAATTACACAACACTTTTGACTTTTCACATTTAAGTGTTTCTCAATCTTTGCATGTGGTGATTTCATGATCCCACACTGTATCTCATGTTGTGTAAGTGCAGAGGTTCCATTCAGATAGGCTTATGTACCTTTGGCCTAGTGTTTATGGGTTTTTCAAATGTCTACAACCATTAAAGCTCCTTTACTGTATTAATGTGTCAACACAAAACAGAAGGCCATTAGAAAGAAAAACAGAGAAAGGTGAAATCGGTGGCAAGGCAATCACTCACACACATCTAGGCCAGTACTGGCACATGCAAAGGTAGTGGAAGTTTAGAGGGTTAAGGATGCTTTACTGATCAGAAGGTCAGGAGTTCAAACCCTAGCTCCACCAAGCTGTCACTGTTAGGCCCTTGCACAAGGTAAAATGTTTTACCTTTACTTTACCAAGTTAACATGAGTTACCCAAAGTGTGTCTGATAATGCTGAAATGTCTCCTCAGATAATGCTTTTCCTTGCATTTTTTCATACTTCAAACTTCCTTTATTTCACACCTCCTCCAAATCAGCAATTTCATTGCCCATTTACATAAGCTACTGCTGAACCCCAGCCCATTAGAGAACAGCAGAGCTGAGCAACAAGCCCGGGTAGGGTATCGTATTATGTGGGGTAACAATAGGGAAAAATCGAACTGGCTAGTTTAGCGTAATATTAGTTTACTGCTTGTTTTTGTTTTGTACACACACACAGTGGAAACCCATCTGAATGTCTAAAAATGACTAAAAGATTAACTTTGCATAATATGTCCCCTATAAGCTGACCTGAATCTAAGCAGAATCTTCTTAACACATGATGAGTTTGTTATAGGCAGTTGCTTGACTACATTGTAATCCTGGCCCCTATTTTATTAAAATGCAGAAAAAAACTGTTTACCAATGTTTACTACACTATGTGAAATTTGATATTTTAGCGAATCACAACATCAGTCTCTCACTGCATTAATTTAAGATAAACTATTTTTAGCTTGTGGGAAAAGTTCATCTGAATCCCATGATACTATCAGAGTAATTCAATGATTCCTGGATTGTATGATTGGCTGAGAATTAAATACCCTGTGTTTTACTGGAAGAAAAGTTTAATGCTCACTGGACAACAGGCTTTTAATACTGTATATAATTTTGGGTCCTTCCCAGATGCATGACTTCATCACATGATGATTAGGAGACCTCTCAAAAGGGCTGGACCTTGTAACCAAATGCCATATTGAAGATGACTGGAATGTCAAACGTATTGTGCTCCAAAGCTGTATTAGTGGCCTGTAGCCTAATCCATAACAGTTCTACACAGTTTGACACGGCATGACTTTTATATTTTAACAGACAATTTGTGACTATAAAGTATAGCCATACGTTTACTGTAACTATAAGTTTGCTTTAGATATTTTTGTTTATTCATAGTTCTAGCTCATTAGCTGTCACTACCTCCTTCAGTGTTTAGCTAGATACCATGGCATGACATGGCAGTCCACCCAACTTTTTGAATGCTCTTACTTATGAAGAAAGACTGATAATTAAGCAGGGGACCAGACCGACAGATAAAAACACACCACATACAGATACAGTCCTCTCTGAAAGTACTGCAATGACAAGGCCAAGTATGTTGTTTTTGGTATGCGCTATAGACACTATATAGACAGTATATAGGGGGGGGGGGGTAGTATTGTAACAGATAAAAGTAAATAACACTGAATATTTGGTTGCTTATGCTTTGCTTACAATAAATGCATTGGGCCAGTGACCCACTGACATCACAAACCTCTTTTTGTGATAATTTCCAGGCTTGTACTGTAGCTTCTTTTAGTTGTATGTTTTGGGGGTTCCTCCCTTCAGTCTCAACTTTAGGAGGTGTAATTCACGCTCGGTTGAGTTAAGATCTGGTGATTAATTTGTGTGCTTGATTTGACTGTACATACTACAGTAACAGACCAGTGCTTCCCCTAATTCTAAAATATACCAACTGCCACAGGAGTATGTAGATTAAAAATATGTTATCAGCAAAAGGGAGAGCGGGTTACTCACACACTGATTTGTTTAAATCACACATTACGCTAAATGATGGTGAAAGTAGCAAACAAATCTCGAACAAGTGGGGAAAAGTCTCGAACAAGTGGGGACAAGATGATTAAGCAACTTAAAGTTGAGTAAACAGCACATTTAGAGCTATTTGATACACAAATACAAATGCTGTATTGTTTATGTTGAGCACATGTCCACAAAATCTTGTAATATTAGAAAAAATAGCACAAATATTTTCTAGATAGATTTCCTATTTTTTTCCCCTTTGTATTCATATTCATATATAAATGACTTGCTCATTTGCATATAGTGACACCAAACTAAACTTAAACAAGAGTTTATGTGCACACACATAGCTGGGCACACCAATGAATGATCATGGCTAAAATATAGAATTATAAGTTATTTTGACTCACTTCCATGCCAATATAAAACATTAATGGAATAATTTGTTTATTTAACATAACGTATAGGTTAGTGTTGGCTCACATTATTATTTTTCATATTCTTTAACTAATGAAAATGATATAAAATTTCTTTATTTCACCAAAATAAATCTTCATTCATTGTCCCTTGACCTAGTGACCTAGCATGAAGATGAAATTTTGATAGAGACTGTGAAGCAATTTTATAAGTCACTCTGGATAAGGATGTCCAGTAATTGTTGTAAATGTAATAAAAATACTCACTCACTCACTCATTGTCTATACCGCCTTATCCTATATACAGGGTCGCACGCCTGGAGCCTATCCCAGGAGATTTAGGGCAATAGGTGGGGTACACCCTGGACGGAGTGCCAATCAATCGCGGGGCACACAGTTACACAGCTCATTCACACTACGGGCAATTTGGAAATGCCAATAAGCCTAATCTAAAGGTCTTTGAAACCAAAGTATCTGAAGGAAACCCACCAAGCAGGGGGAGAACATGCAAACTCCACGCACACAGACCTGAGGCGGGAATTCACCATGGAACCGGGATGTTCCGCAAGGTGACAGTGCTAAGTAGTAAACCTTAATTAGTTACACTTGTCCTGAGTAAATTAACACGCACTAAATGACTTAAGTGGGATATGAATGTTTTTCTGAATTCATCCCAGGTGGATTCCTAATTTCTAGTTTTATTGCTTATACTGTATGATTGATTTAAGCACAACTCTGTTTGTATTCAGCTTAATGAATGATTCCCGTTATTAGAAAAGAAATCTGGTGAAAACTCAGATTGCTGACTGAAACTTGTTAATATATTTTTCTATGTTTAACCCATGTTGTTTTAATTCGATATGCACAATTTTCTTTTTAAGTTTACTTGTTAAGAGTGGCTAAATGGCACTGTACTCTACACAGGTCCTTAAGTATACTGCTATTGATATTCATAGATTCAGCAGGTAAGATGATTCACTATTAAAGAAGTAATGTATGTCTGTCCCAGACATTAACGTTTTGTTTCATGGGAAAAGAAGAACAAATTAGCCACTGTTCAGAGAAGCATCTCTGCCTCTTCTGCCTTGCTAAATGTCAGATATGAACGTTAGTATTGTGTGAATACGACCGGGGGTCATGACTAGAGGGATAAAAGGTGAAAGGTCAGTGAGGAGTCTGAAACAGTCACTTGTGGAGAAGAACAATCACTCTATCGATCAGGATGGAGAAGTGGGAGGAGACCAGGCGTAGAGGGTCAATGGCAACAGACAACCCTGACCTCTAATTCTTTCCATCTCTGTATTTCCATACCCTGCATTGAGTGTAGTGGAATGTATGAAATATTTTTCCTGTATATCAGCCACATTTTGTGTATATTAGAAAGCTCCTTGGCATATCTCCACTAGTCAATACTGTATGTATGGGCATAAGCTGCACATATGTAGCATATCATTTATGCATCTATGGTCCCCTCCGCTGGCCTCCCTTTGAAACTACATGCAGTGTCTAGGCCCTTGAGTACTCATTATTTGTTGAGATCTCTTGTGTGTATTCTTAAATGTCTTCAATTGTGAAATAACAATAAAAAAAAGCAAACACACAAATGAGATTTTGACCTTTTTTTATTGAAAGCTTCATTGAAATAATAACTCATAATAATAAACAGAAGTTTAAACTCAACATCCACTGATTTACAGAAACTCTCAGGATCACTACTCGAACACACGGGAGGCATGAATGTGCAGCATGAAAAAAAAAATAGCATCCTAGAATCGATTCACTTCCATAATCTTTTCATCAACACATCTACAGTTAAAAAAAAGTTTTCCATAAATAGTTTTCCATTCCCTCTCAAATAAGTTAATTTTTCACAGAGGTTTTGCTGTTTTGGCTGAATTTGGTACATCATAGTGAAGAGCTTCTGTGCTGAAGCATTATGATCTTCCTTTTTTTTTTTTTAAAGCCACATGATTGATTGGTCGGTAAGATTTCTTACTTGATTATATTTGACAGCCAATTAATTGTGAAAACACAACATGGGAATCTTAATAGCTAATGAAATATGTTGTGTTGTGGTTTGTAGTGTTAAGGTTTCAAGTCCATTGCATTCTAATTTTCTTTTTTTTTCCCAAGGACTAAACACTGCGATCAATAACTCGACCGTGTTTATATAAAGTTTTCTGATTCAATTATCGATATCGTATTATTCCTCTTTAAGTTCTTCATGCTTATGTCATCAAAATTTGCTTCTCAAGGTAAATGTAACTTTTTTGCTGTAGGTGAACAGTTTAATTCGGCTTGCTGTTGAATTTTACAGTGTGAAAATCCCATTAGAAATGGAAGAGCACAGTTTAATTACTGTAGGCTGTAACGCAGCAACAAAATGAGAGTTTAGTTCCACCATTCAGAGCAGCTCCCACTGTATCTGTAGTTTATATACTCTGCTATACAGGAGGCGTTTGGACCCCTTCCATGGTGTGAATGTAGCTGCTCTGCTAACGCTCTGGTCCTTATCAAAGCAGCAGTCAGTCTTTTATTCGCCTCCCATCTGCCACTGTAGCTCTCCAACACTGAATGCTTTTTTTAGCAGCAATTACATGATAAAATGAATGTTCCAAAAGCACAGTAAAAAAGAAACAGATTTTTGTTTCATTGATAGAAATGGAAATGTGTTGCAAGCTCGACCTCCATACTGTAACAGAGCTTTCCTTGATTGGTTACACACTGAAGCCCATTCATCAGGACACGTGGCACAGAGGCTTTCATATTCATCACACCTGTTCCATTATACTCATTATTCCAAAGACAAAAAGAAGAAGAAGAAGAAGAAGAAGAAGAAGAAAAAAAAATCCTTGTCCAGTCCCCCACCCACCCTAGCATCCACATAGTTTAATTACATCACTGTAAAAGAATGTTTCATTCATGGCAGTAGAAATCTAATTCTATGGTATCAGCAGCTACCAGTTTGCTTTAGCAACATATAAAAGGGAACACACAGAAGAATCTTCACTACAAGTCACCAGCGTTACTTATACCCTGACCTATAGCGGCTCATTTGTACAGGATGTTAGCCAGTACGTGCTGAGGAGGAAACTGGTTAGCACCCAGAGATGCCCTATGTGAAGAGACAATGATGAGAAATGAGGATTAAGAAACTATTCATGCAGATTTACAAACTAGCATGGAGTTGGTGTGGCAAATATCTCAAGTCGTCGATTCAGAATAGTCAGCATCATTATGGAGCAAGCTATATTGGAATAACACTCAAAATAACTGACCATGAAGCAATGGTTGAACAATGTGTAGCATACAAAGCACATCACTAACAGCAGAAATGTCACTATGTGTATTTAAACTTCAAGTTGAGCAAAGAAATGGTTACTGATGATCGGTGGATTAGTGATATATGGATAACAGCTAAACATTTGTATTTCTAACATGACTCCTATGGTTTAGATTTCCTTGCAAACTGATTCTTCCTTGCTAAGAATGAGGTGAGAGCTAGCATATGTGGCTTAAACAGATAGCATGTCTTGCCTGGTCTGTCTCATTCTTATTTAGACTTAGCTCTTCATTGCTTTTTTTTTTTTTTTTTTGACAAGGCACTGGAGTAACCACCTGATCCCATGTTGACAAAATCACTTTGTTTTTCACCAGCTCAAGATTTTTCAACAGATACGATTGTGAATATTTTGTACAGCGAAACGTTTACGTGAGCGCATCCAGGAAAAACTATGGCACGAGAGGAAATTTTGTTGAGCTTTATCATACGGCCTTTCAGGTAGATCACTCCCAGTATGCGTTCCAAACCGTTTCCATAACATATTTAGCTTCCTGTTTCCTTAGAGTAGAACTGCTTAAGACTGAGGTAGCAAACTGCAAAAGAGTTTAAATACACACATGTGACTACTTGAATTTTGGCAAAGGCTATGACATGTTTGTAACACTGAGGACGTGAAACACTTAAAAACATTTCATGAAAGCTTGTCCTTTCAGAAAAGCTGAATCAGAGGAGCCATGTTGAATATGTAACACTAAGAGACGTTGAGTCAGTGACCTGTAGGTGCTGTAACAGAGATGTACAGAGCTGAGAGTCAGAGAACTTTCCTTTTTGCAGTTTCTCTGATGCCATCTGCTGGGGAGACACCACACTTAATACAACGCATGCAGTCTAGGAGTATTGCCCTCTCTGTCTGAGTGAGTGGTAGGAAAGCTGCAGCAGAGGAAGGAAGTTGAACCCCAGAACCCACCCCAAATGCAAGTACTTGTCTGGCCATCAAGGTCAAACAAATACTTATGAGACACAAAGACTAGAATATTAAAAATCAAGTAGAAAGAAAAAAGTCTACTCCACTGTCTCTACGGGGTTTCTTCATCTTTGGTATAAAATATGCCATCAATGGGCTGCATTTGATCCACAGCTAAGAAAGACTAAAGAAATTGTCAACAATTTCCTATTACTATTGCTTTTTGCACACATTTGCTTTATTTTAATTCAAAAGCTCCTATCTACGTACTTTTGCACTGCCAGTATTTTTTTTTTCCTGGTTTTAATTTTTGATTTTTTTTTTTTGCAATGAAACAAGCAAAGCAGGCTGAAAACACCTTAAAGCTCATAAAAATATTGCAGATAAAAACAATAATGCCATTAAAAATGATCTCCACTACACAATAAACTGCATTTCCCAGGATGCAGTATTTTAACATTTTCTTTTGTTTTGTTTTGTTTTTCTTTTTTGCTAAAAAAAGAAACTCTCTTTAAACACATCAATATATGTCAACTGTCCTTTCTTTTAAACACAAAGTCGCCATTGATAATTTAAAATGTCTTCACAAGACCCTTTCTCATTCCTCTGTACAGGTAATATGATAGGCCCCCGCTCCATTTGTTCTTTCAGACATTTTTTTTTTTTGCTTTTCATTTTTTATTTTTTTTTGTTTTTGTTTGTTTGTTTGTTTTTTTTAATGTTTTTTTTGATGACTTTCTTTTTTTGCAACAAGACGGTCAGTTTGGAAAAAGTCTTAGACGTTTCTCAAAATTAAGGCAACAAAGATGATAAACATTGATATTCTCTAGAAAACTAAAATATAACTCATAAAAAAAAAATTCAAAGTAAAAGTAGCTTAGAATCTGAGGAAGACTTCTTTTTTCACTCTCATCTCTCTCTCATGCTTCCTCTAATAGAAAACTCACCATAGCTGAAAACCTACCTGCACATTCAGAAAAGAACTGGAAAACTTTGTACTTTGTACTTGAAATTCAACACTTCATGAAGAAAAATGTCTTGTAAAGTTGTAGATATCCGTTAAAACTCTAACTCCACGACTGCATATCTCTCTCCTCTCTGACCGTGATGTAGGCTTACACTGGCTTCTCTTGCTCTGCGCAGATGTCTGATAAATTTTCTCTTTTGTTTGGTGCTTGTGCAAAGGTGGACCCAAACATCTTCTGCTCAGTCTTTCTTTTTGTCCTCAGCACAGTCCCCCAATCTCAAGGCAACGCAGTCACCCAAACACCCCCTCCTCCTCCTCTTGTTATCTGATCATACATGGAACAGGAAGAGAAGCAGCGATGGATGAAGCAGCCACCGATGGATAAAAAAGAGAGACAAAGAAATGGTCAAGTTAAGCAGCTAGAACATAAGACATTAATTGCACCACCACTCACACACCCGTTTAATGTTAAACTCAGAATGTGCTAAGCAAGTAAGGTGAAAATTTGTTGCCTGTTTTTGTATTTCTGCTATTCCCTTGAGAAATTGTGTGCTGAGCTGACACCGACCACATGTTTACAATAGCAATAAGAGGAAACGTTTAAATTACCTAAGGTAGAGACAAAGATTAGGTTTCCCAGTTAACTCCAAATACAAGAACATGAGAGCTTCTTTTCTCACTCTCCATTCTCCAGAGATGCTCAGAGTCATATTTTCATAAAAAATATCTACCACAGGAGAACACTAATAAACTACTGTACAATTGATTTATGACAGTATCTTACTGTATATCATAAAAATTCTAGAAAATCAATCATGCCTCACATGTAAATAAACAGTAACTGTACAGTTAATAGTAGAGCATTGTTATTTATCAGCATTAAACAGTATTTTTTGCGAGCTGTGGAAATAAACACTTTTATGAATTTACAGGTTCAGTCATTATTCATTAACACAGTATCTTATTGATGATTGTAGGGTAAAATTTCTGGTTTGCAACACCTTTTTAATAAGGAAACTGCAGATTTCTGAAAAACAAGACGTGACTAGCTATTTTTGGACTGCAGCTTTGGTCCTGCTTTACTGCTTGAGTCCACACTGAGTTCATCCAAAAGGTAAGGTTGCGCTAATCTCTTGGAATTAACAGTGCCCCATATTGTTTTGTCTCGAGTACTGAACTATTGACATTTCAGATAATGTTTCATTAGGTCAGGTTGCTAAAATTAGCTCAAGCCACATTAGCTAACGTTAGCTCACACTGTTAGCTAGCCAAGAGCTTGCTTAGCCTCTTAAACAGCAGCGTTAAGGTGTTGCTTTAGAGCATTGTAAATTTAATTTGAGGTTATTTTATAAAAAAATACAAATATAACCTATTAACAGCACACCACCTTTCCTGACATTTTATTAAAATAAGGCAGTTATTATTAACAAGGTAGTTATTAGTCCTCACAGTAAGAAAAACGTAAATTACATTAAAAAAAACTTGTGTTGTTATAGAGCTGACAGTGCAACTGTAAACTGGAAGCAATGGGATTTGTTATTTTACAGTAATTTGTTTTTATCTAAATTCCTGAATCTAATGCAGCAGCACATTTTAGTTGTGCTGACTTACAGTATAGGAGAGACTAGTGATCTACAAGATGACAATGACTATGGCATTGGCGGTGACAGTTAGCACAGAATTTAAATGTATTATTATTGTTTAGAATAGAGTGTGGGGATTTGCAAACCCTTATAGTTAACACAAATCAAATCTTTCAAATAAAGATTTACAGTTTTCTATTTCAGTGCTTCCATTATTAGTGAATATGTAAGGTTCAAACTCATCTTAGATGGACTTGGTGTAGAGCAAAAGTGTGAAAAGACACGCATGTTGAGGAGGTAAATTTATGCATCCTGGGTCCTCTTTTATTCAAATAAATCTTTTTAATCCCATAGGTTTTTTTTAGACAGACTTTATTTGCCACAGCATTAGGTTTTATGCATGTTATCACTGCTTTTCTTCTTTTCAAATCACCATACTGTATATACACAACAATGTAGTGTTAGTGTAAGGCAAAACGGTCCATAAACTTTTCAAAATATATTGTACACATAATCCTTTCATGCACAGTTAAAAAAAATGCATCATGTACAATATATATTTACTTTGATTTTCATATCTTAAGAGGTGTTAATTATGCACTACTAAGATGTGTGACACATTACAATGGATAGGTGTAAAGAACATGTGAAGTACAGTAGGTATCAATTGCATCTCTAAAACATTTAAAAAAGTGTGAAATGGAATCAGCTACATACATTCTTCCAGCTGTTAGTCTTATCAAGATAATCCTATGTGTTTTCTCAAATAAGACATTATCTAAGTTAAAAAAGTAAGTAAAATATTGTGTTATAGTGTTTTGGCATTTCTTAAATAATTTTTTACATCTTATAAATATATAACAGAACTCAAGTGTTAGTGTAACATAACCATCTTCTTTATTTCTCACTGTTTGATCCCACTTCACACATTATTTATATGTCACTGTGAGAGATAATTGCTGTCAGGTTTTTTTTTTTTATCATGACCCACTATACAGTTTTTTTTGCATGTGACCATTTTAATTACTTTGTGCCACATTATTGACCGATTATATGGTGTAAAATACATCTATTTGAACTGTGTGTGTGTGTGTGTGTGTATGTGTGTGTGTGTGTGTGTGTGTGAAATTAAAGGTAAATATATAATTTGAGACTTTTTGCCTTTTGTTTCCATATCTAGTGAAAGTCACATGTATTCTGTTTATCTATGGTTTGTATATAGTCATTAAGGTTGGCACAAGCGTCCAAATAATGGCATGTGAGAGAGAAAGAGAAAAGATAGCAAAAATACTGAAGAGGTAAACTTACCATGTCTGATTGATTATTGATTATTTTAAAAGTAATATTTATTTTTATTCATAATTTTTTATTGGATTTCTTCTGAGGTTTCATGTATATTTATGCACTTAAAATAATGTAGCAGCATAGATGGGAATGCGGTTTTACATTGTGTCTAACAGCTGGTATGGATTGAAATGCTGGCTAAAATAGAAGCCCATGTGTGACATAAAGTTTTTTCATAAAAGAATTGTTATATTTTGCTATCGTTTGGGTGAAGAAGCAGATTTATTCTGAAGTGGTCCAATGGGATGTCTTTAAGTCAAACAAAAACTTGTCATGAAATTTCTTATTATTGAAGATGTAAAATGAATAGACATTTACATTTACACAATTTAAATAGTGCAAACGTTTGAAAGAAGGCTGTATGTCTGTAAATGAGGATCCCGGCCAAGGTGGCTCGGAGCCCACTGCTATAGCTCCTGTGAACATTCAATGAGTGGAATGCCTGATGCTTGAAAATCGACAGATAACTTTTTGCCAACTTGCTAAAGAGAAGTGGGACTGTGGGAACTGTACACATTCATTGTCATCACTCACTTACTCATTCAACTGTCATCATTCATGAACAGAACTTGCACTTTATGGGAAATTCCATCCATTCATCCATCCATCTAGGGACCTCTGTAGTCCAACTAGGGACTGTGAAAGCCAATTAGCTTAATCTGTGTGTTCTTGGACTATTGGAGAAAACCGGAGTACCTGGAGGCAACTGGGCATGGGGAGAACATGCAAACTCCATGCATACACACCCTGAGGTGGAACCTGGACCCTGGAGGTGCAACAGTGCTAACCACTAAGCCACAGTGCAGCAATTTACAGGAACTTAGCTGGAAGTTAATGCCACATTCCCATATAGTCCTGACTTGGTTCCAAGCTCACATGTTTGGGTCATTAAAGGAGTTCCTAAGAGGCCAGCTTTTCAGGCATGAAGCAGGAAGTCCAATCATGGCTTTGGCGTACTGAGAAAATACTCTCATAGGTACAAGTCATATCCTTGTATTATGAGGTATTAATCCTCACACATTTTTGGACCAACATGGATTCACAAAGTACTGCATTATAAGGATTTTGATGTCACAATCAATTTATAATATTTGACCCAGTGCCTCAATTTATGACCACAAAAATGTGACCAAGCAACATAGCAACATACCAGAATTAATTATCATATTATGATTGTGCTGACGTAGAAACAGCATGCTATATAATATGATATAAAAGAGAAAGCTTATTTGTAGTCTTATTTGGCTACATAGTTACCTGATCTACAAAGACATATATGCCTTATGCATTATCTTTATCATCACTGAAGAAATAGTGCCTATAATATGAGATCATTTATAACCTTTATCAAAACCCAGGCAGACAGGTGGTTGGCTGTTGTTTGGTGAGTTGTGGGAAATTTCAATAATACATCAGACATCTTTTAAGTCACATGCTACTCCGTTCAAATGTTCACCAGTGCACTGTCTACACTTCGAGCCTGACTGATATAGAAATGTATGACCATCACCAGCCCATGGCTCTAGACAGCACAGTCAAGCACTATTTTACATGTGTGTAGGTAGATATTGTTTAAAGGGTCTCACTTAGCAGGTTGGTAGGAGTAAGTGGGTGCATGATCAGCTGTTCCATCCACACAGAGGGTCTGCTGCTGACCGCTGGCATCCTGGGAAGAGGGAGGAACGCTCTGCGGAGAAGCCTCTGTCACTACACCCTGAGAGGTAGGGATATGGGCATATCTCTGTGAATCATGTTACCAAAATCATAACAATGATATTTTACTTTATTTAGGCATGTCCACTTATTGTTTCACTGCCTGAAAAAAAATCAATCTATAAGTATATTTTAAAATGAGATTCAAGAGAAGTTGATGTAGTCTGATTACGGTTAGCATCTTTCATCATTCAGCCAATAACCTTGATTTCCTAAAGACTTGATGACCGTAATATTACCAGTCTAGCATGAGTTTTTTTTTTTTTTTTTTTTTTTTTTTTGGCAAGGACAATTTAAACCAGGGCTGTTTAAATCCAGTCTTGACGTGCCAGTTTCCAGCACAGTTTGATATTCGCCAACACTTAAACACATCCACTGAGGCTGGCAATTAACAGATTCATTGAATCAGCTGAGTTAAAGCAAAAGAAATCCCCAAACTATGCTGGACAATAGCCCTGAACAGCCTTGCTTTAAACAGATGTCTGTATTTTTACTTTAGTAAATCGTGTAATTACAGACATCTCAGAATCCTTGATAGTGGTATTCTGCAATGACACACATTCATGTCTCATCCTGATTATGATTAATGTTTTCAAGGGGACTGTATGTTAGATAATTTGCAAGACTACTGCTGATTAAGTAATGTTCTGGATCAGCTCTAATTCAGCTGGTCCTTATTAAGCTCGGTTCCGGTGGGTGGGTGAATCAGAGCGTCCTACTATACACTTCATGATTTTCAAAATCATACTGTAGAGACATCGAGAGTTCTTGAGATCTGTTGTCCTGTCTCCTTAACAGTTTGCACACAATGCTCAGATATTGCACAGTCTCTCACCCAGAGCGTTCCCTGCTAAAGAGCACCTGATCCCAGAAATAAGCAAGAGAGCTGTTTTGGCATAATTTGGCAATCTTTGAACACGAGCATCTTTATGTAGTGCCTTTCTATAGTTTTATGATTGTGAACAATCATGAAACAAAAGCACATAACAAAAGATTATTTTTAGTACTTTAGCTCTTACAACCAAAAAAGTCTTTATGTCCTTGGCAGAGCACTATTAGCCAGCCTTCTATTTTCTGAATGCACAAAGTATATGAAATGGCTTTCTCGTGATTTCTCATCTGATTGTTCATGCCTCAACTTCCAAAACGTTTGTCTCATACTCTTATTAACTGCTGTTATCGCACAGCATGAGTGTGGCATGTGGTGTTTTTGTATAATCATTGCTACCACAAAGTTTATTTAACATTTTTGGAAGGAGGTTCCAGTGACATTGTACAGCTGCATTTTTGTCTCATTAATTTGCGCAAATAAAAGAAATATGTAGTGTTCGTTAAAATAAGTAAAATGTGCAATTTTTGGCATTTATATCGGGGCCACATTACACCACATTATTGTTTATTATTTGATAATCTTATGTTTTATTCAGTATTCATCACTGTTTTTTTTCTGATTTGTGTCATATTATTTCAAATATATATACGGCTTTTGTAACATAATAGCTCTTAAATGGGATATTATCATCAGTCAGACAGATTCTGAGAAACTTGTTTATTTTTTCCCCAAACCTCTGGGTGCTGTCCTTTTTATTGAGCTATTTCAGAATGTAGGAGCATGCATCCCTACAGATGTAGATCAAAGATCCCAGGAGATGTAGATCAAAGCACAAATCAGTCTTATTGACAATAAATTGGCGGAAATGTCAAAAAATGGTTTAGTTTGTAGATCCATTACAGTAGTATATTCTATCTAAGCACTTTGCTCAGCTGAGACGTGTCTAACTGCTAATGCCAAAGATGTCACTGTGGTGCAAATCTTGAAGCGGAAGTTGTGACAAACACAAAAATGCCACTGCTGGCAGGAAATTGGTAATGTCATGTATTTTGCAGTCGAGTGGAGTAAAGAGTACACAGTATGTAAAATGAAGGGCCATCTTACCTCCACTGAGATGGCTGAGGCAGGCACCGCAGTGTACTGGGGAATGTAGGTTCCCTGCATAGGAGCTGCAGCAGCTGCCGCTGTCATGTACTGGAAACAGAGTAAGAAGAGCCACTCTGGTCAGCCTCCAGTCAGAACAGTTTATCAGAGAGTTTACTGGATTGAGAGGGTTTACTCACAGTGCCAGTGGTGCCGAGGGACAGATGGTTCATCTGCTGGGTGAGGGGCCCCATCATGTTGGCTGGCTGCATGGATATGGTGTGGTCCATGGCTGGCGTAATCACAGCACCCTGTGGGTGGGCAGAAACACACACACATAGAAACAAAAACAATCACAGGTCAAAAATCATACACAAGGAAATTACTACCTATTCACTTGCATGTCTGGATAACCTTCACAAAGGTAATGCCCTTATAATGCAACACACGCAATCTCATTCACATTCACAAATTCTCTCTCTCTCGCTCTCTCTCTCTCTCTCTCTCTCTCTCTCTCTCTCTGTGTCATACAATGGAATGATCCGAATCACTCCAGCTGGGCCCTATTATGGGGGCCAGACATGTGTTGTTCCACTTCAACAGATGAAATAATGTGATCCAAATGTGTGTCACGCATACTTCTTCAGAGATGATGCATTACTCACTTAGTGCTGGGGTTCGCACAAACTGCAGCTATGTTTACGTTTCAACCACGTTGCTTTATGAGTGTTAACACATGTGAGGTAAAAGGGGGTGCGAGTTCCTGCCATTCTGAACTGCTCATCTAAGATCTCAACTGCGTTCCGTTGCGTGAGTGAACATCATGTGTAGCAACGCAACCCACACTCATGTCTTGATTACGATTAATAAGTCCAAAGGGATTCTCGGTCAGGTACTTTGTCAAAAAAAGTAGTACTTTCCTGAAGTCTGGCCAGTTCCAGATCGTGTCTGGAGTAACCACAGTGCTGACTAAAGCATGTGTTATTGGACGTTTTTGAGTTGGCCTGCTCTATATCTGATCAAAATAGTTTCATCATGTGTGTTACTCAGGTTCTTCTCCAGGAGTAGCTTGAGCATGGTTGGGCTGTTATTTGGGAATTGACTACAACTCTTTCACAACTCTGATTTTTTTTTTTTGTAAATTCTAACTTTTAAGTCACTGCATCAGAAGTGAATGGTTTTGGTCAGCAAGACCAGAAACTAATTACATTTTTTTTGTACTTTAGAAGATAACACTTCCCATACTTGCAACCTGCATTGGATGCCAAGTACAGGAAAGAACCATCATCATATCATGAGTATAAGCAGCATGGTTGCCATTTGACTTCATCTTTATTCATGCAGAAACATAAAAGAGGCTCCTGTTTCTTCAAGCTTTTGTCTTATGTTGCCTTAGGGCAAAATGAGGTCATATACTACCTTCCAATCTGCTCTCACCATTTACTCCAAAGCAGAATTGGCCCCCAGTAGACCCTGGGCAACATTTATACAAACACCCATCGTCTTTACATATCAATTTTAAAGAGCAGATGTTTGATCAGCAAGCCTGTTACTTACTGTATAATGCTTACATACTGTTGTTGCTACCTGTGATTTTCCTGTGTGTCTGGGACTAACTTCTTATAGCATGGGAAGAATGTAGGAATGTTCTATGAAAAACACTATGATGTAGTCTCTTTCACAAAACCCCTTTAAATCTTTTTGAACCATAAACCATCCAAGAAACATTAAATACCTTTTTTTTTCTCTCACTAAAAATGTATGGCTTGATGATGGATTAGAATTGGGTCAAAGACAAAAAACATTTTTTAAAAATTTGACATTAAAATAGACAAAATTCTTCTACTCTTTTACATTACAAACATGGCCTCCAATACACACACTCCTTCTCCAGCACCAGGGCTTACTTAATCACTATGTAGCCTTGTATATAACGATTGTCACTGCACACACTCAAAATAAAGTATACGGTCTGTGCTGTTCATTCACCAGTTGATATTAAGTGTGTTTGCTTACTTGATTCATGATCCGATTACTGTTTTTCTATGACTTTCATTATTGTTTAGCTCTGTTAACTTTGTTTGCACCTCGCCTGGCCATTGTCTGCTTATTGTCTGCTTCACGTGTTTTGATTTGCTCAAGTAAGATATTAAAATCCAGTTTGTCTCCAAGTGTGTCTTCCATCTCTTTAAGTGAGAAAGTCAGAATTGTCTGGATGTACAAATTATTCTCTACCTTTTAAGGATTTTATTTATTTTCACTATTAATTCTTCTTCCTATTATTATTATTATTCATAATTCTTATTGCTATTTTAAAAACCTTTTCCATTTCAAATAGAGATATAACAGTACGCAGTCATGGTTTGGTATTTTCTCGTATGTTCCATTATTTATGACCCCCACCAAATGTGTGTGTGTGAATGAAAATGGGTGTGATTCCTAAATGGTTCATGCCATGCTTGAATTAAAGCTGAAAGTCTAGACTTTGGTCAGATCTTGAGTGTTTTATTTCAAATTCAGTGTGGTATAGTGTACAGAGGACAAATGGCAAAGGTATACAGTATATATA
>JAOVVA010000048.1:16428395-16472099 GCA_028565275.1 Leiocassis micropogon
CTCCGGGTACTCCGGTTTCCTCCCACAGTCCAAAGATATGCAGGTTAGGCTAATTGGCGTTCCCAAATTGCCCGTAGGGTTTAAATGTGTGTGTGTGTGCCCTGCAATGGATTGGCATCCTGTCCAGGGTGTACCCTGCCTCGTGCCCTAAGGATAGGCTCCAGGGATAGGCTCCAGGCCCCCTCGACCCTGAATACAGCATCCTGTGACAGTAGTGAATTTAAATGTCACATCTTGTTGATTAGGAAGCTACAAACAAATATTTCTCACAAATAATGTAACGTGGCCAGCGCTATACGGGGATCGGTTAAGAGAGAATCTTGTTTCTGCAATGCAATTAGCTCTTTCAAACTTTCATGTAGCATTTAGCAGCAGTATTATTTTCAAGTTGAGTGTTGCTTTGAGAGTCATTTCACACACACACACACACACACACACACACACACACACACACACACACACACACACCACACACACACACATAAAAAAAAAAAACAACAACATGCTTTCTCTCTCATAGACACACAGGCAGACTGAAAGTGCACTCAGACTCTGTGTCTGTCTCTGTGTGAGTGCAGCTCAGCGGTGCTTGTACTGTCAGTAAGTCTGTTTAAAGAATAAACCGTACAGACACTCGGCGTCAGAGGAGCTCTGTCTTTATCCTATCCGTCAGAACTAAACTGCTCGAGCTGTTCCTATCATCTCTGCTACGCCCAGGGCCTCCAGCTACGAGCTCCCCCACCTCCAACACACTCCCATAATGAGAGAAGGAGAAAGAGATTGCAGCTGAATAATTCTCCACTCTCATTTACAGTCGTATCAGTGAGAGACACAGACAGATGATTAAACTCTGCATGTGTTGTGCCTGTGTGTGTGTATGTGTGTGTGTGTGCTTCAATTAATACATTTCCCCATAGGGCATGTATGCAGACAGCGAGAGAGCGATTCTGCAGAACAGAGGGACTGTCTCGCTCCTTTGCTTCTTTTTGTTTTGTTTTTGCTTTTTGCTTCTCTCAGACAGCAGCTGAAACATTCCCTTTCAAAAAGAAGGATAATGACCTGGAACTGACTCCTTGATGTCAAAAAATATTTATCATCTTGACTCTGAGCCCTTGATATAAACTAGGATGAAACCCGTCTCCAGTGACATCACAGGAAGTGAAGCCGATGCCAGGAGGAAAGGGAAGTGGCCTTGTTTGTCCCTCAGAGGCATCAATACAGAGGAAAAACAAACTTCCAGAGAGGATGTTTCACATCAATGTACGATTGCTACAGTACGTACAGGCATTTACTCAGGAAATATTTATCTTCATCTTCATCTCTTCATCCTAATCAGAGCTGTGGTGGAGCTGGAGCTTAACCAAGAATTGGTTAATAATATTTAATAAGGGATATTATGTATTATTATCAAATTTTATTTCTTTTATATTGTAAAAGACATATAATGTCTCCCCAATACACACACACACACTCATTACAGTAACTGCCAAAGCGTACTACCTTGTCAAACCCTGCCAACACAGCATGTTCGGGAGAACGGAGCCACGATGGAGCAGAGATAAAAGCACTAAATCTTTATTCAAACATTTGTTCCTTTGTCTCAACAAATGGCTGTGACTGAAAATGATTTACGGAAGGGTCTCGTTTCCTTTCTCTTCCACTCAGTGGCCGTTCCGCTCCAAGCGGCTTTGCAATAATGCACTTTGTTGGTGATTTGTTAATGTTCATTTCCTGAGAGGGATTTGGAACTATTCACATAGGCATTCTTCCTTTGGATAAGATGTAGAAAGTGTGTGTGGGTTTGTGTGTGTGTGTGAGAGAGATTGCTTTGAGAATTGGACAGGGATGCATGGGACGACTTTCTTTTTGTATACAGTATATGATAGAATACACGCTATTGTACGCTCACATAAAAATGTGGTATAGCACCTTGGCTATTAATTAATGTATCAAACAAAATTTCAAATAATATACAGTACACAAACACACACACAGACATACACACACACAAGTGCAGTGCTGAGACAGCCTCTATTGTTTGCCGATTTGCTTCAGTCCTCATCTCCGGTCGCTATGGTCACGTGTCTCCACGGTAACAAGGTGCCAAATGCAGAGCTACACTCTTGTTACCTTGCCTTCCTTTCCTCAAATGCTTTAAACCGTCTGTTCATATGGGAACAACAAATCAAAAGTTTCTCTCTGTCGTGGGCGCTTCTCAGGATCGTGCTGCTCTGACTCTAACGTCCTCTCGATGGAAGTTTGCTTTTTTATTTTTTTCCTTGGTGAATTAAGTCTCATCTGATGCGCTGCCAAAAAATCGGGCAAGAAGACTCAGCTATAAAACATGTTTACACATTATCACCCTGAGGACAACACCCAAATCTGACACATCTCCTGAAATATCATTATCTAGATAGATGGTGTAATAGAGACAGATTTTCAGCCATTGGCCTCTTGGATCCTCTGTCTTTCAGACTGTATGACTCGGAAGTGTATTCTCAGAGTGTGTTTTTTTTTTTTACCAAGCATGGTCTGCAGATGTTGGCAACCCCTATGGTTTCACTGTGGAAAAAAATGGAAGGCCACAATAACAACAACAACAATAAAGCTGCCAATATGGTAAACTGAAAAATGGGAAATATCATCAGGAAAATAGTTTAAAAAACATCAGCAAAACAAAAACACAAAAAACATTTAAACATAATAAATGAATTAAGAACTAGTTCTGTATGTATTTAACAAACACACCATAATTATGTTTGGAACAGCTTGCCCATGGGCATTACCCATGCATCCATTCTCTATACCACTTATCCTGTGTTATGTTCTCCCAGGCCACTTAGAGCACCCTAAATGCCGTGCCAACCCACTACTGGACACAAGCACACAAAATCACATATCCATACATCCACTATGAGCAGTTGCAATGTGCCAATCAACCTACTATTTAAGTTGTTGGATTGTGGGAGGAAACCCACAAACCATAGGGAGAACATACTGTACAAACTCTACATACAGGACCAAAGGTGAGATTCAAACCCCATCCCTGGATGTTCGAGATGACAGGGTTAATCACTACACAGGATGTATCCTGTACAGGGTCATGGTGGGGCCTGGAGCCTATTCCAGGAGACTTGGGGCATGAGGCACGATACTCCCTAGAAGGGGTGCCAATCCATCAATACAATTTCTTTTCCTCACAAAACATGTGAAAGGGGCATGGCTATAAATATATGGTTGTCATAAGGCAAAGGATAAAAAGATTTCTTCAAGCATGGGTACAAATGCTGAAAATTAACCGAATAAAGAGACCATGGTGATAAATAATAAATAAATAATAATATACACTGCCTGGCCAAAGATATGGTACAGACTTTTATATTTCATTGGACTGCCTTTTGCTTTGATTACATCATTTGGATGGGCTTATGCAAGGTTACAACATTTATTTCCTTCCAGAGTTGCATCAATTTCTCTCCAAGATCTTGTATTGATGATGGGAGAGTCAGACCACTACATAAAGTCTTCCCCAGCACATCCTGAATATTCTCAATGGGGATAAGGTCTGGACACTGTGGTGGCCAATCCATGTGTGAAAATTACTGTTTGCTCCCAGAACCCCTGGTACATACTTTTGAGCCAGATGAATCCTGGCATTGTTATCTTGAAATATGTCTGTGCCATCAGGGAAGGAATAAAATATCCATTGATAGAAAAGCCTGGTCATTCCGTATATTCAGGTCATCAGCTGTCCTAATTTTTTGGGCACATAACATTGCCAAACCTAGACCTGACCAACAGAAGCAACCCCAGATCTAACACTGCACCCACAGGATTGTACACTAGGCACTAGACATGATGGGTACGTCATTACATCCGCCTCTCTTTTTACCCTGATGGAACAGAGTGAACCTTGACTCATATAACCTTTTTTCTATGCTCCACAGTCCATTCTTTATGCTCCCTAGCAAATTGAAACCTTTTCTTCTGATTAGCCTCATTCTGATAAGTGATTTTATTAAGGCTACACAGCTGTTTAGTCCCAATCCCCTAAGTTCTCTTCGCACTGTATGTGTGGAAATGCTTTGATTTTTACTATTAAACATATGTAGCTGTCAGTTATACCGTTGTTTTTTTTTTATGATTTGAATTTACTAAATGTTTAAGTCATCTTCCATCACACTCATTCAGAAAGGTTTTCCAACTACATTTCTTTCTTGAAGATGATGGTTCTGTTATCATTCCAGGTTTAAATAATGGATTTTACAGTTCTTAACCCAATTTTAGTAGTTTAGTAATTTGACCCTGCTGAAACAGAGTAAAATCATTGCCATGACAAGGATATTTTCTTCTGACATGGTTGTTTAAGAAACGAGAAGCTTTTCACTGCATCAGTTAGGGTTAAATAACTTGTCAGCTGAAACATACCAAGCATCCAGGGAAGTCTCTTAACTCTTAGCTTAGTTGTAGGAGGTGACTTTTTTGGCTTTTCAGGCAGTGTGCTTATATGCTTTTAAAATATTAAACAAATGTATCCATAATTTTTGTGTTCTTTGGCCAAAGTCTTTAAAACTCCTGGCCTGTTCTCTGGCACTCATTCATTTTGCCAAGTTGCATGTAAAAACATGCAAACCATAATACTCCAATAATAAAGCCCTGCCTCAATATAACTTATTATTGCATTTATTAGTGCAATGTGTTTGTTTTCTTTCCATCATTTGAATGAATTAGGATTACATTGTGCTTTCAATAGAGTCTACATGTCTGCATATGGAAAGCCTCAGATCTTTCAGGTGCTAGGTTGTATTTTGTTCCACACCTGTGCGTGATTGCTGTGTTCACACCTGACAAAAACATTACAACATTACATCGTGATGGAACCTGTGTCAGGGTTCACGTTCAACATACTAAATACATTTCTATATATCTGAAAGTGTCCTCTGCTGCACTACCTCTGCTCTCTATTTTGTTCTTTCTTGATCCCTCTTTCCCTCCCTCACTTCCTTTCCTAATACTTTGTGTTTGATTCGTTTTGCAGGTTATGGAACCTGAATGCCCGAGGCAGCTGAGCGAACACTTTTAAGGCATCGCTAATATCCTCTAAAACTCCAAGGGATCACTAGTGGTTCCGGACTCTCATAAAAAAAAATACCCAGGAGCATAAGAGGTTAAGACAAACAAAATCCTAACTCAGACCGGTTAGATAGAAGGATTGAGGCCTTAGATTAGTGTGCAGTAGAGTGCAGGTACAAGTCAGACAGTGGGCAGGGCTCCAAACATGTGCTTGGAGTTACCTCCTTCAGAGAGTTTCTTTTGCGTGTGTGCATGTGTGACGAATTTTCCAAGCCTGGAGTGGCAGGTGCCCTTCCTGCGTCCTTACTGTCTATGCAACAACAAGACAAAGCTCGAGACAGTGAAAAAGGGGTGAAAAAGAGACTGAGTGAGGGGAATCATGTGCTGGGAAAGGACATGGTGCAAAACTTCAAACACTGGACCTCAGAAAACAACAGAGGACAAAATGTTGATTGGACAAAAAATATGGCTGTGGATAAAATTGGACCCGCTTTCTCTCTCGATCTTTCTCTCTCTCTCTCTCTCTCTCTCTCTCTCTCTCTCTCCACCAGGGGGCAGGATTAGGACTGAGCTTTAAAATCCCACCAGTACTCATAACCGGTAAATCACTTTAACCTGTGCTTTTTCTTTGACCCTGTACAACATTACAAAACATATGCACTTAAACACACATGCATACACAATGACACACTTAAATCACTCGCTTTCTCACATACATACAGAAACAAATAGTTTGGACTTACAGTAGGTTGCATAACATACTGTTGGTGAGGCATCCAGGACGTACTCTGCACCTGTTGGGAGAAGAGCATTTCCTCATTTTCCCTTCTTTTTCCTCCCCTACTTCAGAAAGCCCCAGCTCAGCGACGGCAGAAGCCAGAAATACAGCGTGATAATTACAGTGGGATCGGAATGCCACAAGGAGCAATATTGTCTCCTAATTACAGCAGCGCAGCAGCAGTTTCATCATCATAGCTCCGTCTGGCCCAAAATCTCAACTTTCATCTCCCCTGCCTCGCTGTTCAGCTCATAAAGCCCTGCCTAAATATTCCTTATTATTGCATTTGTGCCTCAACGAACGCAACTATTGTTTTTTTTAGAATGGGAGAGTTAGTGAACAGGAGAAATCTTTGAATCTACACGAGGATTACGGTGCTGAATTTGTTTTAAGCCCATGCTGCGATGTGTTTAAATGTGCATCGCTCATTGTTCACCCTTTGAGACAGATTCTGTAAGGATGCTCTGCATCTTGGAGCACTAGTGTGATCATCTAGCACAAGCTTCTCTAAGGTGTGTAAGCACACACCTCGTCTCTCAGCTTGCTGCTGAAAGATTCATGTCTTCTGTCCTTCTCTCTCTCTGTCTCTCTCTCTCTCTCTTTCTCTCTCTCTCCTATTTCTTTTTTTTCTATTTAAATCTGCAAGATATACAGTTGCCTCATTTTCTGTACTTTCAAAGTTAGAGGTGCTTTTGCATTGATTAGCTCTCACTGTGAGTTGGAGTCATCTCTGTATTGGCTGCAGTGTGATTAAATATTCATTAATGTAGGCCAGATGGGGCATTTGCATGTAATAACACTGTACTCAATTAGGAGCTATTCTTCCCTTGAGTGTAACATCAAATGTGTTCTTTTTGTTAAAGTAGGTGGGTCTGTGGAGGGCACAGTGTGTGTGTGTGTTTGTGTGTGTGTGCATGTGTGTGTGTGCGCATGACCAGGAGGCATGTTTTTCGTGAGGACAGGAAGAGGTCCAGGATCTAAAAGGCTTTGCTCCGTTTTTTTGTTCACCTCTCTTTGCTGTTTAGTTTAGCTTAAGCCAAATCAATTAGGAATGTTCATCACTCACAGTCAATGTTTGCTCTCTTCCTTTCTCTGCTGTTTTTCTCTCCCCGTCCCTTTCTCTGTCCCTCTGTCCTTGATGGCCAAAGCTGAATCAGAGTTCTTAACTCATCAAATAAAAAGAAGGATTGCATTTGGGGCTTTCGAATAATTTGCATGTTTGAAATTTGAATATGTGTGTGTTTTTAGGATCCATTCAATATACACAAAAGCATGCATTGAAAGCGTCACTTCAATTAGCAGGTATACACAGGATAAAAATAACATTTTCAGATTCAGGGCTTTGGCAAGAGTGTGAATGTTAATAGTAAATATACGGATGTCTGTTGCAGATGTACAAGGCTAAGGTGAAACTGATGTGGAACTGAGACAGAAACTGTTGTCCATCCCTCCTAAGTGACTGGTTTTCTTTATGTGGAGGATGCCGTGTCTATTGCAGTGCCTCAGAGGTTTCTCCAGGCTGATAATGACCTAGGATTTGAACCGTCATGTTCAACTCTGGCCTCAGAGTAGCATTTGGTAATGACTCTGGAATGGCCTTTGTCAGCTGGAATTTGCAGATTCTAAACTAGCTGTGACAGCCAGCCAGTCACCAAAGTGTGTGGAGCTGGATTGGGGAGTGACGTAGCAACCATGGCACAGAAGACGTGTTTCCACACAGAGCGAGTGATGAAGGAATACCACAGTGCGGGGATTTTAATTAAATTTTTATTAAAGATGAAAGGAACACAAAAATAACTGTGAGAGTGTGCAGGATAAGTCAGAATCCTCCAGGGAATGGGCAGATTAAAATACAGTCCTGTGCACATCTTTGTACGTAACGATACAAAAGTGATAATGTTACTTTAAAGGAAGAGAAAATAATATAAAGCGCAGCTGACTGTAGTCAGTGTGAAATATTTTCCGACTAATGAAGTAAATTGAATCTGCTTTCTGTAGTTTCCGCCTCCCTGTTTTTTCCACCGTGCTGCCTTGTCGACAATTCCCCAAAGCAGTGATGACTCCACACACACAACCACACACACGTACATAATAAATCTAAAGCATATGACTTTACCTGATATGTGGAAACGGGAGAGGCAGCGATGAACGGTGTGATTGATGTCTGAGCAATCATGCGGTTGGTGGAGATACTGTATGGAGAAGGGTAGAACCTGCGCACACAGCCATATATCAGTCATAAAAAACGACAGTAGCTCATGCAGCGCAACATTACTCGCATGCTTTTATACATTTGCAGGGAAAGCACAAGGTGTCATTTTACTTCACATGTCTAAAGGTTTAATGTATGCATGTGCACTTGGTTTACAGGGTGACGTGTATATGTGTGTGGCTGATCTAGTGATTCCCTATAGCTATCTGCCTGTGGAGCGATGGGCCATGACTTTATTTAGCATTGTGTACCTTGAGCGGACATGTTTCATTTGGTAGGCTTGTTGCTATGCTATATCGATTGGTGCGCCTGGTGGAAGAGTAATGGAGCGTTGGGAGTGAAATGTTGTCTGATTTTAGCTTCATCTCCTTATGTCCAGGACAGGACAACCATCTAGTGTGTCACATGTTACTCCAATCAGGGCATATGGCCAGTCAAAGCAATAAAAAAACAGAGGAAGGAATTGTGTGATACACTTGTCTACAGTTGTTTCAGTAGGTGCCTTCGGTTTCCTCATGTGATTCTAGTTTAAGACCACGGCAGCACAGCTCTTATTTATGTTAGGCATTAGTGGCTATGGCCTCCTGTCAGTAAGATGATATGGCCCATTAAACAATAGGAAAGGTCTAATTGAGACCAGAACATTACTAATACTGCAGAATCGGTTCATGACCGGCTATGAGAGGTCGCTGAGATTAGCTATATATGATCTAAACATACAAGAAAAGCAGAACTGTAATAGATGCTGCCACGGTGAAACTTAAAGCACTTTCTCTTCTTTGCTCCCTTGAGTGAGTAAAGGACAAGTTGGAACATAATGCGAAAAACATAATGTACTTTTTTTTTTATCCTGTATCGTACTGTATCTCTGAGCAAAACAGAATGTTCAGAAAAAATAGTGCAAGTGTCTGTTGAGTTGTAAATGGACTTACAAAATGCACACAGTGATATTACTGATTGATTTTTTTTGTCCCCTCTGTGCCCTCGAATGATGAACAAAAAATCTGAGGACAATTACGGGTGAGAAAAGTCAATGTAGTTTACTAGAAACATTGATATTAGTGAATCATGAAGAATATGTCCATGAACTAACAAGGTAACAAAACATCAGTTTTGATTTGAGGTAGGTGTTAAAGCCACATTGATACACCATCCTCTTCTTCTTTCTCCACATTAAGTTACTAATCTCTGGTGTTTTATCCGTGGATATATGTGTGCTTGTGAGAGATGGTAAGTGCTGTGTCAGTCTGCAGAGGAAGAGGGGCTGGATCGGCTCCCTTGAGGGCAGGATCACGGGCATCGGGGCCGGAAGAGCTGGCAGAAAGACAAAGCTTGTATTTCCCTTACACAAGCAGTCACATCCAGCCCTGCAGCCCGTACCTGACGAAACACTTACACCCCGCAGTGCAACAACGGCACAAACGCAGATGGGGCAGGACAGCTTCTCTGTGTGTGTGTGTGTGTGCTTGCGTGCGTGTGTTTGGGAATGGGTTACGCTTGAGAATTAGTCATCATATCTCAAACTTTTGCATCCTTTCTGTAACACTGTCATGCCAGCTGAGGAGAAAACTAATAAACCAAGTGTGTCTGAAAGAAAAAAAAAACAAAACAAAAAAACTAAAAATAAACTTACCCATTCTGCATTGCGGCAGGGTCATAGGGTAACGCCATGCCACTCTGAAAGGAAAAAGAAGCATGACAAACAGTAAAAGAGAGTTCGTGTTCATACTAACACAGGGAACAACACGGAAATGAGACAGAAGCTGTAAATTGTGCTGAGTCATGTCGGCTGAGGAGCTGAGCTGTCTGGCCCGATGCTCTTTATGACTTGGTCCAGGCCTTGTAACGGTGAATCTATTACTTCCAGAGTCGGCCAGCAAGAGCCAGCTCTGCTCCGCTTTGATATGGCACGAAGTTATTTGGTATTTACAAGTCTGCAAGAGACATTGCTCATGTTGACATTGCCATGCCGGTTAAGTGAATGAGTGCAGAGGGTGGCACTGCTCACCCTATATTGGAGGGGACACAGATAAATAAGTCTCATATACTGCAATGTGCAGCGTGCCAAGTTCTCAGCAGGGGAGAAAATACAGGGAGTAGTAGGAGCTTTGCTGGAACAACCCATGTGTGCACTGTACTCTAAGTATTCTTTGCTCTTCGAGGACCCCTGGGTTGTTAGAGTATAGAGCTCCTGTACAAACACAGACACCTGTCTGAGTCGGTCTAGGCAAACTCCTTCCCAATGCCAGGTTCGGGTAATCGAGCTCACAGTGGTTGTGAGCTAGACTGGCATCTGGCATATTTCCCTAAGCCATCATACCAAGGGCTGGGCTGCCTAGAAAATGCCAGCGCTTCCCGCTCTGCTGCTGCGTCGCCTCTCTTCACAGTTCAGAAAAAAAGATGAGGAAAGATTAAAAGACTGAGAGGGAGGTAGGGAGATTAAACAGGGCCAGATGTGCCTGTCAGTCAAAGCGGCACCCCCTCCTCTGCTCTCCTATCATCCCTCTCTCCTCTCCCTCTCTCCTTTCCCTCATCCTCTTCTCTACCCCCAAGCAAAATCAGAGGGCATGCTTAGCAGCGGGCGGCTCTCATCTCACTGATTCGGCTGCTGCTTTCCACACAGGCTCTTTTGTCTCACAGCTCTTCTTGTCTTGTCAAACCGATGCCTTTTGGTGTTTGTGTCCAGGGGTTAACCCTCATTCTCTTTTTTTTCACAAGAATATCCCACTGACTAAAGTCATGTTTTCATACTGTAGTCAGTGAACTTGTACAGTCTCTTTCAAAATATGAAACAAAGAGTATCTTATCTTTACATTAGTAATTAGCAGCAGATATTAAATTATAAAACTAAAATCCTTTCACATGCTCGCTGGTCCTCATATGGCAGGTGTGTGCACAGGGTTCAACACAGGAGTTCAAATAAAAGATATTATATTTGTCGAAATATTTTTGGTCTCATATGAGCAAATCAATTTGCAGGACTCAAATACAATTTATATGTACTGTACATTTGCTTATTTGCTCTATATGGCTTTTTTTTTTAAATACACAAAATAACTTGCAAATGAAAGAGGATCAGCATAGTTAATGGTTAAACATTTATGACCTTATGACCCTTTGATCTTTTTTCCCATGAACTTAATCATGGAGGGTGGGATTAGGGTTAGGGTTTAGGTAAGGGCCGATGTTTTCACTGTTTGTAATGTTGTACAGTATACTTTTTCTTAAAACATAATTCATATACAGGCTGGGTGAAAAGTAACTAGGCATTAAAAATTGGTTAAAAAGTGCACAATTAATACAAATTAATTTAAACTAATTGCACGTGTATTTTATTACATAGGAAAATAAAATCAAGTCTTTAAATTTCAACATAGACACCGGTGGCGTCAACCAGTTTCCTCAAACAGCCGGGGACGGATTGCACTTGTCTTCTAAAGGAAGTCATTTGTAATATTGCTGAGAACCTCCTGAATCCACGTCCTCCAGTGTGCGAGGCTGTGTCCTGTACACCTCCTCCTTTGTGTATCCCGACAGGAAAAAATCACATAGCTATTCATGAGGTCCATGTTGTCTCAGCCAACGTCCTGGAAAATGCTGGTCTAACCACGAATGCACAGTAGGAGCAAAATGCAGATGTGTGCAATGGGGGGGGACTGAAGTGTGCTTCAGTGATACTACAAGTTCTATAGCGGTTAAATATTGCCTAGATAATTTTCACCTTATAAGATATGATTGATTGTTGAAATGTGCACACATGTTTACATGACCAAGTTTCCTTTATTTTAAATCACAGTTCAAATTTCATTATGTAAAAAATGTAATATTGTTTCCCTCACTCATTACTCAAGTCGCTATACCACTACTATACTATACTATTTCAGGGTCACTGGAGGCATGGAGCCTAGGCCAGTGGGCTCTGGGCATGAGGCGGTGTACACCAGGGACAGGGTGCCAAATCGTCACAAGGCACACAAGCACACACACTACGGGCAATTTGGAAATGCATGAACCCACCAAGCATGGGGAGATAATGCAAACTCCACACACACACACACACACACACACACACACACACAGACTCGAGGAAGGAGTCAAACCCATGACCCTGGAGACGAGAGGCCACAGTGGTAGCCACTACGCCACCATGCTGCCTAATGTTATTTCACTTTGAATAAAAATCTAAAAGTGGTCATGTTGACCCGAACAGAAAAGATAGATTAAAGGTCATAGGAAGTATAGTGAAAAGGATGAGGATAGTCAAACTCACATCTCCTTCCCGAGGCCACGGTCTGCCGTTCTGGGGATACTTGCTCTGGCTCTGTCGCTTCTTCTGACCCCCATCTGCAAATTTACACAGCAGCGGCTCTGTCGGGGCTGAAGAAACAAAAAGAGGGAGAGAGAGTGAGAGAGAGGAAGAAAAATGAAAAAAAAAAAAATCAGTCAGCTAGTGTGTAGAGTGAGACAGACTGAGCAGGGTTGCTAAAGGTCATGGTTAGTAGGCTGATGGAGAGGTGACGACCTCAGCAGTGATGACCGTTAGGGGTTTGAACAAAAAGGAAATGTTACACCTCGGGTATCCACACAACCCCAAAGAGCCCACCGAGCAGGGATGGAAAAGCAAGCCCCCTTTTGAAGTTTGATTCCCATCGTGTTTCTTTTCTCTTTTTCCCGTATTCATTCCAGCCCCTGCTGCCCCCCCCCCCCCTCCCTTCTCTCTGCTGAGATGCTCAGACTTCACTCTTGGCATGTGTTCCCTCCGAACCTCCAACATCAAAACAAGCTAGCTGGCACACCTTCAAAGCCCTGGCTTGATAGTGTTGAAAAAATAAGCACCGTAATCGTGATTGTAAATAACTTAAACATTATAATAGTCTCAGGGACTGACGGCCAACAGTGATATCTTCAAAATGAAAACATTGTTTGATTTCGGTGCTCGTGCGGGTGCATATCTTGGGGCAAGACCTTTTAAGTCAGGGATGACCAGTTTAATCTCTAAATTTGCCATGCATTCAAAACAGTTGTATTCCAGAGAAGGTCAACTCTAGCACACATTTGTTTTCCTTTTCTCTGTTTTTGTGTCCTCATTTCACACACATTTAACCAACAGTATAGGCTGTAAAAGACACTAATATGTGTTCCTGGAACACTTTAAGTGCCTCGGTGCTCTTTTTTTTTCAAACAAAGTCCTATGAGCCTTTGTTAAACTGATTTCGTTTCCCCAGCAACCAGAAAAACTCATTTTGAGCAAGCAAAACTTTCAGTAAGATATGATCTGGCAAAGAGTGCTGATAGATGCAGGAGAGCCTTTATGCGGTCTTTGTGCAGTCAACTTCAGTGACTAATCCAGCCTTGAGGCTAAACGACGGTACACTCACCTCTGCAAGCACCTCAGCCTGGCAGAGAAAATGTTCGCGCATATTCAACGCCTCGGAGAGACACTGAAACGATCCAGAGCTGGATTGTTCAACAAAACTAATATCTCTCCATTGGGACATTCATCCTGTTTTATTTTTGATGATATGCAGATATGCAATAAAAAAGCAGGCTTACACATGTATGCAGCAACAGGAACATAGCACAGAGAAACACCAAGAGGTTCCACGCACAACATTCAGACCTGTTAATGCATTTTTCATGAGATTTTTCAAAATTGTTTTATTAATGAGATGTAATGAAGGTAACATGATTATTCATGTAGAGAAGAGACGAGGAGAGAGACGAAGAGAATTGAGGACGTGGGTGATTTTGGTCAGGGCTGTGTCAGATAAGAGTCTTCTAATCACATACTACTGTGTGTGATGAGAGCAAGACAACCTCTCTCGTTCACCTGCCTGGAGTGTGTGGGTCTACACCTGCAGCCCTGTCATCACATTCATATTACCCAGACACACATTTACATACGGACTCGCACGGCCCTGTGCTGATAAGACCTGCGCACAAGCACTTCTGTTGTTGGAAGCAAGACAGCCGGAGAGGCAGAGCAGATCACAGCATTTACAGCATGCACAAAATGTTAGCACAAGCAACTCTCCCCCTCTCTCTTGTAGCCAAGTGCAAACAATGGGATAATGAGACAGAGAGAGAGAGAGATTCCGCTGATGGAGTGAAAAAGTCAAAGATTTGCTTTAAGGTCCTTTCTGAGCACTGTGGGAAAAGGGCTAACTCTGAAATAACAACCAACAGTGTCATAAAGTCTAGAGGCCAAATAACTCAGGGGGTTTCGCTGTGTTTTCGGAGCCCAGAGAAATAACCGAGGCTATTTTATGAGCACCCTCTGCCTGGCTTTCCCTGCATTTATTTTGTTAGTCAAGATGCCCTGAACCTTAACTGCTGATTCTCAGTCATGCGTTTTAAATCTGCACTTTTGATCTTTGATATTGGACTCACTAACAGGCTCTGGATATCACCCAGGGAAACTTTACACACACATACACACACACACACACAGACACACACACACACACACACACACACACACACAAACAAAAGAAACAAAAAAAAGACACACACGCAGAGGGATGCTGGCAAGCAGGAATGCACCCAGTTGGTGGGTGAGGAGGTGTAATGATGGCGGGGAGGATGGCTGCGTTTCACTGGCATAGACTTTAATAAATCTCACTGTTTTTGCAGTCTGCCTCCACTATCATACTAAATGAACTAAACCATAATACGATCCCCATAATATATATAGAACGTAGTATTATGGTGGAATTCCAAGAGCATGAAAAAAACATTTTGACAATGTTATTATTCATTGGAACGATCACTGTATATATATTATATTTATGCGTTAATTTCCTGACCATTTCAAGCAATCCATATTATTTTTGAAAAACACACCATGTTGCATTTTGTTGTCTTTACTCCCAGGCAACAGCTGCATAACGAAAAGGCGCATAAAGTCTGAGGAAAACTCATGTGTATAATACCGATAATCGCGTATGCTCACAACATGGTTGTCTATGGCTAACTGGAACTAGCCATTATAGCCATATGGCTATCTGGGAAGGAAAAGAGCTATTCGTACCAAATACCTGTAACTTTAAAAGACACTAACTAGATTGGACTGCAGAAGCGTCATCTCAGTTTCAGCTGAACTTTGGAATGCATTTTTGGACAGAACAAGGGTTGTGTTCACAGTCAATGTGCAGAGCAGGAACATTTATAAAGACCCAGACCTATGTTAATGTTCTTACAGTACATGCACCTCAAGTTTAATTTATTTTGATTGACAGACTTGAACTTGAACATTGTTAATCAAGCACTGATTGGTTTATGCAAACTGATGAGTGATTATGGAATGAATACCGACTCTCACAACTAGCTATTATTACTAAAATTGTATTTATTCAACTTCATTAACTGCTTTATCATGTTTAGGGAACCTACTACTTGGCATGACCTGACTTAGAATATGTGGCATGAATCAGGGACACTCCCGAAATGGGACACCAGTCCATTACAGGGCACCAGAGAGACACATTTCTATCTACAGGCAATTTAGCATAGCTAATCCATGTACTGGCATGTTCGAGATGAACCCAGTTGAATCCTATAGGGTAGACTCTACAAGCCAACAGAGCTCAGAAATGAACCAGAAACTCTAGAGCTGTGAGAATACACAACATTTAAATGACAGTTTTATTCATAATGTTTTATTCTGTTGTACATTTCCACATATCTGTGGATTTAAGTGCATTTCTTTACACACATAGTTTCACTTTCTGATTTATTTGTTAATGTTTTTTTTAAAATGAGGGTTTATATTTCATGCAAACACAGAAATATAATGCACAAATGCAAATGCACATTAAAAAAGCATTTGTGCTTTTGTGATTCTCATTTTACAAGCACCAAATCTTTTCTACCCTATTTGACTCTATCGATAAGAGTTCAAAGAGACTGTAGTTGTAAACCCATTTGTTCCCCACCACTACAGAAACACAAACAGGCATGCATGGTGAATTGGCGTGACCAAACTGAATCGCATTTCCCTAAACAGCTCAAGAGATTTTTTCCTGTTGAGAGCCGACCTACAAGCGAGAGGGCAACGCAAAGAAAACGTGATGTTCAGGAACTCTGTGGCTTGTCTGTGAGTAGGCTGGTGTACATGTGCTTTAGTTTGTGTGGGCACGTGTCTGTTGTTTGGTGTTCTGAAAACATTTACCCAAACTGACAGGTCTAACCAAGCTGTTTATTAACTCTGGGTCATGGAACAACAGATATTCTAATGGAGAGAGAGGGGAAGACACAGGCAGAGGAGTAAGTGAGAGGAGATGGAGCGCAGGTCAAACGAGAAGATGGACATGTGTTTCTAATCGAAAGGCCGGCGTCCAGCTTGCCAGCTCCTGCTGCGCTCCCACAGACCTGCAGATCTCTCTGTGGGCGGCACACATTCTTGCAGGGGAGAAAGAGGGCATGTCTGTCATCATTTATCTCTCACTCTTTCTCTTAGGCCAAAAGCAACTGTGGGCAGGCTGGAGGTGATGGGACGAGCCTGCTAACCACCAGATGATCCAGATGGGATCTCCCTTTGAGACCTGCCCAATTTATGGCTGAATAAGGTTAGGATGTAATACTGAAAATTTCCAGCTTTAATATAGAGGCTATGAGTTAATTATTATGTGCGGAAATAATCTGTGATAGCAGAAGTGGACACCCACTTAACAGAGTTATTAAAAAAAACTTATGATCAAATGCTAAAAACTGGAAAACACATTTCTGGCTATATTCTAAAAACCTTTGCAGTAATAACAATTTGCTCATCCTGTGTTCCAGTGATGCAAAAATCTAGTATTGAATCACTGATGTTAATGTTCATGGAGCTAAGACATACATAACAATGTTGCAATGGTGTTGTATGAACACTTACTAGCATTACATCATGTTTTCTAAATACGTAACTGGCATTGAATGCAGGGTGTACTATTCCCATCATGATCCCAATGTTGCTGGAATAATCCCTGGATTCAGCTCAACCCTGCCTAGGATAAAGAAATTACTCAGGATATACGCCTGAATGGCTGTTTGAGGATTTAAAAAAAAAACTTGCAACATTCAGAGTGTGGAAAAAAAATGGTTGTGTTTACCAACAGGCAGTGTGGTGTTTGTCCTGGCACAGTGTGTTCTGTGTGCTCTCGTTCTCGGCATGTGCGTGCCGAGGTGTGGGTGGGAGGAGTGTGTGACCCTGACGACGCGGGTGTCTCCACACCGCCCACGCTCTAATAGCAGCCGCTGCATGCCTCTGTTCAAGTGCCAACGCTGCAGAAGACTGCACAAGCTGGGGGCGGGTGGGGGTGAGAGAGAGAAAGAGAGAGAAAGAGAGAGAGAGAGAGAGAAAGAGAGAGAGAGAGAAAGAGAGAGAGAAAGAGAGAGAGAGAGAGAGAAAGAGAGAAAGAGAGAGAGAGAGAGAGAGAGAGAGATTCCTCTCTGATTGGAGTGCAAAGTGCCTCTACTGTGGCAGGTACAAAAGCAGATACTGTATATCTAAATGATCCAGAAAAGGACAGTCAGTAAAACTGAATGCAGGCATCTGGGATGAATATGTCTATACGCATGCAAGAGTGTTCATATCTGTTTTTTTAGTTCACTGATGTGCCTTGTTTTTCTTTTACACATCTTGAATTTTAAACCACAGTACTGTTCTGGCAAAACCGATTGCTTTTTAAATACATTTTATTCATCCCCTTTCTAACCAAAACACCATTCTGACATTTTAAGAATGCAAGGCATATGCTAGACATATGCAAATATTTTTCAAAATACGGGATTACAAGAGACAGAGGCAGAAGAAGATGCAGATCCATTCTTGGATAAACATGGTGAATTACGCAAATGTAACAGAAGTGAGAAAAACGGAAAACCTGGCTATATAATACTGAAACAAGATTCAGGTGCAACATAATTAACACACACATGATGGTTGGTGGGTGCAGAAGCCCAACACCTTCCCCATGCTGCCATGACAAGCACACGTTTGCTTTATGAGGAACATGGCGCTTATTTACAAATTTGCATGATACAAGGGAATAAACCATTTTAAACTGTGTTTTTAACTATGTTAAAAAACACACAAAAATGTGAGGAATGACGGCACTAATCCAACCTCAACCTATCTCCAATATACTGTAGGTGATGTGTTTTTACTCTATAATAATGGCAGTAAAAAAGATCAACTGTAGGGTGTAAATCAGAAAAATTGTATAAAGGACAAAAACTTGAAGTGCAAAAAGGATGAATCCCCGAATATAAAAAGAGCTCAGAGCCCTGAATTGGGAATGAGATAGAGAAAGCGATTCATCCAGACCCTGGATTTGTTTATTTTGGGCCAAAGCAGGTAAATACCAGTGGACTGTTTGATATCTGCTGACATTGAGAGAGAGAGAGAGAGAGAGAGAGAGAGAAGATGAGAGATGGCAGACAAGCTAGAGAGTAAGAAAGATAGTGGGCAGAATACAAAGTCTGCATAATCATCTTAGCCTGCCCACTTCCTGCCTTTTAATGGCCTTGCCATTGTTTGTGCGCCTGTTGTTTCAGGCTCTGGACTGCAGGGAGATCGGCTCTGCAGCTCGCTTATAGAGTCAGCCATTGAAATGCTCAGAGCTGCACTGTGATCCCAGGAACCATACAAGTATCACATGTAGCACTTGTCCTTCACACAGGGAGAAAGAAAGAGACAGACTGCGGGGACGGCGTGGGGGTGGCGGGGGGTGTAGTGCATTGTTTGTGTCCTTTTTAAAAATACACTATTTCCTTGCCGAGTCAGACTCGGGCTCCATTAGAGCTCTGGGTTTGCGTTGCCCTACGAGGAAATACATTACTGTCTGCCAGATGCAGGAAAAACAGTAGTCGTTAAAGAATGAGCTGTCCTGTTCAATTTTCATACCAAGAATAAAGAGGACAGTAAAAAGCAAAGCTCTGTTAATTTGGCAGGTCGTCGCGGATAGAGATGCGCGTGCGCCCATGCGTGCTTGTGTTTGTGTGTAAAATCAAATCAGTCTGATTTAGACATGCATGACTCATCTACCAGCTTCAATTAAAGCTTCATAAAGAAAAGCACATTAGGATGTCTTAATGGGCTTCCTCTCGAAGCCTAAATCCCTCTGTTGTTGGCTGCTATCTCCTCCCAGGTCAGACGCGCACACAGCTATTAGAGCACTCGAGATCCGATCGTTTTCACTGAAGGATCATTTTACTCCCACTCTCTCCGCCGTATTAGAATTCTATCTGCTATAAACGTGATAATCTCGGCTCGCCCATGTATGTCGCAGCGCAGCTAAATCAATCACTTAACCACCGAGGGGAAGCACAGCAGAAATAAAATAAAACAGCCAAGCAGTTTAGAAAATACTTTTACAGTAGCATACGCACACAGAACGCACATAAACGCATGTGGTGTACAGTCTGCGAATGTAATTTTTGGAAGATTAATTTAATTTGATTTCGAATTCACTGTGGCTTGTAAGGTAATTTTCGCATATCTCTACTAATAGCAAATCCAGTGTGGCGTTCACTCAGCAGCAGCCTACCTTAATCAATCAATTATATAGAAATAAGACGTGCACTTCATAGATCATTGCAGTCTACACTTTTGCCTGATCAAACACTTATTAAACATGAACAATGACATTTTCAAAATGTGCTGAAATCTTAATAATCAACACCACATTTGTGAACACAAGTTATCATTGTTTTGTTCTTGAATAGCTTCATGAATAGTTACTATTCAGTAACAACCAACAATCCCACTAAAGGCTCAAACTGATTCAAAGCCTTCATTGTAAACACCTAATTAGTAATTAATTAAATCAATAGAGGCTAATCTAGATAAAATTTCTACTAAAGTCAGAAAACAAATCAATCCCTGAATCAAATTTTTTTTCACAATGCCCATCAAACCTGCAAAAACAATCCAGAGAGGAAACAACGTTAAACATATTATCAGATTTAAAAGTAATACTAATTAGCTCGTAAGCTCCTTGTTGTTATGGTAATGTTGCTTCTTTTCAAACACATATACATGTTTCAGATTACAAGTAATGTCATTCTAAAAAGCGGATTTACACGTTGTGCTGAATTTAGAGGGTATGCAAAATGTTCAGAAATGTAAATATTCACAAAAATTTGATTGATTAACCTTCCTAAAAATGGAAAATCCTTGGCTCCTGAGTAGTGCAATGGAAAAGCATTTGCCAAACTCTTGTGAGCCAAGGGAGCCAAATTGGCCATGCTCTCTGAGTGGGTGGTACTGTATGGCGTACTCTCTCTCCCCTGTCAATCACAGCAACTCTAGCGAATCATGGACACTTGAATGTGTTATGCTGCCCTGTAAAGCAGCATGAACAGCAGACAAGATGCGGAGGCTGGTTTCATGTGTCTCATATGGTCGATGTTGTATTATAGGAGAGAGAAAGCAGGTTGATAGGAATTGGCACAGGAAGAAAGTAAGGATGGGAAGGAAATAAATTTCAAAAAAAGCTTTAATTACATGCTCTGGCATGACGGAAGGAGAAAGGAATCAAGCGGGCCTAGCATGTGTCCTATGATTAAGGTTATGGGTGTATGTGTGGGAATTCTGTGAGAATAAGATTTACTTGACATCCTAAAGCAGATGGAGGACACGGACTCTCTCAGCCTGAGAATCTACTCAAACCCTTTATACCTAGATGTGATATTCAACATTTTTCTCCACCTTCCTGGGAGTGATAAATGAACTCACACTAACTCAGCCACCATAAAACACAGCGGGATCATGCTTAAAACAAGGCCATTCACACCACATGTTATGATCCCTCCTTCCCGTGCACAGTTTGGATTAGTGTAAAGTGTGAACGAACATTTTAGAAATTTTTTAAATGAGAGCAGAAGGAAATGGCATGCAAACATGCACATGTAGCCACAGTTACTGCTTTATTGGGTGCAGGTGTTTTCTCAGTTTCTCAAAAGGGAAAGAGAAATTTGGATGGGGAGGGTGAGAAGGGAGAGCACCATGGCCCATTACACTAGGCAATAAGGCCAGAGAAAGTAAACTGCTTCATTAGCACATCTCTGTAACAGCCCCCTCCTTTATCCCTCCACTCTGTGAAGTGTGTGCCTTAAACACACTGTCTAAACATCAGATGTCGGTCAGAGTCCAGTGTTCATTAGTGCCTTCGATTACACAAGAAACCAGCGTGCTCTGTCTCATGCCATAGGATCCCAGAGCAGACACACTTCAAATAGTAATTCCGACTGAATAAAACCACTCGTAGATTATGAAAGGAAGGTGGAGCCCAAGGGCATGTGATTTTTACCCCCCCAGCATGCCCTTTTCTCCAAGCAAATGAAACTATGTACCTTGATAGCTTGATCCCCTCCTGTTTGATGTTTACAAATATTTAAAAAAGCTGTATTACAGTATATACTGTATATATTTATTTATTAAAAAGAACATAGAACAACAGCATGGACACACAGGCTGGTGCTGCTCTCTTTCTTGCCCTGACTGTGCATTCACAAAGAAAAGTCATGTCAGGTTTTTACAAAGAGTAAAATGCCCCTAAATATATTTTCGCTATGTGGGGTAATATATTTAAGTCTGCTTTGTTTTAGTAGTCACGTCAACAACATGTTATCAAGAGCGATTAAGAAGACACACATATAATACGTACAATAGCGGGTGTGGTAAACTAGGAGGAGGATTACTTTTTCGATAAAACACCTTTGGTGGGGAATTTTGAAGTAAACACTGTTCAAACAAAAAAGAAAAGAAGAAGAAGAAGAAGTAGTGGGAACAGAACAAGAACAATCGTGTGGTTTGAAAAAGCTTTGTTGTTTACCATGCTTTCGATGTAAAAGCGACACAATATGATTAAGCCCTTGAAACAACTGAATTAAAATCAGGAATCACGAATGGTGTTGTCAATGTGTCTTTCACTGAGTGTGTTCCATGTGTATGTATAATTATTTTTCAACTATGACATACAGTAACATAACCTACTTTAGGACTCAACCATAATGCATTTAAAATAGTAATTTTGCATTTATAGCATTATTGTACTTTTTATTTTTTGTTTTTGTTTTAACACTTCTTTTCAAGGGAGGATATTATACAATATAGAGATTACTGTGTGTGTGTGTAGGTAGAGATGAAGAGATGTGGATACTTTATTCAAGATGTGAGTCCATGCGCTGGATGAGAATCGTCAGCAGAATCGAGAGGTACTCGGACCTCCCTGGACAATACCCAGAGGTGTGTGTTTGTATATTTTTTCGAGGATGAAGAAGGGAAGGGGAGGGGTAACAACATCACACCGTGGTAATCATTATCTCCCACAGCATCAGCACGCTGCCTGAGTGCAGAAGTAATTATGGGAAGTATATGTGCAGGCCTGATGACTCCACTGTGGCCTGTTAAAAGAGCCAGTGTAAGCTAGAGCTTGGAAAACTAACACACACCTGAAGAAAGAGAGGGGGGGTGGTGGGTGGGGGGGTGCAGGACAAGGAGCACACCCGGTATAACATGACCTTTACTGTGTCCTTTTACACACAGACACACAGCAATGATTGTCATGAACACGCTCAGTAAAACAAATAGATATATACTGTGTGTCTTAAAACTGTCTATTGTAATCCAATGAGCTCTCAATCAAGCAGCAGAAACGAGAATGGAGCATGCAGGAAGAGCATCTCTATCAGGCGTGATTTAATAAAGTATGCCTCTTTGAGAGGAACCTTCACTTGTGTACACTACACTGCGCTTTGACAGAGAGCCGGAACACAAACGCAACAGATCTATCATCATTTTCTGAAGCAGAGCCACATCAGTTCCAGCCGATGCGCAGCAGTCTTTCTGTTACACAGAGGCAAGGGGAAAATCAATGAGGCGCTATTTTTGAGCATTAAACCTGGATATCAATAAATGCCGCGTTTCATTTTCAAGGCTGAATCCATTACAGTGCGGGAGGAGGAAGGGTTTTATCCCTGACTTAAGAAAAGCAGCATTTTTCACCAGGGTTATAAATCATATCTCGAGACCCTCTTTTGACTTGCTCCTTTTCATCTCAGGAGCTTATTGAAAAGAAACTTTTTTTTCTCCCGTATTAATTCCTCCTGCGGCCAACAAGCATTTGTGTCAACTGACAGCCAGGCGCTAGGTGTGATGACACCTCTTTTATCCCTTTAAATCCGGAATTTACTGAAACTTGCATATAAGTTACAAATGGGCTATATCATCACTGAAGTAACCAGACGTCCGCCTTTTAACCAGGGGACAATTTACAATGACTTCTATTTACAATTACAATGCACCTTGGCTGTGCTGTGATCTACAAGAGCCAGAAAAGGAACCTAATGCATAAACATTGGACCTCATTTATCAATCGTTTAGCAAGTTTGTTGTGCTTAAATATTTGCACAAGCCAAACCAAAATAAAATCTAAAGAAAATTATTCAATTAAAATTGAATTTGATATGGTCGCATGGTGGCGTAGCACTGTCACTTTGCACCTTCAGGGTCTGGGTTCGATTCCCACCTCAGGGTCTGTGTACATGGAGTTTGCATATTCTCTCCGTGCTTGGTGAGTTTCCTCCGGTTTCCTCCCACAGTCCAAAGACATGCGGATTTGACTAATTGTTGTTTCCAAATTGCCTGTAGTGTGTGTGTGTGTGCCCTGCAAAAAACAGACAGTCTGTTCAGGGTGTGCCCTGCCTTGTGCTCCATGTCACCTGGGAGAAGCTCCAGGCCCCCTGCGATCCTGTACAGGATAAGTGGTATAGAAGATGAATGAATGAATTCAGTTTTGTTTGTATAGTGCTTTTAATAATAAGTTAAATAAAGTAATAGTTTAAAGTATAAAGTCTAGTCTATCAGTCTATAAAGTATAGTTTTAATATAAAGTCCATTTTGTTGACGTGACTAACTGTTCATTGATGGAGACTTGGGTACAAAACTGTTCATGGCAAAAAGTTTATTTGAGCGACTGCTGTCATAAGCCTTCATCAATGGAACCAACTGATAGTTGTTGAGTCGAAACATCCTTTGTTATCATATGGATTACTGGGTGTGTGCCTGGCACAGCTAGTTTGTACTGTATTTGGCGATGGTCACAAAACTACATACTGTAATAGGCCAAACTCATTGTGCTAAAAAGGTAAGTAAAATGCAAAAATATACTTAGAGGTAGAAGTGAAAAGCTTTTTGACTCACATCTACAGCAATAAAACTATCTATTATTTAATAGTGTGACAAGAGAGCATGAAAATGTTGAAGGGCAAATGTTGCAGCCAAATTACAGAAAAGGTAAATTAGAGGTAAATGAAGTAAGGTGAGAAAAATAAAACAATATGAAAAAGAGAAAGAAAAACTCTCTCTCTCTCTCTCTCTCTCTCTCTCACACACACACAATCCTCGACTGTTTTTTGGAAAAGCAGGATGGTTCGCATCATAGTACCCTGATGGAGTCATGCATACTTTTATAAAAAGATGCCGTGGTAAATAGAACCAGTTCCTACACCAAGTCATTGAAATGCGTCCTGCTTTGATACTGCTGTGATCCGTGCTGCTGTGAAGCCTCAATTTACGGATTTATGTCTCATTTCATCTCATTTCATTCCTAATTTTTACATTTTATATATATATATACTGTATATATATATATATTTTCATATTGCATCAGTTGGTGAAAGTTTGTAAAATTTATGTGGGTAAAAATGTTACCAAGTAAAATTACGTGCACTACTTAGGTATATATTTCCACACACTCAGAACCACAAGTGAAATCCGAATATTTATTCTAAAATGTAAAGATTTTCATGAATACCGAGTTTCTTTTATAAATCGTTGCATGTACAGTTTACAAAAAAATCCATCCATATGCAACTTATTTTGCTGTTAACACAAACTAAGCATGATTTTCTAGTGTAAGTGACTTTTAGCATTTATATGATATGATTGAAAGTGTCACTACTCTTCTGTGTTTGTGTTTAGAGGAGTTATATCCAACTAATCCAGTTTATTAAGATTATAATCACTGACTTTCTGCCTGCAAGCACTATTTAACACCCATGAAAAGCCAGGCTTTTTCCCCCCAGCACAAACACAGTTACGACATTGATGGCTGTTGAAGCAAAGTTTCTAAACATGCATTAATCTGCAGTATGCTTAATGACTGACAGAATTTTTTATGAACATATTGCCTGCCAAGTATGTTTTTTTTCTGTGCATTTAATAAAAAGAAATCACAAATAATGTGTCGTCCCAAACCATAAGGAGCTGTTGAAAACCCTTCATATTTGGCCTTGGGATCTTTTTTGCTGCATTGTCTGTAATAATGAGATTTTTGACAACTTCTGTACTTCATAGCATTCCCAAATGCCTGTGATGCACAGATGAAATTGAACAGAGATTTCACAGATTTTCACAGTTCCCAGTGTACTTGGTGCCAAAAAGTACTCCTTAAATCTTTCATCTGCGTGAGTTAACATCCCTAATTACAAACACATTTAAAAAGAAATCCTTAAAAAAAAGGATATAGTTTGCAATGCATGAGTTTATATTGCTATAGGCCTACATCATATAATATATAAGGTACACCGGGAAAGTTGATTGTACAGAGTAACAGAACATTTATTTCTCTGCTACACTTATGCACTTATCCCAGCATTTTACTAGTGCTTGGATACCATCACGGTAGAAGGTTTTCTCAGTATTCTGCATCCATGATTGGACCACCTGCTTCATATCTGAATCACTAGTTTCGCAGAAATTCCTTTAATGGCCCAAACTGGCTAGGCAGGAGGTCAGGACTGTAAAGGGGATGTAGCAATAACTACCAGACGAGTTCTTGTAATGTGCAAGTGGTGTTTGTGAATGATTGTGTGTATAGTTCCCATATTCAAATGCATCTCTTGCGTCAGCAAAAAGTTATCCATTGATTTTTAAATGATCAGGCGGTCCTGAATTGCTGAATGTTAACAGGAATGACTGCAGTGGGCTCCAACCAACCTCGGCCAGGATTGTCATTCACGATCTCCTTTAAAACGTTTTCACCATTTAAATGTTTCATTGCAGCTAACAGTCTTAGCAAGTCTTTTCTTCAGTCTAACTGCTTCTTTAATGAAAAGTTTCATAAACCCAGACACATTCTGAAGCCCTTTAACACATAATTGGTCAGCATTAAACAACTAAGAAGTAGTGATTTTGTTTAAAGATATGAGTTATATATGTAGGTACATCGCCTTACAAAAGTATTCATACCGCTTGAACTTTTCCACATTTTGTCACCTTACAACCACAAACGTATATGTAGCCTATTTTATTTTGATTTTATGTGATAGACCAACACAAAGTGGCACCTAATTGTGAAGTGAAAAAGAAATGATAAATGTTTTTCAAAAGTGGTGGAAAAATGATTTTCTGAAAAATGTGGCGTGTATTTGTATTCATCCCCCCTGAGTCGATACTTTGTAGAACCACCTTTCGCTGCAATTACAGCTGCAAGTCTTTTGGGGTATGTCCCTACCAGCTTTGCACATCTAGAGAGTTATTTTTTTGCCATTCATCTTCGCAAAATAGCCCTAGCTCTGTTAGATTGCATGGAGAGTATCTGTGAACAGCAATTTTATGCTAACACAAGGATATGCTTTGATCTGGACCATTAGATTGTAGCTCTGGCTGTATGTTTTGTGTCCTTGTCCTACTGAAAGGTGAGCCTCAACTCCAGTATCAAGTCTTTTACAGGTTTTCTTCTAAGATTGTCCTATATGTAGCTCCATCCATCTTCCCATCAATTCTGACCAGCTTCCCCGTCTCTGGTTAGGAAAAGCACCCCCACAACATGATGCTACCAACACCATGTTTCGTTGTGTGTTCAGAACACAGTGTGTTCAGAATGATGTGCATTGTTCCTTGCATTTAGGCCAAAAAATGAAAATTTTGGTCTTATCTGACCAGAGCACCTTCTTCAACATGTTTGCTGTGTCCCTCATATAGCTTGTTGCAAAGTGCAAATATGACTTTTTATGGCTTTCTTTCAACAATAGCTACCTTCTTATTGCTCTTCTGATTCCCCTACAGTACCTAAGCTGTGGATTTGTGCAGCTCCTCCAGAGTGACCATGGGCCTCTTGGCTGCTTCTCTGATTAATGCTCTCTTTGCCCGGCCTGTCAGTTTACTGTAGGTGGACGGCCATGTCTTGGTAGATTTACAATTGTGTGATACTCTTTCCATTTTTGGATGATCTATTGAACAGTTCTCCATGAGATGTTTAAAGTTTTAACCTAACACTGCTTAAAACTTCTCTACAACATTATCCCTGACCTGTCTGGTGTGCTCCTTGTGCTTCATGATACTGTTTATACACTAATGTTCTCTAACAAAACTCTGAGTGCCTCACAGAACAGCTGAATTTATAGTGAGATTAAATTACACACAGGTGGACTCTATTTACTACTTAGGTGACTTCTGAAGGCTTTTGGTTCTACTGGATTTTTGTTAGGTTGTCAGTGTAAAGGGGGCTAAATACAAATACACGCCAAACACAGATTTTTATTTGTAAAATTTTTTGAAAACTTTCTAATTTTCCTTCCACCTCACAATTATGTGGCACTTTGTGTTAGTCTATCACATAAAATCCAATCCCAATAAAATTATCTCCCCTTCTGCAGGTGTGTGAGGGGGGCGGGGCAGCTGGAATGGGCACCATTGACATGGAATGTAGCTCGGGGTTCTATCGGCTGTCTGTCTGTTGGTCGCACGGTGGATGCTAAAAGAACGAGGAGTGGCATGTGAGAGTCGCGTTGCTATGCACCCGGGTTTTCAGAGGTGTGAATGGAATGCCGCCTTTGATCGCTGCGCTGAGGATAGATGCAATTAAACTGCTGGAGCTCCCCTGGCACTGGAACTCTCAAACAGAGCCGAATTTCGTGACTCTGCCGCCGAAGAAGAAAAGGCCACTGTGGGTTCCACGAGAGTTTCTGTTCCCAGCCAGGAAAGCCGCCCAGACGAGGAGTGTCTGCCGATGTACCAATGATAACTGGGAAGAGCCAGTTCGGTTGACCACGAGAAGTGCTGTTCAAGGAGGGTTGCATAAGCTGCGGCCCACGTGGGCCCACTCTGCCCGCTGCCACCGGTCACACACATATATATATATATATATAAAAATAAAAGACAAATCTTGTTTTTGACAAAATACTCTGGTAGTAAAGGGATAAAGTACTTCAGGGAGTGCATTTCATGGGGGAATTGAACCGTCATGTCATAGAGTATGGTTCTACAACAGCATAACCAGTTTTATGCTTCATGCTTAAGAGAAGTACAGTCATTTTAAAATCCAAGTAATTAAAACTCTAATCCCAGATTGCATTCAGTGGACATTAGACAGATAACTCATCATTACTATCATGCAGATTATTGATGTAAATGTCCAATGCAACGTTGTTGTCCGTTTTATCAACAGTTTTCTATTTCATACAGTTTTAAGAAGAAAAACAACTTACACATAAGAAACCTGGAATTGTTGTAATCTAGTTAAGCCAATATGTCCAGTTATATATTTTGTAAAATTGGTAAAAAAAAAAAAAAAAAAAAGCATTGATGCTATGAACATACTGTAAGAGAGATTTCATCTTGCCTCTGGGACAGCTGGTTTGATAGGTCTAAACGCATAAGTACACACAAAACACAAATGCAAGCACTCACAGATACACACACTCAAGCTCACACATAAAAGCAGTAAATTGAAGCTTGACAGAAATGGGAGGAGGTTGCAGGCAGTCTGTTAGAGAGAGAGAGAGAGAGAGAAAGAGAGAAGAGATGAAGCTATCCATCATCCACCTGCCTCTGCCTCTGACACTGGGCGTCACACTACACATTGCAAATTATACAGCTACTGCCAGAGTCACAGCCTGTGCTTGCTCTCCCTCTGTCTCACTGTCTTGTTCTCTCTCTCTCTCTCTCTCTCTCTCCCTCTCTCTCACTGCCATATGCTTTCCTTTCCATTCTGTGAAAATAAACAGAGCCACACATACATTCAGAGATCAAAGCTATACACACACATCATTCTTTGCCGTGCGTTCTGCTCTAACCTGTAGGCAAAGCTGCATGACAGATTGGAAAAAAAAAGTCCAGACCAGCACTGGAAAACACATCATAGCCTTATGGGACACATGGTCTTCTGTTTACATGTTTATGTAATTAAGGGCAAGTCACCGCTTTCAGAGAACCCTTATACTCATACAGAACCAGTGACATTAATGCTTAACTATTCAGTTTGGGTTTACCAGCAGACTATGACTCAAGCTGGAATAAATCACTACGAACACAGTGAGGCCAATGACCATGTCAGTGAACATTTTCTAGACAGTTTGGCATGTTTATAGTCTCAACTTAGTTCGTGTCTAATTTCTATCCCATGAAAGTGTGAAAGCTATATGGACTTCATTATGACTGCTTGTAAACAAACTTTAACACATTTGAAAGCATCTACGTGAACACCTGCCAGCACTTTACTGTGGTGGTGGAGGGAGTTAGTGAGCTCATTCATCCAGCCTCTCTGTAGAGGCAACAAGGTCAAACGCATTGCCTAAAGACGCCAGAATACAGGTAGTAGCACTTTGCACAGTTGGGATTTGATCTCTGGACCTTTGCAGTGTTTTACCGAGACAGCATTGTTCATTTGTAGTGCAGAGCAGCATTCAGCTGTCAGTCATACCTGGCACTCCTGGAGGGGTTTTGAGGAACTTGCCGTTGAAATGCTGAATCACCACATCACATTTCTCAGTGGACTCCATCCTGAGAGGCAGAGAGGTACCAAGGGGGGGTGGGGGAGAAAGAGAGAGGCATATTTATGAGATTCGTGACTATTTTAACTCTCAGAAATGACTCAGCTTTGAATGTTTCAATCTTTACTTTTAAATGACTGTTTATAGAAACTATAATGTAAGTGATGATGAGAGTTAAATTATTACGTGGATGTTCAACACTGTTAAATGAATTTATAATTGGACAAATTATATGTGTCATAGTTAAATTAAATTAAGTTGTTTACGAATGGCCTCAGAACAAAAACAGAAATGAGTAAAATAATTTTACAACCGCAAGGGCTTATTTATTATTTTTATAACAAAATATTCTTTCATATTAACTTCTAAAACACACTGACAAAATTCAACAATATTTCTTTAGTATATTGCATTGAGTGGTGCATACATGACGCTAGCTTGATAACCAGCATTACTGCAGTGCATGATTTGGTTGTTTATTTGTTTGGTTGTTTGTTTCAAATTAATGCAAAATCATGTTCCTGTTTCATTTTGCGGTTCATTAACAGCCACAATTCTGAGATGGAAACAGAAATGCAAACGGCTGATTATCTTCTACGATTCCCCCATCTGCCCGGTGCATGATGGGACATGTTTGCGGAAAAAAAAGTGCCCAGCACTTCACAGTTAATTTGTTTGACTAAGGCAATAGATTGTGCAGGTAATATGATGCATGTTTTGTATGTGTGATCGTGAACACAGCAGACACCCAAATACTAGTCCTATCTAAAATACACAAAACCTTTAAAAAAAGAAAAAATATTTATTTAATCTGACAGAATAGCAGACTAGAAACATTTTGCATCATATTAACCGCACTTTTCCTAGTTTTATTAAAAGTGCAGTTAGATTCATGTTGACATCATTTATACTTGATTTGAAGTCATTAAGGTTCAGATTAAACCTATTCAGTTCAATTATAGTAACTTAATAATGCTAGTGCTTAATGATAATAATAACTACTTAATCACAGTAGGTAATTATGAGCTTCACAAAAAAAAAACACAAAAGAAAAAAACCCACACACACGTTTGTTCACAGAGGCTCTGTAGGTTTAGACTAGACTGTTACATAGGTCTAGAGTCGTAGCGTACATATGCAGGCAATTTGAGACAAGAAGAGAGAGAGGGAGAGAGAGAGAGAGAGAGAGAGAGAGAGCATACAAGGGTTATTTAATGTTTGTCTCTAGCATTTAGCCTGGTGCTCTAGTGTGTTTGCACTCTTCTGTGGGGCCCCATTCAGCTATGTTCACCCAATCATGGCTGAATGGCTAATTGGTTGGCTGGTGCACACACACACACACACACACACACACACACACACACACACACAGTGAGTGAGTGGTGGAGCGTGAGTCTCTGTTGGGATCTCTTACACAGTCAGTGACCCTGAACACCAGCCAACACACGCACCGCAGGGAGGAGAGTATGGGAGCAAAGAATGAAAGAAAGACAGAAAAAAAGAAAGAAAGAAAGGAAAAATGAAAGAAAAGAAAGAAAGAAGGAAAGAAAGAAAGACTTGTACACCTTTACAGTTCAAACGTTTGAAGACATTCTGCACCATTCAGTAGTTAGGTTAATCACACACACATGTGCTGGTGTGTGTCCGTGTCCATGGATACCTGGCAAAGCCGACTCCCCGGCTGACTCCACTGGCATCCCGTAATATCCGTGTGGAGATGACATGGCCGAAGGGCTTGAGCATGTTCTCCAGCTCCTGCTCATCCATGGACACAGGCAGGTTGGAGATGTACAGGTTAGTGGGATCCTGCTCCTGTTGCTGTGAACAAGCACACACACACACACACACACACACAGACACACACACACAGACATACACAGACACACACAAAGAATAAAATGATTACTTTCGTACATGTGTGTGAAATCATTGAACAGGCCTTTGTAAAGCACGCTCGTTCGTAATGCCCACATGACACATCCATTACGGAGCGGCTTTACTGACTGTAAGGTTGCCTTGCATTTTTACATCATTACATTATCCTTTCAGTTAAAGTCAATTTTAAGAAATGATTTGTGGAGAATAAACACATGACTCTTTTCTCCTAAAAGCACATTCCTTGGCAGCTGTCCTCATGCTCATAGCTGGTTTTATATGCGAACTTCCAGAGTTTTTAAGCCCGTCTCGTTTCAGCGTAATTGTCCCACTGCTCTCTGGCTGAGCTCTCGGGTGATTATTGGACGGAGGGATAAAAGGGCAGCAGGGGGAGGGAAGGAGTGAGCCACTGAAAGTGAAAGCTATGTGGAAATAAGGAATGAGGGAGATGGAGGGATTGTGTGCCGTTCTACACACACCAGGCTTGAGCTGCTGGAATTTTACTGCTCTGGTGAGAACCGCTCCCAATGAGAATATGGGGCTTAGTTAATAGAGGACTGGCAGGAGAAAAGAATTGGTGTGAGTGTCAAGAGTTTAAGGAACGAGTGTGCTGAAGAAAGAGAGAGAGAGAGAGAGAGAGAGAGAGAGAGAGAGCGAGCTCCTTATTTCACCTGCACTAGACCGTTTGCCAAATTTGGAAATGTTCTCAACTTTTCCACTTAGAAAAGCTGGGTTCAGTTCCTGCACCAAAATGCTGCTTATGTGGAACTAAGGATATGTGACATCAATGGATTCGGGAAACTCAAGCCCAGCTAACAAGGAACATTATTAGTACATTCGCAAGTACATGTTCATGCACCATACAAAGTCTATGGAAAATATGGAAACGTTAGCAATAATGTCCCCCCAGGTAGAATGTTGCATTATTAACATTGTAGAAATGTTTACCACTGATACATTAACATCTTTTTCAAACACTGAAAGAACTTGAAAGATTGAAATTCTTTAAAGAGAAAAATCTAAGAACAATAACATTCACAAACTATTCAATAAACCTAAAGTGTTATTTAGGCCTTGTTCACACGGGTGTGAAATTTTTGGATAAATGAACGTTTATGTTGCGTTTTGTAGTGGCGCTCGATTGACTTCTACACTGGCGTTCGTTTGTCTCTGTCTAACGCCAACCTGCAGCCCAAATTGTAGTTTGTGTGTTAACCTGTGGAGGCAGTGTTGGGAACTGGATATGAAAGCCCTTATCGTTTTATTTGAGGTGCCTCCTTTTAATATGGACCATTTTGCTATATTAGACATTAATCTTCTTGTTTTAAAAATGAGCTGTGCTAGGAGTTTATTTTTCCTATTTTTTATCAGCAAAATTGAATACAGCAACTGTGAATGTATGTTCCAAGGAAAAGAGAACAGTTGTAGGATCAATGTTGCTGTAACTCCTACAATGCTACCCTTCAGCATCATCGTCTATACCGCTTCATCCTGTATTCAGGGGCGTGCGGGGGGGTTGGTGGCTGGAGTTTATCTCAGGAGACTTGGGGCACGAGGTGGGGTACACCCTGGACAGGGTGCCAATCTATCTTTTCCTTGGAACACACACATACACACACATGCATACACTACAGGCAATCTGGGAACGCATGTCTGCATGAATCTGCATGTCTTTGGGAGGAAACCAGAGTACACGGAGAAAACCAACCAAGCATAGGGAGAACATGCAAACTCCATGCACACAGAGACGGGAATCAACCCTGGCTGGGAATCGAACCTGGACCCTGGAGATGCAAGGCGACAGTGCTAACCACTACACCATCGTGCTTTCGGCAGCTACACACTCACAATACAATACACAACCATAAGTAACCTACACAATGTTGGCTTGTTTGTGCGTATTGTCTTTAATAGTTGCATGTTTTGTATTGAAGCATTAAACTGGTTAAATATTCACAAACAGAGGCGAACCTTGTAACCTTCTCCACAGTTATTATTACCTTTAAGCTCTGCACTAGTAAACACACACATCTGATTATATCATAGTTCAGTTGTTAAACCAATACGCTATAAAGAAAAGAAAAAAAAGAGTTTTCCGATCAAGCCAGAAGCAGGGCAAGAGAGAGAGAGAGAGAGAGAGAGATGTATAAGTGCATGACACAACCAGACAGTTCTGTCCACCTTTGAAGCGCCGACCTGAACATGTGTGACAGTGGGCCTTGACACAAAAGGGAAGGTGACAAATCATGAAATGGGCTTGCAAGATGGGGTGTGTAGGTGCAAAAATAAGCTAGTGTATATAGGGAGGGAGAGAAACCTGGCAGGAGAGTGAGAAAAATATTAAGTTAGAGAGCAAGCAAGAGAATTGAAGAGCTGGAGCAAAGCAGAAAGTGATATGGTAGGGGTTAGCAAGAATGATAGCTTCCTGCTGCGAGTTAAGAGCGCTATTTGACGTTCATGTCTGCACTGAGAGCTGGTAAAGGTTCAAATGCAGACCAGCCCTGCAGGCGACAATTACTTCTTCTTTTTCTTTTTTTTTGTTGTTGAAGTGACTGTGATTAAAAGAGCAATAGCGCTGCTTTTTATGCCAAGTAAAATGGCATGGTTTTCTTCAGGCCAGCAGCTCCCTCCACCCACTCTCACTATCTCTCATACACCGACATAATGCACCTTCTTAATAATGATATTAGCCAGAGCTTTCTGAAATAAGGGGGGGGGGGGGTCATATCATTTTTAGATTATACAAAAATGTTGCTTGTTGAAGAGTGACAAGCTGGAGAATCAGAGCAGTTACGAGGAGTGGAAACACTTTCCCGAGTGTCAATATCAAGAAGAGTGAAGAATCTGGCGTTGCCAAAAGTATGAATGATTCATAAATTTGAAATGAAAAACACCGCCTTCTCCCAGAGGACTTGTGAACAAGATTCAAAAATGGTTTGAATTATGCCAGACTCTAAATGAAAAAAAAAAAAACATAACCAACTTTTTGATATGAATCCAAAGTATTCCAGAATGATCATGCTTTGGTTTATGACTTATGATATCTTATGCTTCTACTCTAAAAGTGCAAGTGAAGTAAATGTGTGTAGGTTCAGATCATAGCCTGAAGCCAGACTGTTTCTGTTTCTCCTGAACTCTGAGCTTTGACACTTATGTGCTTCACAAAGACATACAAACTGCAAATGCAATCTCAGGATTAAAGAGAATGGGATCCTCAACTCTTCCAATTCTCAAATGCTGCCGCTGGCAGCGATAGGCTCAACTCTTTCTGTTGTGGCAAGGACCTAAAAGTAATCATGTTTATGCTTTGTGTGTGCGTATGTGCATACATGTGTCTAAGTATATATGTGTATGTGTGTTTGTCTGTTAGTCTGCAAGCTGTTCCTGTTCTGAGAAAAAAGGTCTGGATTATTTCCTATGGCATGTATGTTTTAAACATATGTATTATGTATGTATGCTGGTGTGTGTGTGTAATCCTGTCAAATATCAAGCCATGAGTATGGACATGCGAGTTGACACATGGACACCTCCCCCATACACACTCACACTACTAAGAGCAACAGATCAAACATGCTGTCCAGTGGATCTGACATGTGGTGCGCATGGGACTGATCAGAACTATCCATCAAAAACAAGTGCACACACATGTGCACACACATGCGGATACGCGTACACACACACACACACACCTACCTTAGGTCTGATGCTATTACTGTGTCATCATGTGTAAATCAGAGCAACAAAAATCACAACATATATATAATGTTGGTGTGGCAGAAATCTATACAAAATAAGCAAAAAACAAACTAAACTGCTCATTATATATTGAAATAGACACAAATGCGCAGAAAAGTTGGCTTATATTTAAAAAATTCTTCCACAGACTGGAAGAGTTACAGTAAGGTGTCCTTGCTTTTGTCATTGTCTGTGTGTGTTTGAGGAGATTTCAGCAAGCATCTGCGAATGTCATAAGAGCGTACACGTCAGCTGGACCTCTCTGTACTCTGACCAGCCTGCCTGCTCTCATTTTAATCTTCATTAATCACTCACTACACTCGGTATCACTGCTTCCTCTAGTAAACAGGTCTACTTACAATGACAAGTCACGTCCTTGAAGCAAACTTTAATGCTACAAATAAATGGATTCGCTGTCCAAGTAATCTCACGATATAATTTATGAATCTGTAATGACAGCGTTATAAATACTTAATAATCCATAAAGCATTGCCTCATCAGAGAATCAGCTGCAGATGTGAAATCAAGGTCAGATTGCTTGCTTGCTTGCAGGATGACATGTTGTATCAATGTGGACTCAGGATTACAAAAATTGTCACAAAACCGTGTCACACTCTATAAATAGTTAAAGGAATAGTCGTCTGTCTTAAATGAAAATAGCGTATAAATACATCGGTGATAAAAAATGTTCCTGCTTTGCACGCCGACTGTAAAGTTTGTCACCAACAACATAAGAACAATCTAAGTAATTAGTCAGGGGTGGTATCTTTTAAAGTTGCAATGTAATTAACATATCTATCTTCTTTACCCAACTTATACAACTTATTCTGGTTATCCCTACGGTGATTTTCAGGGAAAGAAACAAGGTAAATTTGCCCTAAATGCACCAGAATTCGAAAGATTCCAACTCGATTTCGCTTGGTGGTACAGCAGAAGCTTCGTATGAGTCTCAGCTGAACTTTGGAATGCGTTTTTGCACTGAACTCGGGTTGTGGCCCTGAATACTTACAGTACAGTGTACTCACGTTCTGGGTGACAGAACTTCATGGTTAGTTTGCAGAGCAGCAAAATTTATAACGACAAACACCTATGGTAATGTACTTATATGCACATCAATTTCGATTTAAGACAGCCTTGGAAAAAAAAAATAACTGAACTATTCCTTTAAGAATAGGACCTGGGGTAAGACTTATAGCCTTTCTTCACTGAGTACAAAATCTGATGAATTACTCCAAGTAGCTCAATTCCAATAAATTTTGGATGAGATAGGGTTGGCAGTTTGGAGTAGTAAAAAATTTAGAGCAGGTGTGGACATTTGTCCACTGTGTCCAAGCATGTGCATCGACTCCAGTGCTGTTCCTAGAGATAGCAGCAGTGTTCAAGTACAGTACATGTTTCACAGTGCCTAGTTCCCCTGAGGATGGAGAAAACCTCACCACGCCCAGCTATCTCCCACACTGCTCCATTCATCCCGCCTGGGTTACAACCATCACTAACAACACACACAAGAAACCCATGCTGAGCCCATTAGCCTGGGAGGGACTGCACGCTCTAGTTGGAGCGCTGCCTGGGGAGGCCAATGCACAGGATTTGGAACGAAACCCGGAGAGCCATACAAACATTACAGACACAATCGGGGGAAAAAAGAGCTGATACAACCTATTAACTCCCATTATGGAAGAGTGTGAACGTTTCCTGCCCTGAATGGGTGGTGTGCGGAGGTATCTCATTAGCTGAGGCAGGCCTTTGTACCACTCAGATTCAGATTTTCGAGGTTTAAAAGCACAATCCCTTTTTTTTGGTTTGGATATTTGTGTAATTAATGAGGTGTAATGGAATGGAAATTGTAAGGCTGTTCTTGTAAGGAGTCTATGTGGGTGTTGCAATTGCTGTTTATATACCAGGGTTAGATTTTCTGTATAAAAACAAGAGCATATTAATTAAATTGAACATAATTCTGTACAAAAAAAAAAAAAACAACATTCATCAATTTTAGGAAAAAATGTTTGACATTTGACACTATAGATTAAACGGCTTAAATATCTTCATGAACCTAATTCTGTTAAATCAGTGGTCAAATTGTACTGAGCAACTATCAGGTTTCTCTGGACAACAGCTTGAGGCTAATAACCATGTCTTTATCTCATCCTCAATATGCAATGAATGCAAATGATAGATCTGTCTCTTGATTGCTTCCTTTCGAATGATGACTCTATATTGCTGCTCTCATCCTCACATTACTGCATCATCTGTCCTGCTTTTACAGCCGCTGGCGTACCAGGCAATCACGCCCCGCCTTCAGTGCAAGCCCCCATGGGTGAGAGATGACTGATCTCATCAGATTTGTACATATACTCGTAACTTAACCTTTATTCTAGTGAAGCTTTTCGCCATGGTGAAGCAGTAGGGGTGGGGTTGCTTTCTGAAACCTTTTGCCATGGAGGCTATAAACATCCATCTGTTAAATATAACTAAATCCCTCAAAGTGGATAAATGTTTATGCTGTGATATGGGTTAGAATACGTACTTATGAGACACAAGACTGCATTTCTGCTCATTACAATGTTTATCATGTTTGGGGTGAATCGGCATGGTGTAAATTTCAGATGGTTTCTGCCCTCTAGTTGCTCGTTCTCATTTGTTCATTATGGAGCTCTACTCTGCAGCGTGAGCGTGTTCTGAAATTGTTGGCAAGTTACATTTTAAACATAATTTTAAACCATCATTAAAAAAATAAAAACATCTTCCTCTCTTTGTAATTCCCTGTGGATTTATGCTGTATATTTTGGACCCATGCTGAAATATATTTTTTCTCTATTTCTGAAATATACACACCCATTTGCTTCGAGTCTGTTGTTGGCCTTTCGGCTGCTCCCAGCAATGGGTCGCCACAGCAGACCATCCGGTCCGCACATACTGTACAGTACAAGCTTGGCACAGGTTTTACACCGGATGCCCTTCTTGACGCAACCCTCCCATTTTATCCAGGCTTGGGACTGGCACTGCATCCAGTGGCTGGGGTTTGGGGACTGGCTGGGAATCGAACCTGGGCCTTCCGCATGGCAGGTGAAACACCAACCACTAAGCCACAAGTGCCCCTGGTTTGCTTCAAGTCTAAGTTCAATATCAAACCAACTATTTAGACAAGTTTAAGTTCTCCTGATGAATTGCATAGCTCTGCCAGACCCCCTGATTTATCACAATGTCTAATAATTTTTTAATTCTACCAGTGTTACTATTCATTCCGAGTGAGAAGACTATTTATGTGTAGATGATTGCTCTTTCAGTAAACAAACTTCTGCACGTCTTGTCCAGTGACTGCTACAAAACATGCACGAAACCCACAATGTGAAAAACTACATAAGAAGGATTTCTGATTTAGATTTAGAACCTTTTTACTGAACAAGGTGACATCTGCAACCATGAAAGTGTAATGCACCAGCAATCCAGAATCCAGTAGTTTCCAGTTGTCAATCTCAAATACCAGTAGAAACTACTGTAACAGAAATGATACAAAAACGGGGTAGGCGTAGCATTTCTGAATGCTTACTGACTGTATACCTACATACAGGTTGACTTTGGAGCTCATGTTCTTGCTGTCATCTGTAACACTGTGCTACTCAATTTCTCAAACAGAACAGATGTTTAATTTAATTTCTTAAATAAATGTAACAGCATCATCAATATCCAGAGGAAAAACAACACAATTACTTCTGTATTTATGGGTGTTATGGTAGAATCTGTACATCCTTTATATACAGTAGATATACTGCTGAAATTTAAAACACGTCAACAATTTCATCCATCAGTAACAAATTCATCCATCAGTAACAAATTCATCCATCGGTAACGTGATTGCTGAAAAATAATTACACAGCCCTTCTTTTATGTTAAACATAACAATAGTGATGTTGCATGCAGAAACGATGAAGCAGTCTTTTAATGTCACTGCTGTAGCTGCTCTTGTTGTCTCTCTCCATGACAGCTCCCTCTAAGTTGTCATAAAATGAATTATAATTAACTACACATTATCTTGGATCCCGTTTGGACCAGTTCTTAGTTTTAAACCCATGCTTTTCTTGCACACATCGATTGCCACAATGGATGACAGAGCATCTGCATATTTCCAAGAAACAGATTGAGGGAAAAACAAATATCAGAACACAGACACAGGGCACACAAATAGCCCTTCTTGCATTGTTTTTGTTGCTGTAATAACTTCTCTCTACCAATTCTTAGAACATAAGCTTTTCTTCCTAGGATAGTAAATCGTGTAAATATTAATCTATGAGAGGCGTTCAAGTCAAACCACGACTTTTGATTATGCATTATGATAGAACACAGTTATGAGAGTAAAAACTACCTTTATTTCGCATTATACTCCCCTGACACACAAATGCACTTATCCCAGGTAGAATGAAGGTTTTCTCAGTACTCCAGAGCCATTATCACTGCTGAAACGCTAGACTTTCAGAAACTTCTTTAATAGACCCTTTCCTTTAATGTAAAAATGCGACCTGGTTTGTGCAGGACCTCATTCTGGCCACTGCACCACTTGCACATTACAGGAACTTGACTAACAGTCTGCTAAACAGCCCCGTGATTTCCACATGTTATATGCCATTATATCTAGAAATAAAGTTAGGTTTTACTCTCATGTTGTTACAACAGTGTTGTTATTCTGCACAATCCAACCTCCTAAAGTAAAGCATGTTTGTTGGGGTTTTGATCCTCTAACCAGTCAAAGTGTCCCAGTGTGGCTGGGTAATAGTCTCTGTCACTGTTCACTGGTTAAAGGGGGCAGTAAAAGATAGAGCTTTACTGAAGCTACAGTATTGATTCCTTGTAAAGTGACAACTCTTACTTTAATTAGAACTGCCATCAACAGCTGTTCTTTTATTTAGACTTAATCACCGAATCAGTGTCGTGTGTCTGTTTTAAAAGCAGAAAAAGAACAGAATTAATGTTGCTCGTGAACTGACAGGCGTGCTAAAATGAAGATATGGAATCTAGTGCATCTGTCTATTGACCTAGAGATTGCTCAGTATGTGTGCGTGTGTGGCAGGTGAGCTGTCATTGTAAGTGAGGATGTAAAGTTGCTGACATTTCAGTGGCTTCATTGCAAGCTCAGCTGAATCCAAAAATGGAAAGCACATTTAAAAAAAAAAAAAAAAAAATTGCTTGTTCTAGAGACTATATATGTCAGAGCTCTCTTCAGTTTCTACTTTCTCCTCGAGCTCTCCCCATAGTGTTCATCATAAAGATTAGCAGCCCATGAACCATAAAACACATGCATGACTACAAGCTCAATCACATTCTCTTAGACTCTCTCTCTCACTCTCTCTCACTCTCTTTCTCTCTCTCTCTCTCTCTATTCTGACATATAAAACCCTGACCGTGTGGTGCTACTCTGTATGGCACCCATCCATCACTATCATTTTCCAGCCATGCTTGTTGGGAGCCAAATGAATTTATGATGCATCACCTAGATGTACAACTGGGCTCACTGTGTGTGTGTGTGTGTGTGTGTGTGTGTGTGTGTGTGTGTGTGTGTGTGTGTGTGTGGGCGTGCATGCATATGCGTGTGTGTTTAAGTCTTGGTGAGGATGTTAGCCATATTTGCAACAAAATATGTCTTATACGATTAATTTAATGAGGAGCACTCTCTTCTAAAATAAAATAAAATAAAATAAATATTGTTCCCTTACTGTAAAACTACTTTAGGGCATTCTAACTTGTTAGATATTTCTTATGCAGTACATATTTACTATATTCAACAATATAATATTCTTTTAAGTCTTACTCTTGAGGCCCAATCTGACTAAATAAGCTAGTTTACATACTTTACACTAAGCATGAATGACAATGTCATTGCCATCTTGGGCTTTTAATTATTTCTTTTATTTGCTCATTTCTGGGTCAAAATGGTTATATACATGCATATTATACAAAATATTCTTGGAAACCCCAAAGAATTTGGACCTTTAATTAATTGTGGCTTTTTATTTCTTTTTCTGAAATTATGTATGGTCAAAATATTCATACACCCACTTAGATTATTAATTTAGTGGGGCTGAAACTCCTAAAATGTCTTTTAATTTGCCAAGCCCAAGGCTTCTTAACTTCCTGTTAGTTATAATGATTGACAGCAGCTGGTTGCTTCTCTATGCCAACATAAAAAAATAAAAAATAATTTGTTTGGAAGCATGAAATGGACCAACAAACAGTACAATGGGAAAGTCTAAGCAGTTCATTGTAGATCTTAAAACAAGGTAGGTAGGTTTACAGTCAGGAATGTATCATGAAGCCACTCAAACCAACTGCAGATTCTAATATTAGTTTAACCAATTGTATATGAATGCAAGTTTTTTTTTTTTTTCAAGGTACTGTAACCCTCAACTCTCTAAGGTGGTCATGAACAACCCAGGAACCACCAAGACACAGGCCTGACACAGGCCCACACAACTGAAGCTGCTGGAACACCAGTGTCACGCTCTACATTCAAGCAAATGTACAGTTTACAGCTGACTACATGGACAAAGAAAAGGTCTTCTGACTAGACAGAAAAGTATTGATTAGACATATCTTTACAGGAATAAAGGGGAGGCATTCAACCCCAAGAACACTGTACCAATGGTGGTGGTAGCATCACCCTGTGTAACTGTTAATTAAACCCAATGAATTCTTCCAAGGAGAGTGGTCAAGAATTTAGCCAGAATTTTGCCAAACACTTTTTATGGCTACCAAATATATCTAATAAAGGTAACATTTGGGGTTTTCCTTTATTAATGATGGATATTGTACACTTATTCTGCCCAAGAAAAGTAACAATTTTAAAGAAACAAAATATTGTATATAAAGATATAACTCAAGATTCTAACATAGAAAAAAAAGTATTTAATATTATTGAATTAACTACATTTTTAATCACATAAATATTTAATCTATTAATATTCTATTAGTCAGTGTATTCATTCTAATTCACATTTCGATTTGCTATAGCAAAACATATAATGTTGCATTTAGGACTTTTAAAGCCTGTAAATGTAACTGCTAGTTTCGTGGCTGAAGAATATTGTTTGATGTGAGTAACTACCCGAAAGTTTTGTTACACAAAATTCAGAGTCACGTTCTTTGCTAACAGAACAGGAAAAAATTGTATAGTGAAACAAATTGGAGAGACCAAATAATAATACATAATAAAATGACAAGGTAAAAAAACCACAAAAATGACATAACTCATACTACATGTAATAGCAGCATCTTAAGCCATAAAAATGCAACGTGTTTAATGACACGTTATTAAGTGCACAAGTAATAATTCTCATCAACAAATTTTCAAACTTATTTGTAAGAGTGTTTTTGTTGACCCATGGACAAATGAAAATCAGGCAAGTGTCTCCTGGAGTGTATTATACAGTGGTCTGGCCTTCACACATTATAGCCTTTGGTATCACACCTGACTTCAAGGATTTTTAAAGGATGAAAATGAATAGCTTAAACAATGTAAGAATGAGAAAAACCTAATCTTCTCATCCACAGCTTCAAGGTCCTGATTATTTCCATGCTTGTTCACTGTGTGGGTCAAATTAGGATAGAAAAAAAATCTAGAGGATGTATAGAAATGTAAGTAGTTCATAGTACAGTCTGAATGATGAGATAAGTCTAAAGAAATAATGAAAAACCATTAAAATTGCCAGATGATTTGTAAAAACAAAAGTATCATCCCTAAATGAGAAGAAAAATCAGTTGGGATTCTTTTACATCATTGTTTAAACATTATAAACATGGCTAAATAAAACTTGTATTTATTGTTTTGTATACATTATTATGTTTTGTGTGTTGCAATAATGAAAAGCAGGTGAGGAGGGGAGCAGAAACATTTTATCCAGGTTATTATTTAATTCTTTTTTAAATCCTTAATTGTTTGAGATTTCCAAAAAAACAAACAAAAACTAAAAACAGGAAATATTTTACCGATATCAGAGATCTTGAACATAAGGATCTTGAACATGCACTGGAAGCCTGCAAACAAATGCATCAATGCAATCTAAAGGTGTACATACTTTGAGAATGGAAACCTATGTCTGGGTCTTTCCTTTCAACAGTAATGTAGAGTAGTGTATCCCGACATAGGATATATTGAAAATGCAGCAACAAGAGAAAATAGGTGTGTGTGTGTGTGTGTGTGTGAGAGAGAGAGAGAGAGAGAGACAGTGAGTGAATATGTGTGTATATAAATAAAATATATACTGGAGATAATTAAATT
>JAOVVA010000048.1:16485668-16496565 GCA_028565275.1 Leiocassis micropogon
CTCTCAGCAGGAGAGGTATGAGCCCAGCAGCACAAGGTTATTTAGAAGTTCTTTGGAGAGGCTGAGTTGGGCGAGTCAGCGAAAAAGCATGCAGCAACGGCACTAAATGGGCTCGGCTCACCAATGAATTCAGCCTCATTAGCATCCAGGCCTCCCTCGGAACCAGCCACCTAAGCAAGGACAACACATGCAAATCCAATCCACACACACGAGAGAGAAACACCTCCACTCTTCAGCATAGATATGCATCCACCCATACAAATTTTATACACACACAGATACATAGCACACTTTTCAAATGACACGTATATGGCATGTATCCTCAGTTTCATCTCATACTTCTCATATTTCTTACACTCACATACATGCCTGCACACACAAATACGCATTGATGTGATGGTAGAGGTCAGAGCTCTCTCAGCTGGTGTTCCGCAGGCGGTGTGTGAGACTGTCAGGTCAGAGCAGAAGTGTGAGCGCTCATCTGCTCCAGCCTTATCCGTGCCTTATTTATTCTAATCAGTGACAGACAGCTGAAGCAGAGCCATTAACACACTTTTATTCTAATGGATTCAGAGGAGCAGTTAGTCGGCATCCTAATGGGTGGTGTGTGTGACAGCGTGGCACGCCGATGGGCCAGCAGGGATTCGTGTGTGTCAACTCTGTCTCACTATCAAGGCCACCATCACAAGTCATAAATGTTAATGCATTCTTCTGCAGATTGACACGCATGAGTGCTCTTGCACAAGAGTGTGTGTGTGTGGGTGTGTGTGTGCGTGTGTGTGCGTGTGTGCAGCTATACCACCCTCCACCCCCCACTGCCTTCCCACACAAACACACATAGTAATCAAGTTCTGTTAGATATGAGGAAGATGGGGTCAGTAAGTGAGGATGAGAAGATGGGAGGATAAAGAAGGAAAGAGCTGAGGAAAACAGTGAGCAAGAACAGGGAAGACAGAGGAACGAGAGAGAGAGAGAGAGAGAGAGAGAGAAGAATGAAAGGTTACAGCTGTTGATTTGTGCTCTCTGCTGAGACGCTTGGGCCGCTGCTGTCCTCAAACTTTGATCAATGGCTTCTGCCTCTGCCTGTAAATCTCCTCTACACCATGCAATCAGGGAAGCAGACTGAGCACAATCACGACACCCTGGAAAATTCAACCTCCTTCACACACTGTCACATGTTGTACCAGTCCCCCACATGGAAAAACAGCAGCCTACCTGCATCTACATCGACATTAACCTGGTTATCTGTTTTTCTTAGGGAACCTTCTGATAGGTAAATACAAGAATTGTTGCATTTTTGATAGTTCTATTAGGATGAAAAGACACCACTATCACAGATCTGCTCAAAGTGAAGCTTTGTTTTCGATGCTTATATAGGATTGCTGCTCTCAGGCTTGATTAGACACTTAGACACAAGATTGAACTAATTTTCTCTCTTAGGCTCTAGCACACTTATTCCTTACCCCCTATCTCACACACACACACACACACATTTTTTACACACACTCTTATTTCCTCTTGTGCTTCCACAAACTCACAACATGAGCGCTCTGATATTTCTGACCCTGAGTCTTTTTCATACACACACACGCACACACCCTACTTTGAGGCTTATCTGTCATGACCTCGGATTTACAGCCAATAGAAAATGATAAAGGATATGAAGGACAGGCTGAGAGGCAGTGAAGGATCACACTGCCGCTACTGAACCATGTATCCAAGCTCCTTAGACACACTCACATGCACAATCATTGATCAAAAATAAAAATCCTGAATTATAAACTTGGTCTCATGAGAAATTCATCTGTATTTGTAAAACTGACGATGATGTGGTTGGACTGCATTCAATTTCATATTAATTAAGTCACAGAGAAAATAAAAGAACAGCAAGAACATCCAGATGCTTTCATTACAAGTAAGCCATTAATTATGAGGAAAGATTGAAAACATTACTGTTTAGTCTGCCTTCAATACAATACATATTAATGTAATTTTTTTTTTTGTTATTGTTCCCATGCTGTTGGGCACATCAGGTGATGGTTTCTGTTTCTATAGCAATGGTGGTTTTTATAGGGCTGGGTTGCTGGCCTAAAGCCCAACCCTCTTCCTTCCACATCCAGGCTTTGGAACCAACAACAGCGAAGTGATTTTGTATGGACATAGGGTTAAGGGCCAACAGTGGCAGCCTGGCAGTGGAGGGTTGTGAACCCCTGACCCTCAGATCAACAAACCAGACCCTCAACCACCTGTTTAGTATCATAACCAAGCAATATATGAAATGTGGATGCCATATACCAAAGTGTGGCAGGTCCCTATATTTAATTTGCTCCCTCATCGCTAATCAGAATTACACAAAAATAACAACACTCTAATGGAAATTTTTCTAAATAAATGCCCACACAGGACACCAACCCCATTCTAATGGAGGCAAAGGATGAAATATTCTATAACTTATAAACACTATCACTATTAATAACTCTTGCCTACTCCATTGTGTGGGTACATTAGAGCTCTGACGTAATGTTCATCAAAAAGCCAAAATGACATAGTGTTCTTCTCTTCCACAATAAACACACACTATCAATTCCTTTGTGATTGCGCTCTAGGAGTTCAGTGGTGAGCTCATGTGGATTGTAAGACCTGCAGCATTACCCAAGACCCTGCTGAAAAGCCTGGGATCACCGTTTGCCTGGAGAAAGTTAATGCTAAGACATGCGCGCCAGTGAGCTCATGTATGTTCTGCTGCCAGAGGACCACCGCCGTCTTTAGTAATGTCTACAAATGTCTACAACTGCTGGAACAGGAACAAAACAATGTAGAAAAGGCTACAGTCCCAGTTAGGGGCTGAATGGGAATGTGCAGTATCAGTTTTGCCTGTTTGAATACTGAGTTACCAATAGTACATCATATTATTACTATTAGTATGACTACTACTGACACCTGCCACTGCAACCGAACTATCATGACTACTACTACTACTCACTAACACCTTTGATCCTATTGCTATGAATTCTACTATTAATATACTACTATTTATATTATTACTATCACCATAACTACTACTGCTATTACTAGTACTACAATTCATCCATTCATTAATTCAATATTTATATCACTATTCTATATAGGGTCACAGAAATGTACAAGGCAGGGTAGACCCTGGTGTCAATTCATCAAGCGCACACAATCATACAACCAATCATACATGATGGGCGATTTCAGTGCATGCCTTTGAACTTTAGAAACACATTAAGCATCACAGTATAAGAACATGTAAACTCCATGCACATAGACCAGAGGTGAGATCCAAACCCTGGAAGTGCAAGATAACCACTAACCCACTGTGCATCCTTCCTGTTATTAGTCAGATTTTTTATGATGATGACTATTATTTTTACTTTTTTAATTATTATTATTGCTATCACCATGAATACTATTGTATTACTGTTACTTGCACTATAATGACAGCTAATAGTGACACATTTTTATATAGTAAGGTGCAGTGTGTAAAGGTGCATTATCCTGCTTAGATGGGCCCCTGTTGGATATGAATGCCTGGATTTAAGGTTTCCCAGGTGTGTATGTGTGTGTGTTTGCCCTCATTGCCCCAGGAAACAGTGACCTTGACTACTGAAAACATATAAAGATTTTCATGTGACATAAAAGAAACTGGACCCAATGGACTAGGTGGCCTTCTTACATTGCTCCAAGGCCCACTGTAGGCTCTTTCAATAGTAAAAAAAGGTTAGCATGTGCACTCTAACCAGTGGGTGAGTAAAGATTTTATGTGACATGTACAGTAGCTCTTCTGTCTATTTGGATCAGATGGGATAAGCATGGCCGCCCTCATGCATCAATGAGCCCTCCAATATCCTGTCACTGGTTTGTGGCTCGTCCCTCCGTACGGTAGTTACTCACTCACCACTGCTGACTTGGAGCACTTCACAAGCCCTGTTGTTTATAAGATGATTCAACTCAGGCACTGGCTATAATGATTTAGCTGTTGTCAAAGTAACTCAGGACTTCACACCTGCCCATTTCTTCTTAACTCCAATACCTCAACTCTGAAAAATGACTACTCATGTGCAACCGAATAAATATCCCAAACTTCGATATGTGCCATTGTTACAAGATAATCACTTTTTTTCACTTCATCAGTAATTGGCAATAATCACACACACACACACACACACACACACACACACACACACACACACAGATAGACACACGCACGCACGCACGCACGCACGCACACACACACACAGAGTATACAATAGAAGGAAAAACTCAATTATTAAAAATTGAAACAATGAGAACCATAAAAATACATTTACATTAGCCTTATTTTGTTGTTACTTGCTATTTATTATGCACTATTGATAAAAAAGAAATTGTAGGAAGTACCTAAAGGTTACTGAAATCTGAAAGACAAAAAAATTATGTCCGGGGTATATTGTGGTTGACTTCCTGAGTTTGATTTGATTTTTTCATTTAAATACTTTATTTCGAACATGAAACAATATAACAAATAAAAAAAAATAAAAAAATAAACAAGCAGACAAATATGTTCGAAAAGGAGTAGGAAGAAGTATAAACTTTTACGTTTGACAATGATTCTAGTTTATTGGCATGAAACCATTGTTTTTTTAAAATATTGTTTTTATCCATGTTCATCTTAGAACACAGTTACATGCAGACATTCAAAATTGCCAGTGCCAAATCTTTAAGATGCCGTTAATTCCTATTTTTACTGTACATGCCTGTGATGACCCTGAAGTTTCTCCAGCCCCTACTGGGAAGAGTGTGGCCGATTCTGATTGGTATATCCTATGTTAATTGCTAATTGGTAGCGTATAAAAGACTATGTGGGGGTTAACTGGGGGTAGACTCTGTGGGGAGGGAGTCTCAGGAGTGGTTCTTTTTGTTTAACATGTAACCTTTTGTTCTTTTAATTTTCTCTTTAACTTTGTGCTTTTCCTGTGTATTTTATATAATATGTAGATCAAGTTTTGTTTGAGATTATATTTGATTTTTATTTATCCCTAGACTTATGTTTATTATTTTGTCCATTGTATTCGAATAAAAAAATAAATAATCTGTGTTGATTATATATTTTTTGGTTGACCCCTCTTTTTATGTTGCGACCATAAACGAGTGGGTTGTAACAATGCCTATAAAGTTAAATAATAAAGTAGTAGCGAACGCATATTACATATTTACTAAAGTAATGTCCTTGTTGATTATTTAAGTACAGCAAAATACCACTCATCACATATGAACAATTTTACTGTGTGTGCATTTTTCATAATGTGACATCTGCCTCCCTTTCCTGTGATAAAGTCAAGCCAGCACCTTTTTTAATATATGCTCCTCCCATTCGTCAAACACCTATATTTTGGCACACACTGAACAGAGATTGTCGTGTGAGATAGTGATTGGCAGTATAGTCTGCTCCCTCCATACTGAAGTGAGGGTCAGACAGTGGAGCTGTAACCTGCTGAGGATGGGTAGGAACCTGTTTCCTCCACACTTCTCCCAAAACACCATCCATCAGCTTGTCCATCAGTCATGACCTTGTATCTCCAGGCATCAGCGAGCTGCCTGTGTTTGGATCAAACAGGACTGCCGCCCTTCTGTTGTTTCTGGGTGTGCAGAGGAGGATGAAACCTTGAGATCAAATGCTAGCTGAGGCATTAATTACAAGCTGCTGGCTTTCCTGTTGTTGACATTTTGAACTGCGTAAGAAAGAACACTTTAGTCTTTCATATTTTTGGAGGGAAAACTCAATGTCTTCAGTGCAGTATGTGCGGTGAATTCTGTGGGTACATTTGGAGAAAGAAAAGGGTTTTGGGAGGTGATGTGAGAGAGAGCTAACATCCTTCATTTGTCTTTGTTTAGTGCCAGACAGTCTTTGCAGCCAATCGATGAGCCTTGTACCCGGGAATCAGTTGTAGAGCAGTAGCATGCGCAGTAAAGACTGGAGAGTAAGAGAGGAGCGTGAGAAATGCCTTACTAGCTTTCACACACACGCCTCACAGAGTTAGCTCATCAAAGCTGCCCTTTGCATTTCTCCCAGCAGCTTGACCCAGCTCTCATTCAGGAGACAGGAAGTGGGGTGAGTTTAACTGTGCGATGGGCTGGACTCTTCCAGACTGTTCCATAACTCTCTGCTTTCGCTCTCTTTTGTTCAGCCTAAGAGAACATGCTGTTCCGCCAGCAGCAGCTGTTTCCACAATGCAATCCCATGTGGAGTGATAACCACTCACCATCTCTCTCTCTCTCTCTCTCTCTCTCCCTGGGTGTCTGTTATGAGCTCACTCTCATTTGTCCCTCTGTTATATCAAACAAACTCTAACTTTAAAGGATATGAAATGTTTTCCAAAGAACCCTACCAATATAATACTTGTATTGCGGCATTTAAGAAGTGCTCCACTCATAATGTGAAAACCGGAAATGTAGTGATAGGCTTTGCATAATACTGTTTCCGCACACACACACACACACACACACACACACACACACACACACACACACACACACACACACACATTAGTAAGTATTTTAATATACTGTTTTAAACTCAAACCAGGATTTATGATTGTGCAGAATAACAGAACACAGTTATGAGAGAAAAACTACCTTTATTCCTCTAAATAATCCCCTGATACAATGCACTTATCCCAGTGTTTCACTAGTGCTTAGATACCATCAACCTAGAACGTTTTCCCAGTATACTGGAGCCAAAATCAGACTACCTCCTTCACATCTGGAATGATGACTTCCCAGGAACTCCTTTAATGTCCCAAACATGTGAAAATTGGCTTGGACTGAATGGGGGATGCGGCAATAACTCCCAGCCGAGTTCCTGTAATGTGCAAGTAGTGTTCATGAATGATTGTGTGTATAGTTCCCACAGTCAAATGCATCTCTTCTGCACGGTGATGACAACTTACGCATCCACTGATTTTTAAGAATCAGACATTTCACTCGCTGAACGTTCACGGGAATGACTTAGGTAATTAAGTAACACCAATAACAACAAGAACAACAACAACAAGAGCAACAAAAACCACAATAGTCAATTTGCATTTGCAAAACACATTAAGCATCATGAGGAAACTGGCTCCCAGGAAGGCAAGATCAAAAACGTTCTTTTGCTGCAAAGGACAAGTTAATTTAGAGTTACCATCCTCAAAAATCACCAATTAACAGCACCTGAGATTAGAGCCGCTTCAGTATGTAGGCTTTACAGAGCATACTGTAGGTAGCAGACACATCTCAATATCAACTGTTCAGATTATTGTATATTTTGGATGGTCATGCCCTTCATTTAAAAAAGAAAGGTAGGCTACAGTTAAGGTAATATTAACATTAGTTTTGGTAAGTATCCTTTTTCTGTTAGGATTCTGTACCCTATGCTAAGCTAACATTATATGAAATCCAAGGTCACTACTGACTACTCAGTGACTACTTAGTGACTACTTAGTGACTACTCAGTCGCTTGTTGAAGTGTACTGCTTCATATTCATTGTCTTTTGAACACATGTGCCCTGCAGTAGTGATTCTGAATTACACAAATCAGACCATAGGAGCAAAATAAACATGTGAGTCACCACACTGAAAATGGTTGTGAAAAGGATAAACAGTGAGCTACCAATAAAGTACATCCTCAAATCCATTTTTTGCTCTACTTTTCCTTTTTAACATTTCTGAGTGGTTATACAGATGAAAAGATTGTATGCTCATACCAGCAGCAGATTGAAATAAATACAGCCCACCCTATCACTTATTAGGAAATGTGAACACAATCACAGCAAATTGCCTACCCCTTTAACACCGCCTGTGGGCATGGGTGTTTTAAACAGAAAACAACTGTGGAAAAAAATAAATCTTTGTCCCACATCAAACAAAATATTTTGCAGTTTCATGACCATTTTACTTTCTGAATCACTCACTCACCAACCATACCACTTTATCCATATACTGTACAGGGTCGCGGGGGTGGTGGTGGGGGAATGTAGCTTATCCCAGGAGACTTACTTACCCTTACTGTACATGCTCGTTCACACACTACGGGCAATTAGGGAACACTAATTAGCCTAATCTGCATGTCTTTGGACTGTGGGAAGAAACCGGAGCAAACCCACCAAGCACAGGGAGAACATACAAACTCCACGCACAAAGACCCCTGGCGGGATTCGAACCTCGACCCTTGAGGTGTAAGGCGATGGTACTACTGTAACCACTAAGCTACCTTGCCGACCACTTGCTATGTTAACAAATTTGTCATGTTTTACTTGATGATTTGCTGGTGAAACAGAAATTCATGGGCTTGTTTGACCATTAAATAGTCATACTTGAGGAGTACAGTATGTGAAGCACAGAGCTCATCAAAGAAGAGGGTTTAAGTCTCTTTGGAAGGATTTCTGTCTTGATGTAGGGAAGAAAGCATTTTGCATTGCTGGAATCACAAGCAGCCAGAAATGGCGATGTTCAGGTGAGTCCAATGCCTTCCAATGTATTTAAAATTGGCTCATTCTTTGCATCTTTTGCAAATTTTGCATCTTTTGCAAAATGCAATTTTTTTGTTTCTTGAGCACAAGTCTTGTCTGAATTCACTCTATTATCTGTTTCGCTGCCCCATTTAATGTATAGTGCTCTATATAGAATATAGAGTCTATATAGAGTCTATATAGTTCATGTATAAAATATAGAATAAAATATAAAAAGAAAATATAGTGAATTGATGTGTGATGGAGCACTTTCAACTGTTTTCGTACTTTTACTACACCAGCATATGGATGCCTTTATAATTACCTCATGAGTTGGATCAGGTGTGTTGGCAGTTTGAAAACATAAATCTCTGCAGGGTAATGAAGTGGAGTTGACCACCTCATAGTTGCATGATAGAAACTGGCAAGCCTAAAGGGGTTGGAAATGCAGGTTGTGCTGCCAACTACATAAGCAATGCCTATAAATGCTTTTTCATGCCATACAGACTTGCTGGCAGATTTCTTTAGTACTTTTAGGCTTTTCGGTTAATGCTTAATACACAACTAATGACATAAAGGAAAAATCCACTCTGAATATATTATATAATAACGTTTTTCTTTTTCTTTTTAAGTAACATGTAATCTTTACTGGCATACAGGATTTATTGTATAATAAAATTCTCAGATGATTTTTTTAAGGTTATTGCATCAATATGTTAGTCTGTTTTTATTTTGCTTAATGATTTCCCACATGGCCATTTTTATACCTGCTCACGGTGGTGGCTGTGGGAATTTGCATCATTGCTTTAGTGCTTTAGTCTGTCCAGGTCTCCTGAGCCCTCATCTGTCAACTGTGCTCAAACAGAAGGTCCAAACTTTCATGCTAATACTACTGTTGACACCATCATGCTTGTCATCTCATAGATTTCTGACTATCCAAGCAATGCATTCCGTTCTTTCGAGTCCAACATTTGCAAATGTCGAATATAAATCATCAGCCAACAAATTAGCACCAGCATCTCTAAGCATTTCACAAACATTTCCATAAACACTCACTGCAAGTCTTTCAGGGTGAGGTTTTTCCTTAATTGCCTACTTTTTTTATTATTATTATTATTTTACATTAAGAGATTCTCTGGCTCCCAGATGTGTACAGCTTTTTTATGATTCTCAACTACCCACTCTAACTGTCTGTGTGTACTATGATGCTGAGAAAGAGTGCCAAGACCTACTGGGGACATTGGGGTGTGGGTGAAATTAAGTGTAGGGATAGTATAGACACCCTGAAGTGTCAGAGCTGTATAAGAGATCACGGATGACAGGACCGCTATGAGCTGAGACTTAAAAATGAGAATGAGGGTGAAATGACACAGTGAAAATGACGAGATGAGTCACAGCAACTCTCTCACTATCTCTCCCTTTCATATTTGAAATGTGATATTCGTGATATTGGATTCTCCTGCTAACAGTTGGATGGAAATATATGGCAGTCTGCTCAGTGGTGCAGCGCTCTTGATTAAGTTCTAGGAAAAGGCTCAGATGATGACTCCCACACCTTTTCCTGCATTGCCTCCCCTGTCTGTTCAGGCTATCTCTGTAGGCAACCTCCACCCCAACATATACTGTATCCATACACACACACACGCGCACACACACAGGCACACTCATCAACATCCACAACATTCTCCTTTACCCGTCGGCTCTTAGGCGTCCAGCTCCCCCACACTTCCTGAGTGCGTCCACTAAAAGCCCTTCCTTCCCCACACAGCTGCTAATGGACAGCTAATGAGATTGGTGAGAGGCTGACAGAGGCTTGGAGATACTCCCGCTCAGACTATATCACCCATAATTCAATTGAAGCTCTTCCTATTGTTTGGGAACCATTGGTAAGAGCATACCATCCAAGATACGACACCATTCCTCTTAACCTCACATATCTTCGGTCAAGGTCTGACTGTCAGTCTAATGATAAAAAGAAAACACCCTTGACCAGCCCATGATTGTGCAAAGATTATATTTCATTGTTACTGTACATGCCTGCCTGGGTGAGTTTAGTTTGTCAGTACATAACAATGAGCCAAAGTAAATGAAGAAAAATGCCGCTCAACAGAAAAAAAACGAAAGTCTAAAGTTCCCTCGCAAACAGAAATAAACAACGGCAGATTTGAATTACAAAACCGCAAGAGAAACATGACGGCAGTAGGTTTGCAGGGTTCCATTTCATATTAAATTCTGTCGTGGTATGATTGGGGTTTGGTTGAGGCATCATGGACCAAGGAAGCCGCATTATGTTATACAAACCATCAGAGAGAGGAGAGGAGAGAGAGAGAGAGAGAGAGAGAGGCCACCATTTTACACAACCAAAATGCGTCTGGTGCTTATTGCTTCCCGGACTCATTTCATTG
>JAOVVA010000048.1:16496665-16514916 GCA_028565275.1 Leiocassis micropogon
GAGAGAGAGAGAGAGGCCACCATTTTACACAACCAAAATGCGTCTGGTGCTTATTGCTTCCCGGACTCATTTCATTGTGTCGCAATAGATCTCCTTTATGTTTTCCTTGTCCTGTTTTCTGTTTTCTCCATTACTTCTTGCTGCTTGACAAGTACAAAAGACAAGGCATCTGTTTTCAATCACCAAGAGCCTCTACCAAACCAAAAAGCAACAACATACACCCACACGAAAACGAAGAGCAAATGCAGGAAGGGGGAAATACCCTTCACTGGATATTTAGGGAACAGGAATTTGATGTCAATGTGTGGAGAAGGTTATCACGCTCTTCCCATTTGTTCTTTTTTCTTTTTTCATTCCCTCCCTCCTTCCACCCTCTTTGTGGGAAGAATGATTTAGCTGCAGTAGTGGTTAGATTGCAAAACACTGCATGGGTTTAGATTTCACTGCTTTTCAGCTCTTATACGTGTAGCACACCCAGGTTGCGGAGACACACTAGCACTAGTTTGTTGGCTCGTGAATCTTGAGAACATGGCTTGATAAGTGGTAATGAGAGAAATCCCTGGTCCTGAGAGTGTTACTGTGTATTCTGGGTAATCGTCTTTTAACCAAAGATCAAAGGTAATTCTGACTCCAGTAAGCATTTAGACTCATCTGTTTGCCTTTGACTGAATGCTCCAGGCCTTCTGGAAAAGCTTGCTTTTCCCAAACGTATCGAGACTCTCTGAGCAAGAGAGAGAGTACTGATCTTGGCTTAGCTCCTTCCTGTCCCTGTTACAGGGCTGACTGATTATTAGAAGTTGTGTTTGGAGAATTGCAAAAGGCAGCAATTAATTTGTTCCGTTCTCTGGCATGTGTGTTGTGTTACACATAATTTGTAGTTAAATACACCGCTTTCATAGCAGATGACTGGTCCGCTGCACTCTCTGTGACAGCTATGCCTGAACTCATCTGTTCCTGATGAATGCACTATGAACTTTGACAGATCACTGGACCGTGAAAAGGCACAGTTGTAATCAAGCAGCTACTTGCAATTATAATGAATTATAATTCTAAATAAACTAACATAATCAATGTTCAAACTATACTGTATAACCCCCACCAGTATGTTACAGTATATACAGCTTTAAAGAATATACAGTACTGTGTACGTGTTTTGCTTTCAATGAGACAGACTTTATTGTATTTCTTTAAGGTAGTCAAGCCTTTTTCGCTTTTTGGCAAGTTTTTCTCTCATTTCCAGTCCCTGTACCTGACGAGGAATGTTTTATTTTTGCATGTCAAGCCACACAGTGACCTTTGAATCAATTACGCAACAAACATTAAACATTTTCTGTTGGAACAGACGAGAGGGGAAATGAGGTTGCTGCTAATGAGGTTACAGAAACCAATTTTTTTATTGTATCTTTAAGACCTTTATAGCCCGTCACAGTAAAACATTTGTTACTGTTAAATAAAAATTATTCTACAGGAAGATTTTTCTTACTTTAAAGATAGTATGTTTACTTTTTTTATTTTTTATTTTACTTTAATCTAGTTTATGAGGATGTTTGATGTCTAAACAGGATTGGTCTCTTTTATAATATTATAATTAATGTGCATAAAATATTCATGTCTGTCTCATGAATCGCTGTTGTTGAAAATAAATTGTTGTCAGTTATTTTGCCAGTTGTTAGTGTGAACGAAGGTAAACTGTGGTCTAAAGGGAACCATTTCTGATGATGATTGCCAAAAATTGTGCAATTTGGAACAGTCATGCAAGATACTGGATTCGCAGAATTTCTCCCAAATTCACTGTTCTCTGAAAATATACTCTCTGGTCACAGATATCTCCAAGAACAATGTTCTAAGGTTGTATGTGGGTATGTGCCTCTATTTATTTCACCATTCCTATGTTATGTTTGCGGTGTGTGTGTGTGTTTTTATGTGTATGTATGCATGTTTTAGCAGCCTTGCCAATCAGCCAGCAGCAGAAGTCTCTGCGACAGGTGCAGCTCTGACTCCCACAGTGTATTTCACTTCTGGGCTTGTGGTATTAGAACACACACACATGGACACACACACACACACACACACACACATGGACACACACCTAGACAGATTTTTGGTCTCTCGCTTCTTACTGGCACTGACCTTGGCTTTGTTATTATAAATGCCTTTAACTGCAGCGACCTGCTTTCCCTTAATTTTCCTTTAGGTCATCTAAACCCTCAGCATTGAAAGAATTTACACACACACACACACAACACACACGCACACACGCACACACACACACACACACACACACATAAACAAAGGATTTTTTAAAACTAGCGCTTGCTAAGATTTACTCACAATACATTACATATTAAGGCACATACAGAGCTTATGTTAAGGTTGTTTTAAAAAAAAAAGTTTCCAATACAGTTAACAGCAGTTAAGATTCCTTGCAGTTTACTTAAAAGTTTTGCCCCTGATTTGTTACACAAAGCAAAAGTCTAATGAAAAACCACGAAAAACAACCACATCAACATAATGGCAAATTCTGCACTCTAAAACGGTAGGTGCATCTCTCAAAGGACAAATTATGCAGATTTGGAGTTACAACCTTTCTCACTGAAAAAAATATTTCTTTTGCATACATGTATACTGACTGAACAAACTGCCCTTATTTATAAGTGTGTTTCGAGTAGACCTAAATGCGTTTACCATACTTTACTCAGCATTCTTTAGGCTTGCAGACTATTTCAAATAAATGCATAATAGCACAAAATTGCAGCATTTCAGAATCATAAAAAAGACAGAACATGATTTTAGTACTCCATTATATTTCAGTACACCACATCCTCACAGCAAACAGCTGAGCACGATACACAATTTGCACATCGTAACAGACTTGAACACCGGAAAGGACCTGCTGAGGGTAGATAAGATGAGTGCACTAAAACATGCACTTAACAACGCTTCCCATTAAAAATAAATAAATAAATTAAAAAAGCATGGCACATTGGGTATCTAAATGAATGGTATTTTAGGATAATAGTTGTGGGACATTGGTGGTAATAAATAATTGAGCGGGATCAATGTAACACTGGAGGGCATCTCCTGCACCGACGGTGATGAGGCATGTGACTGAAAAGCCAGTGAAACTTCCACATGAAAGACTACCTATAAAACCGATGCAACCAGAGCTTCAAATTGCAAGGCCGCTTTATCCACGGGCTTAGGAGATCGGCGTTGGAATGGATTCCTATTTTAAAGAGCAATTCTTCACCCCCAATTGCCCTTCTATAAGACTGTGACATGTGGAGAATGAACAAGCGTATTTTCCACTTTTCCACACTCCCGTACCGGGCTGAAGGAATGTTTTTTTGTTTTTTTTTTGTAGCAGGAACCAAAGGCATTATGGCGCACTAGCGTATGCTGAAGTCAGCTGCACTGATTAACAGGCATGATATGTGTTTCACGGTAAACATCCACAAACACATGTGTGCACACACACGCACAAACGTGCACACAATCAGTTATACATATTTATGCACATGTGCTTGGATTAACAGACAAGCACTCATACACATACATGCACACACACACACACACACGTACGTCATAGAGACTCGCTCTGAATCCACCCGGTAATTTCTGTGCCTGTGGGAACAACTCATAATGAAAGCCAAAAGATACAGCTCTACCTGTCAAATTATCTTTCTGCTGCTCAGAGGGGGAAACAAAGGATGGGTGGACACACTGGTGCAGAAACAGACATCCACACACACATTTACAGAGAGCAGTATAATCCTTCCATACCAAGTTAATTGGTATGACTGATGAGGACAAATTGAAGCAGGATAAGGAAGCAGCAGCAATACCATACAATAAAGTAATGTCTGCAATACAGAAAAAAAGAACTCAAAAGCACATTTCAATTTTAAATGTGTTCTTTGGTTTATGAAAAAAGGAAACCTTTTTTTTAATAATACTTTGACTGCATACCGGAATGTTTCCACAGACACAGTAATAATGAAATAATATCCATTGTGCATGGGTAAAAGTTATGCTATCAGGGGCATCAAGCAAGACCTGACTACGTGACCTGTGCGCTGAGCAAGCATAACCTTCTTTGTCTCTGACAACCTTCTCTCACAGCTCTGATGGGGCGTCTTCACCCTCCTCTGAGCTCTTGCTGTTTATACAGGAGGAGCTTTGCTGTGGATGACGGATTTGTTTGGAGCACCTGAGCAGTAGTTTAAGGGTATACACCGACATATACCCTTGTGTGCGTCATATAGGCAATGAACACACAGACATACGGACACACACTCGGACACACACAGATATAGAAAGGCACCTGCACAGAGAGCTGCTGGATATCAAAGTGTGGAGACCAGGTGCTGGCCACCCAAATGGCATTGTTGTTTTTTTTAGTAAAGACAAAAGAAAGTCAAAACAGACAAACCATTTTTCTAGTGCTTCATATGTCCCCCATTTATTCTCTCTCTCTCTCTCTCCCTGACTCTCTGGCTTACTCTATGAATCATTATAAAGAAGCGAACAGTTGATAGATTCTATAAAAGATAGGGAACACAGTGGTTTAACAATCTGAGAACAAAACCCCACCAGCGAGAAAAATCATACCTTGCTCAATATCCATGGACAAAGTGCCGATACTGGAGCCAGCACTGATGATGCTTCAGGAAAGCACTCAGCAATTGGCCCATATTTACACTATTTCTATTCCCACCAGGGGTGCTCAAGTCAAACCAGGACTTTTGATTGTACGGAATAACCAAACAGTTATGAGAGTACAAACTAGCTTTGTGTCTCTTTACAATCCGCTGCTACACTAATGTACTTATCCCAGTGTGTCACTAGTGCTTGGATTCCATCAACGTAGAAAGATTTCTCACTAGACCGGCACCATGATCAGACTGCGAGCTGGTCTCATAGGAACTCCTTTAGGAAATGGCTTGGAGTGAAGTCAGGACTGTATGGGGGATGTGGCAATAACTCTCAGCCGAGTTTCTTTAATGTGCAAGTGGTGCTGATGAATGATTGTGTGTACAGTTCCCACAGGCAGAGACATCTCTTACACAAATCATCCTTCGATTTACAAGAATCAGGCGTTCCACTCGCTAAATATTCACAGTAATCAATGCAGTGGATGAATCTCAGTCAGGATCCTCATTTGAAGATGTACTGCCTTCTTTCAAATTTTTGTACTCTCCAGATGTTTTACTGCAGGTAAGAGTCTCATCACCATTCTGTGCTTGAAGTCTTCTGTAAATGTCAATCGGTTTTACGCATTCATACAAAAGAAATTACATCACAGGTCATTACGGTTTAACTTGACTGCTCCTCATATTTTACATTTTACTATTACTTACAGGGTCCTGCATTGCAGCATAATGATAATGCCTCCAAGTTTTATATCTTTTATTTAGTCTTAGAGGTCTTGTTTTTAGATGCTAAAGACCCTTCAGGATGGAGACTGTGCTTTGTGAGACAAGATGCATGACAAGATGCATGTTAAAAAATTAGTATCCCCCTTTTTCCAGAAGACTTCGGGTGCAGTTCAGATGACTTCATTCATGCTTCCATGTTCTTTTTAGACAGAAGGAGTAAAAGAAGAGACAGAAGACGTTTCCAAACAAACCATACATGGTCAGTCTTCTTCTAATTGTGCTGTCATAGCAAACCCTGCTAAGGAAGGCCTGTCGGGTCTGAAATGTAACTCTTTTTGTATTTCTCTGAGCATTGTATGGTTTGAATGGGGTGAATGGGGTGAATGTGCTTCCCACGTGCGAATAATCTTCCTCACTGTAGAACACTCAACCCAACAGTTGCTTCTTTAAGACTATTGCTTATGTCTTTTCTTCTTGGTATTGTGTTAACACACACCTGAATGCTCCAGACCAGCAAACTGCCAAAACATTTTGCTTTTATAGAAGTCTGCACACCTGCTGATGATCAATTAATCAAGGGCTGATGATTAGCAGCACCTGGCTGCAACTTACTCTCTTAAATACTATGGAAGCTATTAGTATTACCCATCTGTTTTTTAATGTTCTTTTTGGCTTCATTTTTGTAAGTAAATATTTTATATATAAATTTTTATGTAAAAAATTATATATTTTTATTCATCTGGGGTAGTATTTGCTTAAAACAAAGACCACTATGGTTAGATGAATTTGTATCATTTTTACATAAAAAACACATAAAATGGGAGTACTAACTTTTAAACATGATTGTATTTTATCTTATTAACTTCAATAAAGTGTGGGGTTTTAAAAAAAACGAATTCAGAATTCTAACTAAAATCTTTCAGCATCTTAAAATGGAACAAAAATATGATCGCAAAATTACAGATATTTGTGTGTAGCTCCTAAAAGGAAGTATATAATTAACTCTACGAATGGCACTTTAGTATCTCAATCCTTAGCTAACTTAAAGCTTCAACTATGACAGCACTGGCAAGCTGTCAGTAACATGGGGTTAATATGGACATGTCTGTGCTCACTAATACACATATACACACACTGATACTCATACTCATACATACACAGACAGCATGCAATAAATTCTAAGGCGCCTCCCAAAGGAAGAAGACTGTCTTTCTTTCTTTCTAGAATATGAGGTTAAAGTTTGTTAAGTTTTTATTACACATTTTATGGCACTGCAATTCTGTACTGTTAAGACCTCTATGGCAAATGAAATTCCTTCTCTTCCAAAAACCTGGCCCAGTAAAGCAACCTCGTTCCAAACTCCAGGAAGTGCCAATGTTATCTGTTAGTTCAGTACAAAGGGACATGTGCTAACTCACTTTGTGAGAACACTAAAAGAGTACAATACTGACAGAAAGAGAAATGACTACAAAGAGAGCCAGTGTCTTACCAGCTGGTAGTTCATGTTCCTACCACCCTCTTAATGCATTTAAAATGAAATACAAGAAGAAACTTGTAGCTAGGGGAAAAAAAACATCCTTGTGGTTATAAAGACATGTCAAATAATAAGAAAATCCTTGTTAATCTGATCGCTGCATGTTCTAATGCCCTGGTCTGCTTTGCGTCACCCTGCTCTCCATCTTCCCCATGTTACCACTATAACAGCAGCGTCACACTCCACACAGTCTCACAGATTTCCATTAATTGCTTTAATAGACCATGTAATCAGTCTGAATAATTTCGAATGCTGGTAATCTACACTGGTTTGTACAACTGCGGTGGAACAGCAAAGGTTATTACATTTACGTATCAAAACATTACTGAATTGATAGCAGGTTAATCATACAAAACTATAGGTAGAAGGGTAATAATCTGATTTTATAGTTACATTAGGATAAAAACATATAATAGCATTTGTGTCACCAGCTTGGGCTCGATTTTATATCCAGATTGCACAAACACCTGGACATGAAGCAGACCAACATGATCAGGCCAATAAAATCCCTGATATTTTTGGCAGGATAAAAAAAGGGAGTGACTACTGCATATCAGATTCACTTTACTCAGTTCATCAGTGAAACAAAAGTCAGAAAACAGACATAAGACATCTGAAACTCAAGATGGCTATAATCAGGGCAATTTGCTTTCCTTAATGATCTAGCTCTATGGGCAGGTGAAAGATGATGTAAGACCAATTTTACAATCAAGGTCTTTGGAACCATATCATATGGTGACTCAACATCATGTTATTCAACAAAGAGCTGAAATCTTGAAAAAAAAAAAAAACATTTCAAATCAAACTTTTCTATCATTTTTTTTTACCCAACAGCCATGCATTTACAGAGCTACTGACATTGGGGATCACCCTCTTACCCCTTGCACAGACTTTTTATTCCCCATTAGGCAAAAGGTACAAGAGCACCCACACATCCACATAAGACTCCATTCCTTTTTGAGTGTACTCAACACCATGCTGACTTCCAATGATCACCTGGGCTAGTCAAACACCTAACCCACTGTGACGTAAGACTATTACATTTCTACATTTTATAAAACTGTGTCAGACACTTCATTGAATATTTAGCCCACTGCTGCTATCTTACCAGTTTACAGTTTAAAGCCCATGTTTTCATATGTGTTATTATTCTATTCTGTGTATTTATTGTTCTGGAACCATCTCACTGTTGTGTATTTGTAGTTTTTTGCAGTCTTCTGTACTATTATGTGTTCCTCCATGGTCCTAAGGAGAAAACATTTTGTTCCAATGTATACAAGCTATATATAAAGCAACAACAGAAGCTCACTTGATACTGTATGACTTGACTTGACTTAGGTTTGTTTGCCAAAAAACATAAAATTTATTTTCCTGCAATGGTCAGGACAGCTGTAAAGCTAGTAGAAGTAGTATCATTGAAGTTATGCAAAAAGAAATTCACAGAGATGTTCGTTTACTGTCCAGAAACTGTTAAATTTGTGTCAAAAATGTGTTCAAAGGATTAATCCTGATGATTAATTTTTTCCATAACATCAGCTCTCACAAATGCAGGCTGTAAGTGGAATCACCGCCTTATTTCAACGCGCTTATTCTGATAAGATATTGTTTCCATAGTAACGACTCATAAAGGGGCTGGTATGGCGAATACTCTAAATGGATTTAAAATTATTTTTTATCATTTACATGTTATAGGTTTCCATTATGTATGTGTCTCTGGTCTCTCTTTGTAACTTTGTAATATGTTTCCAATGTGAAAGGCTTTTAAGAATGAAGAATTTGTTCTTTCTGAGTAATATGACATTTATTTTATCTTATTAACTTCAAGAAGGGGAACAAAGTAAATAGGAATGAGAGAAGTTGAATATTTCTGTATTTTATGTTATTTGGAGAACACATGGTACAACCTCATTAATTCATAATTTTCCTATAACTGCTTGTCTTGTTGTGTTGTATTCACTACTTATTAACATTAGAAACACAAATTACACAAATTCCTAAAAGTGGTGGAGGTGGAAGTGTGTGTTAAATCCAGTGTGCTTTAAAGTAAGTAAATGTACAGCTGTGCTTTGACCTACACCTAACACTGCTTTTATAGACTTTTTTTTATTTTTATGCAAGTTTAATTACGATGGTATAAAACTGCATTTTTGCTTATAGACCTCATTTGTCCTTTGGGCTTCTTGTTGAATTTTGTTGCCACATGCTACATTTTTCCTGCTATTTGTGTGTCCTATACTATAATATGGTTGGATATTCCTTTACTTGGTCTTCAGGGGACTTGGGTCAGCAAAAACAGGCTGCTTTTTCTCTCCATAGCTCACAACAAAACACCAATGCAGCAGTCAGCACTCCCTCACCCCTGCCCATAGTCGACAAAGAAAAAAAATGACAACGTACAGTAATTTACTGTAAATGCCCAGCCTGACCACCTTTACTTAATGTGTATTCTGTTCAATGAGGCATGCAGCTGTCTAGGAAGCAACAAGGCCTCTTGTTACCTCTGGGAAGCAGACACAGCAATCAAAAGAGAGCACCTTGTAATTCAGTGTAATAAGCTGAAAGGGGAATAGTACTGTGATTACCAATCAGAAAGAATAGATGGATAGAGAAGAGAGAGAGAGAGAGAGAGAGAGAGAGAGAGAGTGAAAGGCTGATAGGGGGTAGTTTTTCCCCACTCTCTCAGCCTTAGGCATCAACAGTTCAGTCACAGCGAAGGGACACAAGTTGATTGTGTAAGTTATCCAACCCCATAGTGTCCTCACACTGGAGTATTAGCTAGATTCTGTGATAATTAATGTTATCTGTTGTGTTCCGGGATGTCTGCAATGTTTCCTCCATATAATACAGTAGTTCCACTGAGAAAATAATGAAAAACAAATGACTTGACTTCAGCATTCATGATACTACAGCCTGTGAAGGGTCTACTGCTAAATGAGATCTATTTTGGCAGCTTTAAGAAAAACTAGATTATTTTTTTGTTTATTTGTTTTCAAAAAAGCAAGAAGAATTCTAACCTTAATATTTGTGCTTGGATTATTTAAGTCACAAGTGAGAATTTTGCACGATTTTGCAAAACGCTATAAACCCACTTCCCACAGTTTTGTGACTATGGTGAAATGGTGTTTGTGACATGGTAAATATGCAATTTGGTATCAATAATATGTTGGTCGTCTATTAACGAACAACATATACACCGATTCATGCTTTGATTATGTTTTTTAGTGAGCCATATTGGCAGCAAATTAGAACAAGGGAAAAGTGTGGAGGTGCTCACAAAACCTTTTTAATTGTAATAAATTTTGGACTTTATAAGAAATATTGAAAAAATTACCAACAACTCAATTTACAATTTTCAACAGTGACCTCCTCTACCAGTTTCAGTTTCAGTTTGGTAGTTGATGTCAGTGCCTTATCATACTTTTTTATAAGGTGTGTATTAAAAAAAAAATGTAACTCTTGTAATAATAATGTATATTCTTACAATTCTTTGTACTTGGATAGAATTGCCAAGTAAGCATTTTCATACATTTAATATCTCCTCATTAATCTCCAACTATAATTACAACCTTTGAGACATACTTTAAAATTAGTGTCACTTTTCTCAGTAATGCTGGGTGTCATACTGCATTATGGCTATGCCTGATACTGATGATGTACAGCATTTGCAAATGATACGAAATAAAAAAAAAAAGCCATCAGAGAGCACTTCAAGTGATTGACTTGATTTATAATGAGCTGTTGTAAAGTACTATAAGGTTTTTGTTGTGCTTTTATGGTGCTTTTATTTTATGTAATTTTCCTTCATTAAATAGGAAAAAAATCAGTCTGAAACTAGATAGATAGATAGATAGATAGATAGATAGATAGATAGATAACACATTAGTCTATTAATAATATTTATTTATTTATTTATTTATTTAATTGTTTACTTGTTTATAATAATTCATGAATATAAGATGCACTGCAAAAAAGATCCAGGGAACATTTATATTTTAATTGAATGTGTGGAGCGTTACTGTACAATGAGAGATCTGTCTTAATGAAAAGAGCTTCAGCAGGACTTAGCAAGAGACTGTTTCATTGTGCTTGCATTTAATTTAATGAGCCTTAAGCCAGACCATTTAGCTGATTTAACTGCTGTTCTATCATTGTTCTAAAGATACATTTGGAGATCTACAAGTGTGATTATCTAATATTTGTAGAATCTTAGCCCAAACCCACAATACAGAATCCTACAATACATTTTACTACTACTACTACTACTACTACTATTATTATTATTATTATTATTATTATTATTATTATTATTATTACTATTATTATTATTGTTCTGTTTATACTACTACTACAACTTTGGCTTTATGTTGCATGGTTTATTTGAATAGATTTCACAGTGTATCAGGTTTAAGTTAGTAGTGTAAGGGGATGAAAAAAAAAATCAAGCCATAGTACATTTTTTCAACTAACAATTATTTTTATTTATTTGACCCAGCCTCTTATTGCTGCTGCTACTACCACTACTACTGTACTACCACTACTACTACTAATACTATTAATACTACTAATTAATTAAGTTATTTTTTTTATTAAGGTTAAAGTGTAACTCATAAAAACAAAGACAATATACACAAGTATTCACCAAAATAATCAACAAAAACTAAAATATAATATGTTTAAGGTTCCAGTTTAAAGCCTATAACAGTGGGAGCTTTGAGAAGATCTCTCTCTCTCTCTCTCTCTCTCTCTCTCTCTCTCTTACACTGTGCGTGTGTGTGTGTGTGTGTGTGTGTGTGTGTGTGTGTGTGTGTCTGCGTCTATCTGTCTCCTGTCTCTTTCTTTTTTCTCAGTGATTTGTATCTTAAGCCGCATGTTAAGACAAAGGGATAGTTTCTCTGGCCCTTAACATGAAGAGCTAAATAAGGAATCTGCTACATAAATAGGAACCACATTCCATGTGTGAGGGAGAAAAAAACATCCAAAAATTTTTGAAAGTCGTAAATCAGATGCACATAATGCACTATTGTACTTTCTATTCCTGCTGCTCATCTCCACATATGAATTACAGTCAGAACTGCACTGCTTACATGCCATAACACAGAGGTTTTTACTTCACAGATCTAAACACATTCACACATTCTGACAAAGGTTTGATTTAAGTATTCCTTTACCACTGACATTAAATACTAAGATAATGCTGAGATCTGGGTGTCTCTGGAAGCAAGCCTTTTTTATTACTTAGAACTATGTTATGTTCTCTAAATTAGTTGAAAGATGTTTTGTTCAGTGTGTTTTTTTATCGGAGGATCTATAGTTTATTAAGTCTAAAATAATAATCTATATGTTTACACCAACTTTAATTCAAACAGGGTCATAAACAGTAATATTTTGATATAGTTGCATTGTCATTAGCGACATGATTATCAGAAGCACTTGCAGGTTGTGTGTGTAGCTGCATGGTTCTTCTTACCTTGGCCATCTGCGCCTGCACTCCATTAGCCTTCAGCGAGGCCACGGCCTTCTGCGCTGCAGCAGGACTGTCAAAATCCACAAAACCGTAACCTACACACACACACACACACACACACACACAGCAAGGGACAGAGAGAAGAAAATCATATCTTGCAGCGTTTTTTGTGCAACAGTGATAACAAGTATTCAGTAGAGATGATTAACAGCAACATCTATTTTGGACTAAAATATTATTTGAGGAAGATTAAGGAACATAACACAGTGATGCATGCTGTTAGAGAAATATAATGCTAAGATGCTGTTGCCACCCCCATGTTGATTATTTATCTAAAAGAGCATACCACCCTGACTGGACTAAGATTACAATTTTCATTTTCATTTAATGATAAATAACACATTATACCTTTTAACTATTTACAGTATATTTAGTCCCTGTTATTACTTATATACTGTAAATTATATTAGTTACATTTACATTTAGGCATTTGGAAGATGTTCTTATCCAGAGCGACGTACAGTACAATAGTGCAGTTGAAGTTTCCGTCCTTGGATAGATCCTTACAATGGTTAGTAGGTTACAAATTATACAGTAAGTAACATCAGTCAAACACTGTTGGGAAGTTTTTATTTTTATTTTTATTATTATTATTATCTTAGAAACAAATAAGTCTTTAGTTGTCACTAAACGATGGCTAGTGACTTGGCTGAAGGGGAAGGGGAAGCTAGGGGAAGTTCATTCCACCACCTAGGTGCCAGAACAGAAAACAGTCTAGATACATGTCTTCCTCTGTCCCTGAGAAATGGTGCGACCGTAGTTACAAACAGTTGTCCTCTCAACATACTCTCACTTTCTCTTTTAAAGCTACAAAGAAAACCCTGAAGTGTAGACTTACTGTAACATAAAATGTTCTCTCTCTCTCTCTCTCTCTCTCTCTCTCTCTCTCTCTCTCTCTCACACACACACACACACACACACACACTCTCTCTCTCTCTTCTTAAAGGTTTCTGAAACATCTGAAATATCGACATCATTGTATTTGTATTTGCATTTTGTGCATGTCTGGAATAGTTTTTCCGTTTTTGATGTAGACAGGGGAGTAAAACAACCGCTAACATTTGCATAGCTCTTTTGTGTGTATTTGAGTGTGTGTGTGTGTGTGTAGGCTTGGGAATTGTGGGGTCAGAAATGGGGCACTTTCTTGAGATTTAACTTAAAATTGTAAGCTGATGCATTGAAGATATGTTCAAAGTCAAACTCTCTCTCTCTCTCTCACTCTCTCTCTCTCTCTCTTTCTGTTTATTTTTCACAGACTCACGTATAGAACTTTCATATTCAAACCTCTGCTGAAAAAAAAAAACATTCAGTGTAGGAGCGTGTCTCTGCTGTCTTGTTCTCTGTCGCTGTTCCTGCCTTCAAAAATCTCACAGCATAGAACATATGGTTTAGACGTTCATGAGTACGACACTGATACACAGAGTGACAGAGGGAAAGAAAGGGCGCAATATGCAGATGGTTTCTGTCCCTGTTTAGAGAAATATTCAAGAGACGTGCAGATGCTATGTAAGTCATGAACAGTGAGAGAGAGAGAGAGGGAGAGAGAGAAGTATGTGTCCAGAATGCCGTGAGCCGGACGTACTGCATCTGGTTAGTGAGAGCAGAGTACATTTCAGAGGTTGTTGACCTCCCAGGCGTAACAGCAGTCACCAGGATGTTGGCAGGGACAGAGGGTCCGAGTTTAAGAATGCAGAGATGTGAATTCTACACACAATGATACACCCAGTAAAAACCACACAGAAATGAGCCAGAGAGAAACCAAAGCCTCAGCTTAGGGAAAACAGATGTGTGTGTGTGTGTGTGTGTGTGTGCGTGTGTGTGTGTGTGTGTGTGTGACATTACACACATACCTGATATTTTTTAAGTTCCCTTTGGAAAGATAGATTTCCTAATGAAAATCTTACATTAAAAATACAATACCCTGAGAGGCTTCGGAAAATATTCTCTCTCTTATCTCTATTCCAAAATCCCTTTACGAGAGTTGTAGAAAAATGCAGAGAGAGAGAGAGAGAGAGAGAGAGAGAGAGAGAGAGAGAGATTATTGGTGCAATAATGCCATATTCAGGATGGACAGTATGTATTTATACTTGAAAAGCAGTATAATTTATTTAGCACAATATACTGTATTTTGTATTCATAAGAAATTGATTTTTTTTTCTCTCTGACAAGGCACTGGTCTCAAAATGATCCCAGCTTCTTCAGTTATAAAGTGAACGATTACTCAAGTATCCAGAGATATTTCACCCAAAACGTAAAAACTAAAAAGTTGCTACTTTTAAATATAAAGTGATATAAAGGAAAGGCTGCTTTTAAAAGAAGAAATTTGGTTATTGCCATTTTCCTGGGAAAGCAACTACTCGTAGATTAAAGTTTCCCCTAAACACATTGCTTAATCTCTACATTTTGCTTGTCATACAGTATGCATCACATTGTTTGCTAAGTAATCAGGAATTAAATCTACATTATATCTATAAATAAGCACCATTTGCTAGAATTTGACATGCTCACTAGCCAATTGCACGTTTTATTTACTCGAACTAATGCTAGCCTAACCTAGCATTAGCAAAGGCAAACCTATTAAATATAACTAGCTAACTAATGTCAGTAAAACTTACATCACATGGACTCCATGTCTCATGAAAAGGCAAAGATGCTGTTTCATTAGATATGAGTCTTTGCTTAGTCCATGATACTGAAACATTCTATGAGCCAGGAATAATCCTTAACGTGCAGCCTGTCGGCTTATCCATATTCAGATTTACAAGGGATTTCAGAAAGCAACTACTCAAAACACCTCAATTAAAATATAAATTACCCCAAATAATACTTAATCATAGTAAAAAGCCCACTGCCTGTGATGTCTAACAAGGTTTCAGACATTCCCATACTCTGTACACAACCTTCATGATCCTTTATATTTTCAGACTTGTGCTTGTGAACTTTCAGTAGGGTTGAAATCTAAAGACTGGTTGATTCTCTGTTCAACAATTTCTGTGCTGATTTGGTTGTCTCTTTAGGCTTATTGTTGAAAATCTATCTATGGCCGAGTCTGAGCCTCCTGGCAAGGGCAACCAGGCTTTGCCTCATATCCTTTGGCACTTAGTGGAATCCATGAAGCCATCAATCTGTACAAGAGATGCTAGACCACTAGCTGCAAAACAGCTCCAATGCGTCACTTATACACTTCCTTATTTAACACTGGGGTATCAAGTGCTTTTCTTGCATGCTGTCCCAGTTTTCACATAATATTGCACTGGTGTGCAAGAATAAAAAGTTAGATTTTGATCTCAATTTTAATTCTAGCGATTTTCAGATTTGAACAGTTCAGGCTCTGCAATGTGTGCAAAATGCTTCTTGTTAAAGAAGTGGAGGGTCATGGTTAATTGAATAATAAGCGCAGGAATTGATTTTAAGTTCAATTTGGTTGGTTTATGGTTTAACATGTTAATTCTATATGCATTAGCTGCATGTTAAGAATGATAGGAGAGTTTAAAGCTCCGAGTCAGGGAGTCAAACATGGCAGCTGTCTTTTTGCTACACATGGCAATAAATCAAAGTATGACAAAGTGGACAAAATAAAAAAATCCAAAGACACCAGTTATAAAATTCATACATAATTTGTCCTTGACTAGACTGTATATAAATGCAATTCTTACCTAGGGCAGGTAAGGCATCACATATAAAGGTTATAAAAAATATATCTGCATATTCGCACAAGTCAGCAAAGCCTGGGCGAACTGTAATATGAATGTAATATGGAATTATTTGTTTGCGTTTTTCTCCTCTCATCCCCTTCCCTCTCTCCTAATGGGCCCAGCTCCCATCAGCACTGGCACTGGGCCCATCAGGGTGGAGGATTTGCTGGGTGGGGGGTATCTCTGGGAAGAGGAAGCCCTCTAAAGCCTGTAGCGGTTTCCTCTATTTCCTTGCTTCTCTAGGCTGTAATTCAGCTCTTGCTCTCTCTTTCTCTGTCTCTCTCTCTCTCTCTCTCTCTCTCTCTCTCCTCTTTTCTCCTTCTGTTCTGCTTGCTCTCTTCCTCTTCAGTGGTTGTGATCTGGCATGTACTGGTTGGATTGAACTTGACCGTAACTAATAAGAATGTGGATTCAATTAACTCTTGTTGCTCTTTTTTTTTTTTTTTTATGGTACTATTTACTAAATTTTATCCTCACAACCAAATGCATGCACAAACACACACATACAGTTGGAGCAGCTCCACTCCACAGCAGATTGTGCTGCAAGCTGGGTTGTTAGATTCCATCCATAGCAGTGTCTCCTGAAAAGAGGCTGTCTGCTAAATCATCGATTTCGGTTGGACGCCTCCCTCACCCTCTGGCTATTTTTATCACTCTCCCTCGGCCCATGTTGTACATCAACACAGGAGAACATCCTGGTCTGTTTCATGCCATCGCCAACCCTTTTAGTCACGCTAACTCTTATCCGGCTGGAAGGGCCACTCAGACAGGCACGCTAACGTTCATCCTGTTGTAAAGATTATCCTTGAAATCACTTGAACATTGCTTCTGCATGAGAGCCCGCTTTTAAAATCATGTAAACGATTAGAAGTTCAGCAAGACAGGTGTTGCACTCACACACACCATGCTGAATTATGGGAGCTGTAAATCAGATGTAGATTAAATTAATTAACTCAGATATTTTTGCTCTACCAGCTGCCATGTTCATACTTAAGAGTGAAATCATTAAAAGCTCACTGAAAAGTTCAATTAAATAGTTTACATTTCAACAACACTACTCACCTTTGCACTGGTTGGTGTTCTTATCAAGGATTGCCTTTGTTGACACTATTTTCCCATACCTGATGAAGACATAAAACACACCGTTACTTAAAGTGTAAAAAAAAAAAGATATTAAATAATAACACACTACACTATAGACCTTTTACTGTCATGTGACTATCATGACGTCAATCACAACAGCAGATCGTGGAAGTACTGTTTACCGACATTAGGCTACTGTGGATTTTTGATGATAATTACATTTGAGATGTGTGTGTCAGAGCTAAAAAACTAACAGAAATATTACCTGATGATTACCTGATTACCTACTAGATTACCTGAGGCTTTGTCACACAGATAAAAGACTAGCCTAGCAATTGATAGCTTCTGTTCTGCTACTTTTTCATATGCAATATGTTGTGGTGGACTTCATAACTTACTAAAAAACAAGCTTGTGAAAATGTATGAAGACTGTAATAAACATATAAATTTGCAGCTGTTTAATTTGTTATCATAATGTGATAACCTCAGACGGTGTACAAATATGTGAGTGCTCCGGGACTTGGTGGCGTTTGCTAGCGTTAGCTCGTTTAGTGCTCCTGGCGCGAATGAGATGATACTATGACATATGCTGTGCTTTATGTTTCATAAAGTGATGTGCAGCTAATACTGACATTTTAAGCTTTCTAATTAATAACTAACCAACTGTTCCAGGGTTGAATGCAAAATAGCATAAAGTGGAAAGGCAGTGAACTATGAAGGGTGCTGTATCTCTTGTTACACACATCAAGTAGCGCCCTTGATCATGTGTTGGAGAGGATTTTGGATTTAGCTTTGTACCATGTTAGCTTGCCTTGTAACTAATGTTAGCTCTGAAACATAACACTGACGATGTTATTCAGAGGAAGTTCGGAAGAACTTAGAAGCAGTTGCTAAGGAGACAAAGTGTTGTTTAAGATGACATACAGTGACATTAGTGGATGTGTTTTCTTGCTGAAAGAGTTTCTGTGAGAAGTAATGTCCCTTTTACCATCCACAAGTGGGTGGAACCATGGCGTTCATGACATCAGATTCAGAAT
>JAOVVA010000048.1:16515016-16528328 GCA_028565275.1 Leiocassis micropogon
GTAGAAAGAAATAAAAATCAGGAACGATCATGGAGTTAGAAAGTGACCCCAAACTTTTGAACGGTAGTGTATATAAACCTTAATTAATAGCAGATATTATATATACTGTATAATATCTGCTATTAATTAAGGTTCCCTTATCTGACACTTCAAGATTACTAAACATATAAGTAACATGATTATTATTATTATTATTATTATTAGTAGTAGTAGTAGTAGTAGTAGTAATAATAATAATAATAATAATAATAATAATAAAAACAAAAAGGCCAGCCCCTGCCTTAACCAGTGTTTGTTAAAACCAAAAGCAAGTTTCAGTGTTTACGACCAGGGCTGTGTTTTCACAAAATCGTTTTAACTGGGAGAAAGAGTTCAATGTGATACTAGCTCTACATTTCACAATTATGTTTGTTCTCCGATCCCTTTGGGGAACTTGATCTAGAAGTGTAATTTATCAGTCATTTACAGTTTCGATAGGAACACAAGTTTTTCTAGATTTTGCAAGATACATTTTCACTTATTTATAGTCACAGATAAAATTATTATTAGTCAATGGGAGTGTCTAGTTACCGTTTAAACAGACATAAATTCATACATATATTTATTGACATAATTTGTTAACATGGAAGTGTATTAATAATGATGTGTGAAACTAATTCAATAAATACTGTCAGTAAGGGAACCTTAATGTAAAGCCTTACAATATTGAACTATACTGTACATTTGTTTTAATAACATTCACAACAGACGCAAAACAAACATGATTATTTATTCCAAATAATAGAAAAAAAGTTTTTTTATTGTACATTTGTAAGTCGTACATTATAAACCAGTTTTCCATGTGGATTTTGTATTCTGTCAGTACTCTGTGGTTTCTGATGTTTGTTCATTACTTTTTTCACTATTAAATGCGAAATGTAGAAAGAAAATAAATAATGAGATTTAATAAATACACCTAATCAAAATGTAACTGAACAATTAAATAGAGAAAGTGTGATTAAATGGACCATCAGTAAACACCATTTTTTGTGTTTATTATCTGTTACCTTTAAATGCTTAAGATCACAGATGACTATATTAAAAATAACTGATGAAGGCAGGAACTGTATAAATGAATTCAATTAGATCAGATCAATTGTACAGAAAGTAAATATACAGTATAAAATAGGTCTACTCAAGGTCTTTTCGTTTTCAGGCTGAATGAAAAGTGGTATGGTGTGCGCGCGCGTGTGTGTGTGTGTGTGTGTGTGTGTGTGTGCTACACTTTCACAGATTTATTCTAAAGACAGTGTATTGATGTTTTCGCTAAATATTGCTTATTTAAAGGTTGATCCCATCTTTGGAGAGAACAAATTAAAAAATTTCCTCTTCATAATTTACCACTATAAAAATTATACTGTATAATCTTAAAACAATAAGTTTAAAGATATAGTAACGTATATATAGTAACGAAGTGGACTGATCAAAATATTTGAGTGGACTGAACCAAGCCCTTAAAATACTGAAGCAGAACTGATCCCTAAATGAACATATAAAATATATGAAACCTTAGTCCTAAAGGACTACATTTACAAGTGCTTTAATTTCATCTCTACTCTACGAATCAATGTCACAGAAGTATGAGACATTTATGTGCACAGAATCTGAAGCATGCTAAATCATTCGCAATTCATTAGCAATGATAAACCTGTGCAGGTACTGCAATGTCTGAATGATCACCTCCCTCCCAGTCCATCCCTTGCTTTTCTCTTTCTTTTCTCCTTTTTTCATCAGAGAAGGTAATAAAGTTTCTTATCTGCTCTGTATCCGCCAGCAGAAAAGGATGACTGATATAAGAAAGGCCCTCCCTATGTGACTTTTAATTAATGTTTAATGTGTCTCCTTCCTCCAGGTAAGACGAGAGAGTATATTACTCTACTTTTATGGGGACGGAGGCGTTTAATAAAGGAGGGATCATTTTGCTGTCACTGTGAAAAGCGCTGGCCCATCAGGCTTTCATGCCACCAACGTCGCTGAAATGGCAGCTAATTCATCTCAACCACTCAAATCTCTAGCGTCTCGACTTAGGGTGAGCTCTACAGATTAAAAAAAGAAAGTCTAGAGGCATTTTACATGTTTGAATCATATACAGTAAGGTTACGCCATTGCCACATTGCACTGAAAGCACAGTAAAAACTAAAATGTTTACAATGCTGTGTTGTACGGTCATGCATAATGCATAAATACTGGTTTGCACATCATTTAATCATTTTGATATAGATATTCACAGTTTTGGGATGTTTACACCAAGAATGTTAAAGCTGTTTGGACATTTGTCACATGTTATGCAGCATGTCTGTCAGCAATTCTGCATGGGAGAAACACCAACACAACACGTGACCGCATTGTTTGAGCCTCTGTCATTTCTTCTTCTAGCCAAAACAATGACATCTCAGTTGAATGAATGATGAGAGGCACCGGGAGCATTATAAAACTGACATTGGTCCTAGGAGGAGTGGAGGTAATATGATTAAACATCTACTTGAAAGCACGCATTTCAAAAATTGTCCTGAATTGAACAGGCATTCTGAGTCTCAAATGCTTTAAGAAAAATTAACAAATGTCTTTTAAAGAACCTTTAGATTCCTGAGTTGGTATTCTCTTTGCACTGACTGGAGCTGCTCTGGAAGATGTTGTTGGATCATGGGAGGGTTTTCAAATTGTAAGCACTGGGTTATATAGGATGTCTTTGTATGCTGTGGACTTTAGAGTTTCCCTTCAACAAATCTTAGACACCCAAACCTGTTTATGTATGGCAGCACCTCTGTGCACAAAACAGTTTGTCAAGGCTGGATTGGAAGACGAAGAGTGGTTTAAACAGAGCCTTGAACCCCGCAGAACAGCTTTGGAATGAACTAGAATGTCACCCAACCAGGCCGTATTGCCAGACACCAGTGCTTGGCATCATTAATTCACCTTCACAGCCATGGTTTTCCAGAGAAGTGGAGCATATTAACAACAACAGGGTATTAAATTTGGAATGAGATGTTGAAACAAGAACATATGCTGTGATGATGTCCATATATATATATATATATATATATAAAGAAGAAGGAAGAAACTGATGACCCCCCAGAGAAAACCCACCCCAACAGAGAAGTATGTAAAACTCCACTCCAACTCGAACCTCAGGCTCAGGATTAAACTGGAGATCATAGAGTAGTATGGCAGCAAAGATACAGTTGGTGAAATTCATTACAGTTGCTGATGAAAATACAAGCATAATGACTAGAATAAAGTAAGGGGATAGTACAGAGACATTTATCTTATTAAATGTTCTAGTGAACTCTTTCTGCTGTTTGTAAAACCTAATTCACAATGGTGTTAATGCCAATTGTTAGTAATTCATTACCTATGATATTCTAAGGATTAAATTCATCCATATAAATGTGCACATTTTAAAATGTCATACAATGGAAATAACAAACTTATGCCTCACCCGGAACAAAGATGTCAAGCTCTGGTGTTTTCTTCTGAGTAAAAAGTGAATTACCCACAGAACCCAGATCATTTATATCATAATGTAAGTTAAAAAGCTTTTTGGAAGAACTCTGCTACATTTAGAAATCTGTAGCGTTAATGGATTTATTAACCATCAGTCAAGTTACAAACATACACAGAATAAATAGATTAACAGAATAAATGTTTCCTGTGTTGCTTTGTTATACATTCATTCATTCATTTTGAGAAACTGCTTTATACTGGTCAGGCCTGCTGTACATTTACTGCGAAGGAGGAATACACCCTATACATTGAAGGGCAGCATAAACATGTGCACACACTCACACACTCAGAGGGTAAATCAGAGCATGTAATCCACCTAACACCTACCAATATAGGAAAAAACTGAATATAGTTATGGACTATTGTATTGTATTCAGTACAACACTGTAACCGCGAGTGTAATATCTTTCTTATACAACAGTTCCACAAGTGGCATTTAATATCAACCGTTTATGATTTGCTTGTTTATTTAATCAGTCAACTGGACTGGGATTTGATTGTTGCTAAGCAACACAAACTTTGAGCATATTAGTAATGTTGCGTTAAGCTCGCCATCGACAGTAAGTGTAATTAACAATTATTATAACCCCTATGAAAAAGAGTGATGCATACAGTATACTGTAGTTATACAACCCAGTAAAACTAGCTTTACATAATCCCCTGCTACACTAATGCACTTATCCCAGTGTTTTACTAGTGCTGGGATACCATTTAGGAAGAATGTTTCCTCAGTATGCCGGATCCATGATCAGACTTCCTTCTTTACATCTAGAATACTGGCCCCCCTGGAACTCCTTTAATGGTCCAAGCAAGAGAAAATGGCTTGAAGCATGGCTTGGACTGTATGGGCGATGTAGCAATAACTACGGGTACAAACAATGCCTGTAATGTGCAAGTGGTGTTTATGAATAAATGTGTACAGTTCCCACAGACATATGTGCCTCTTCTGCAAGTTGGCGACAAGTTATCTATCAATTTTCAATGATTGTTATTGCAAATTGTTCATGGGAATGACGGCCCTTTTACCGGGATCAACATTCACAGACATACTGCCTTCTTTAAAACATTCGCGCCATTCAAATATTTTAGTGCAGCTAAGAGTCTCGTCACTTTTACATTTTCATTCACAAGAAATTTCTTCTCAAGTCCTGGTTTAACTTGAATGCCTTTTTATACAAAAAATACAGAACAAGGGAATTACTTGTAAGCATAATATTAATTACTGTTTTATATATTGTTGAGTTTTTTGTTTAACACCAAACACCAAGTCATAAAAGAGTAGATGTTAGCGACAGCTGCCTAGAGCTCAGACACATGCCTACAGAGCTTACTCACTGCCTCAGTTCCTCAGCACAAACACACACCTCTATTCACCCCTATTTACACTTTCCTTGGGGAACCAGAACTCAGTTTTAAAAAGGATCACTTTATTCCTGTGATCTAGTTCCACCTGGGCCCAGAGGTGCTTCTTTTCTATAATGAGGCAAGAGAGTTAACCATCCCTCATACTGCTCATTCTAATTCAAAATGCCACATTCGTTTAACTGCCATTCTTTATGGTTTATTCATTTATTTTTCTCTTTTTTTAATTACAACTCATATATTTCCACAGAAACTTACCAATAAGGATAAATACTATCAAGTAGAAAAAAATACAAAGTTGAGCAGTTTAAGGTCTCTGACAGCCTTGGGATTTAAATTTACTACCTTTAGATCTCTAGTGTGAATCTTTAGCTTCTGACCCAGCTTTGTTTGGAGTAGATTGGATATAGTCTAGAGGGGGTATTCAAAAGAATTTAGGAAGGTCCAGAGACACAAATCTTAAAGGTCTTGATAAGCGGTTAACCTGACAAATGAGTTGCCATTTTAACATTAGTGATTAGTTCATGGCTATCAATAAAACAAATCAATTTAAAGTGGCTTTGCCTTGTTTTGCTTTGGTTCATCAGGTCAGTGCTTTTGACTAATGCCATGGTCTCTGAAGAGACATCTGTGACACCTGAAGTGGGGAGACTAAACATATATATCCATGTTCAGCCATTTTAAACAATGCATTGAAATATTTTGCGTTGTTTAGAACCAAACAGCGATCCACTACTTGGTGGCTCCTAGGCAAGACTCTTGCTCTAGGGCATTGCATTTTCTACTTTTTGTTTAACCCTGAACCATGGGCATTGAACCATGAACCATAGACAAGTGTCACCCTGCTACGTCCTTGCATCACAAGCACTTTTCTATGCTCTAGATCTTCCAAACTTAAAGCAGGTGGATTATTCTTACAACTGAAAATATTTTCTCTAACCCTGATTAGGTATATGGTGGCAAGTGTGTTGGTATTTTCCCTCTCTTTAGGAAGAAAACAGCACTCTTAAGCCCAACATGTTATGACAGACAAGACTGGGAACAATTCCCCTATGATTTCGTGCATCACCAGGACCAAAACGTATTTCGTGTACTCTGCTCTCAACCATCGTGTGAAGTGCTAATGATAGCTCTCAAAGGGCCCTCACATACTCTGATCTTCGTGTTTATGTCTCTCCAGAACGCGGGCAGCCACGATGCTGGGCTGTTTGATGTCTCGTGCCGTGAGATGTGAACTGACGTCTTTCCGTATCTTTCAACTCTCATCCAGGTGTGTGTGAGGAATCTCTTAATTGGCTACCAGTGCAGCTGTCTTGTCCGACACAGCGTTCATCAGTTGAGTGCACAGTTGAGCATATGTCTCCTGTTTGTGGATTTGTTCACTCTGGAGGGGATTTCTGACTGTGCATGCTTTCAAAGTTGAGCAACTATGCAGCAATTAGAGCCAAAAGGACTTATATTACTTGACAATATTTCACGAATTATACGGAAACAGGATGTGGCGTGAGTGGCATTATGAGGGAGAGTCCAAAAGACAGGAGACAGCAGGTATATGACACTAGCAGATAGAAGAAGATGGGGCTAAAGGGATTTAGACCCCCCTCCCTCCCGCCTCACTGATGATACGTACAAGCAGACAATCATCTGTTTCAGGACAAGTGAGAATGCCAGTGAGCTAGTGCACTTGAGTTTAAAATTACAGCACAGTAGCCTCTTTGAATCAATTCCTGTGATCCCTCGAGGTGCCTTTGAAAGAAAATGCAGCATGTCTAAAGGTAGAAAGTCACATCTAACACTTACAATAAAATTCTTTATTGTTACATCTTTTTAGATATATTATATGGAGAAAATGATTTTAGGAATCATAAGGAACATTATTCTGCAACACTGTATGAAATATTTTTAAATGTCAAGCTTTTGTTTCTTAAAATTATTATTTAAAAAATAGTAAATAATAGCAAAAGTATATACATCTGTATTAATATTTTTTTATATGCAAAGTTTTTAAATAAATAAAAAGAAATGAGTTTACATGTTCTCGCCAGGATCAGTGGGTTTCCTCCTTTTGCTCTGGTTTCCTTCCATAGCCCAAAAAAATGCACATTAAGGTAATTGCCGTCCTAGATTTTCTGTTGTGTGTGATTGAGTGTGTGCATGTGCATGTGTGTATGTGTGTGTGTTTCCTGCAATAGATTGGCACCCAGTCCATGGTGAAACCCATCTCGTGCGCCAAGTCTCCTGGGATAGCAACCCTCTACAGGATAAGTGGTATAGAGAATGAATGAATGATGTTTAACAATGTATAATACATGATATAAGATTTGCATTAATCAATGTACACAACACAAGACATTGTCCTAATTTTACCACAACCATTAAAAGTGGATTAATTTTGACCTAAATGAATATTTCTTGAGCACCTGGGTGGATGAAATTTTGACATCTACCCTGTTAGGCCATTCACTTTCAGTGAATATGCCACAGTACCAAGTATCATCGTTTGGACACACCAGTCAAATGTTTGGACACAAGTTTTATTTTGCTAAAAAAATTATTTTGCTACATTCAAGAACGATTCTGGGGATTTAAAAATTATCAAATAACACATATGGCATTAGGTAATTATGTAACAATACAACAGTCACCTATTTTAAGACATGAAGGTCAGCTGTTCTTGAAGTTTTTGGAGGAACAATTGTCAAGTGCTTTTGCCAAACCCATCAAGCACCATATTGAAACGGGCGTCCTTGAAAATCATTCCAGGAAAGCAAGCCCAAAACTTCAGACGAGAAGTTTATTTAGAGTTGCCAGTCTCAAAAATCACAAATTAATTTTTACAGAGCAGAAGTAGCCAAGATATCTCAACATTAACTGTTCAAAGGAGATTATTGCTCATTTTGGACACCTTCAGCATTGTTTTGCAATGTAGAAAGAATTAAAATTCAGGAAAGACCATGGAATTAGAAGCTGTGCCCAAACTTTTGGCTGGTAATGTATATGACCAAAAGTATATACACCTGACCACAACACTCATATTTTCTTGTTGAAGATCTTAACCCTATTTGCTGTTATAATATCCTATAAGCTTCTGTGAAGGCTTTCCATTAGATTCGGGAGCGTGACTGTGGGGATTTCCTGCTCATTCAAGCACAAGGGCATTGTAAAGCTCAGGCACTGATGTCGGCAGTGCAGATGATGTTCCTGAGGTGCAGATGGTGTTTCAAAGGTGTTGAGTGGGATAGGGGTCAGAACTCTGCTGGAGTGGGAAAAGAGTGGAACCACTTAAGTTCTTCCAGTCCAACTTTAACAACCATGTCTTCATGAATATCACTTTGTGCACAAGGTCATTGTCATACTGGAACAGCTTTGCATCCTTTTGTTTTGGTGAAAGAACATCTTGCCACAGTATGCAAAGTTATTTTAGACAATTGTGTAATCCAACTTGTGTGCTGGCAAAACTTTGGTATTTTCATTAACATGAAATATCAATGACCTTATTCATAGCTTTTAAAGTCTTTTTTAGTTGAAATACATTGACTAAATAACTATGATAATTTAGCTAAATGGTTTTTCAACAACAGACTAAAAGTAAAACATGATAAACATCATCATCTTTATTGTTATTGTTAATATTAATATTAGTAGTGTATGTATTAACATTAGTGTTTTATAAAATGTATGAAACTGATAAACATACAGTATGCTTTAAAACATATATATGTATAAAAAGCAGAATGTCAACTAAATAATATAAAAACTGAAATGCATCTAGATAAGGAACTGATTTATAATTATACTTTAATCTAAATTAAAGTTTAATTGAATTCAGGGGTCTCTAGAGATTCCCACCCTTACTGGAAATAACAGAGATGAATTTGTAATGTGGTCGTGATATCTGGCTTTAATCAACTACAAATCACTATAAATGTTGATAATAATTAACTCGGCAAGAGTTAATGAGATAAAGTGCTTACCAAATTAAAACAAGTTGCATAACCTCCAAAAAGTATTTAGTCATACACCGAAGCCATAAACCTATTTTAGGGTGATTATGAATTATGATGTAGTGACGCGTGTATAAATCTACTGAAGCTTGGAAGCACAGCTTTATCTACTGTACCAACATCGGTGATATCTTATGTGTCGACGCTATGGAAGGAAACAGTGACAAGGCTAATGCTATAAATAAGAAGCTCATAGCTGGGTAAGAACCTTGACCTGTCACTGGTCTTGTCACAAGAAGGGGAAACAATATGCATGCTAAAGAAGGCTGAATGAAACAGGCTCTGTGTTTCTGAAGCCTGTGTGTCAGATTCCCCCTAAAGGCCTCAGAGCTCTGTTCACAACATGGCAGTAAGGCACATGGGGGACGTTCCTCCAGTCACTCAGTTAGTCAATCAGGCAGGCACACACACACACACACACACATGGAGAGAGAGAGAGAGATATGTACATTACTGTGTGGAGGTTTACTTGTGATTGTGGCCTTTTTTCTAGCCTTAGGGAAAATGCCTGAGTGTTGAAACAATGTGGAAGCAAAGCAAAAAAAAAAAAAAATCAATCTCTATTGTATGTGCAGATATTTTTAAATAAGGTGGTGAAATTCCCACTGCAATAAAAGTATTTAAACATCCACAAAACAATCAGAACCACATTCCCCTTGTGAGAGCGCACACAAACCTACACACACACACACACACACACACACACACACACACACACACACACACCATCTTTAGAATGTGAGTATTCAAAACAGAGGTATATATGTAACTATAGGACTGGCATGGTAATTATCTGGAGCCGTGTTCACCATCATTTTGCAAACCCCTATAATGGTAATTATTGAGATGAGGACCACCTCAAGAACCACCAAAAGTAAGATATATATTTAGCATGAGTGTGATTTCTATTAATTTATTTATTCATTTATTCATTAATTCCATCAATCACTCATCCATGTGTTTTCAGTAGGTGCTTTATCCTGGTCAGGGTTTTGTTGCATCTAAGACTACGCTGATTATACTGTAAGGAAAATTCACTTAAGTCCATACACGTTTATATTTTATTCATTTGTAAGGGCAGTTTGGCATAGCCAGTCTACCTACTCACATATTTTTGGGAGCTTGGAAAAAACCCATAGAACCAGGAGGAAACACCTAATGCTTTGTCAAAATGAACAGGACTTGCTTCTCCATACTGCTTACCCTATACATGGTCGCAGTGGGTCTGGAGCCTATCCGAGAGAACCCTCTACCCTGGAGGTACAAGGCCACAGTGCTAATCACTATGCCAAGGTGCATCAAAAAGTTAAAAGAGAAAATAGGTAGATAACGTCAAATGAGAAGATAACGATGAAGGTGGGTGGTAGATAAGGACATAGTGACAAATAAACCTAGAAGTCAAAATAAGGTGCAACGTCATTTTTGTCAAACAAGCAACTTGATAGATTGACTTGGTTTGTAGCATATATTTATTTTTTCAGTTAAATTATTTCAGCTGCTTAGAGAATACAGAACATGGTGATATCTCAGCTACACAACCAATATAATGAAAATACAATAACAAAGACGCTACTGTATATGTAATATAAGTCCATGTAATAAAACCATGGTTAAGGATCGGGAAGGTACCTGACCATTGCAGTGTCTATCCAGTAAGATGACAAAATATAACAACTTTAGTGCAGGCAGTTACCCTAAGGAAATGGTTCATTCACTGTTCAGGAACCAAACACAGCCAACAGGCCTAGAGTATGTTGGAGAAAGTTATTTTTGTTATAGCGAAAAAGTGAATAGGGGTTTGGCTAGATTCACCATGGCTATGTATGTATATATGTATATTTACACTATTACATTAAATAAATATTATTACTGTTAGTACCACATAAGTTTCTTTATAAAGAACACTTTGATTTTTATTGTTTAATAAGACAACTGGGTAACATAACAGCTATGAATGTTGGTCAGGGGGAAAAGAATTGGTCAGAAGGCCCCATACATTTGTTTGCCTGAAGCCCTCACAGTATCTGGAATCACATTTCCATATGTTAGGCTTAAATTAATGACATCGATTCACAAAAAGGAAAAGTACTAATTAATTCTCTTGGTTTCTTTCTTTAAGTGTAAATAAATAACGAGGAAACAAAATGTAATAAGAAGCACATGTTCACCCAGGGCTCATATTAAACATTCATAATTTATAATCAGAGCTTTTATGATGTGGCTGTGGCATGTTTTCAATATTGTTTATCTAAGTAACTGAACGTTGCCAAAACCTGACATGTTTCTCTGTTTATCTGTACTCTCCAGATCATGTTCTTACAGTATATACTGTGTACCATAGGCTAAAGTTTCCCTAAAAAGGGTACATAGTTATAAATATAGAGTATAGGATAATTACCAACACAGTGCAGCGCTGATTGTGGTGTGTTTCATAATGTTGACAGATAATGTAACATTAGGGCTTCATTATGAAAGCTACATACTCATTAATTACAGTGTACACACCATCCACTGACTTTTCTCATCTGTTTCTGTCATAATATTCTATGAAGCAAATATTCTGTTCAGCTTATTAGTATAATTCATCCATGAACTTGGTACATTGAGACTACTCACAGTTAGTTGCTTTGTTACTCAATATCTCTATGCGAACAAATCATTTTCAACTTTGAAACAGGAGATAATTCCTCAGAGAACCTCAAGTATTTTTATTGATGGAAAATTGTGTTTCTCAACCTATTTATTCTGCCAATATAATTTTTATTTATGATTTCAATTAACTATTGCACTAACATTTGAGCCCAAAACAAAAATTTCATTCCAAGGCTCTTTGATAGCCCCCTCTCCACCGCGTTGGTGGGGGGTCGGTTCCACTCGTCCCTCACCCACTCAAGCCTGCTAGTAGGCAGCTGCACCATTTTTTTTTTTTACAACATAATAAGGAATGCTTTTAAAGTAAAATAGGTTCAACATCAATTCAGCTTCAGAGGCTTCAGCCTTTAAGATGTCTTAAAAAGTACAGTGCATATAAAATTCATAACAACTCTATGTTGATAATGTTTTTTAAGGAATAAAGAAAGGAAAAGGAAAATGTTTAAATAGCTGAGGTCACTGAAATTTCTTCTTCAGATTTTAGCTCTATTGTAGCATCAGCTCTCAAGTCTCTGCCAGGCTTCCACAGAGAATCGCAAAAGAAGATCTCCAAAATGTCAGCCTGACAACAGCACTTCACGCAGCCAGCAATGCCACCAAGATTCAGACACTAGAGGACACAGGGGGTCACTGGCACTGGTGTGTTTACGTGTGTGTGTGTGTGTGTGTGTGTGCGCTTGCATGTGTGCATGTGACTGTGTGTGTGTGTGTGTGTATACTACAGCTTAAAACTCTACAATAGGGCATAGCAAGGCCCACTCCAAAGATCATTGTAGGGTTATGGGAAAAAGGAAAGTGTCATTTTGGACCTTTTTTTTTGCTGAGCCATGGAGGATGAGAACCCCGAGGCGAATCCCTTTGACCTTTCCAAAATGTTACTGCCCGTTTGGCACGCCTGCCTCACCTAATGAAACTTTTATTGCCATGAATTTTTTATTCCAATCCCGCTCCAGGCCTGGGGCAAACCTGGACCGAAGCAGATTAGGACCTCAGAGAGAGAAGGAGGGAACGACCAGGCAAGGTAGCTTAGCAGAAGAAAGGAAAAGGTGTGAGCTGGGATCAGCTTAATATGAGCTAATATGCATAAATTTATACTTCACGATGGGTCTCCTGTTTCAGTGAATTAATATTGGAGGAATTACTAAGGACAAAGCTTATAAAAACATTCCAGTCTCAGACTGAAATGTGGCTCGATTAGTATACTCTGTACTTTTAACCCATAGTGACTATATGGTTGACGCAAAAATGAATTCCTTAAATATCAGCCCTCAGAGATCAGCTGGAATTTGTCAGTCATCAATGATCCCATGTTCACCCCACTGAAGGTTGAGTGCAAGTCCCTTGTGTTTGGCCCTCCCACAGTGCAGGGGGGATGTTTGCAGTGCTGTTGAGAAATCTGTTTGGGGTTAGAAGTATTGGAGAAAGTGTCTTGGTTCTACAGACCATTCCTTCCCCCCTTCCCCAAACAGATAGAACTATATCTGGATGATTCATTATAAGAACTGATTATGCAAGCTGCCCTCTGGTCTTCATGCAGAGTTTCACAATGACTTATCTCCCAAGACTAATGAGGCTGACCCTTATATGGGCCAAGATATTCTGGGAATTTCTGCACATCTATGCCATGTGCTTTTCTTGTCTTTCCTTTAGCTCACATTGGAACAGGATGTTGATATGTGTGTGTGTGTGTGTGTGTGTGTGTGTGTGTGTGTGTGTGAGAGAGAGAGAGAGAGAGAGAGAGAGAGAGAGAG
>JAOVVA010000048.1:16528428-16545296 GCA_028565275.1 Leiocassis micropogon
TGTGTGTGTGTGTGTGTGTGTGTGTGTGTGTGTGTGTGTGTGAGAGAGAGAGAGAGAGAGAGAGAGAGAGAGAGAGGCATGTGTCTGATTTTATTTAAACTATAAATGGGCATGAGACAATCAGTGAGAAAAAGAGAGAGACTCACGGTTGGCAGAGTTTGATGAGGTCCTGGTCGGTGGTACCAGGAGGGAGGCCACGGATGTACAAGTTGGTTTTACTGAGCTGCTCCACTGCACTCTGGCTGCTGCTATTGGTGCTGGGACTGGGTGGAGCCATTGGAGGAGGGGGAGGGGCATAGGACTGCTATTCGACCAGTAATGGTAGATTAAAAGAGAAAAAGATACAGCAGATGTCAGATAACATATATTATAAAAATACAATACAATACATTAAACACACACTCGAAACACGTCTTTAGACTTGCTTGCATCATGTAGCGACATTTCAGCATTCAAAGAAGGCCCAAGGATTAGGTTTACATTAACGTTCAGGCGACTGTCACATCCGAGAGCCGAGAGATCCTTAAAGCAGGTCAATGAACTAGCTAGCCACATTAGTGTGTGTCTTCATTAGGACTAATTGTCGCAGTTGAGGAAGATGGACAGTCTGATTTACCCATGGACTTGATGGATGAAAGGAGTGGTGGAGGAATGGCTGATCAGCACCATGGTTATCAGTGACTTATTTAAAAATATTTCTTTTTTTTCCCCTCTTTCTTTTGGCTGTGTGATGTTTTTAGTCCAGCAGATAACAGTCATGTTGGATTGTTTTCATTAGTGCTTATTCTTGGTGATAATTTAAAGATAATGTGCTATTCTTTTTTCAAAGTGTTAATGCTTTAATGCTGTGTAATGTATAAAGTCACACTGCGATCGATTCGGTTTAAAATGGTTTCAACAATAAAGAATGTACTGAGCCTAGAATCTGAAACGCATGGTTCATCACTATGTACAAACACTGCATGTACTTAATGAAACATTAATTCATGTCCGGAGTAGTAACAGCATACATACTGTATGCATGTAGAGTCTAATGAGCTAAAACGTCAACTGCAAATCGGTTTAACTTAGGATAGTGTTAACAAGACGGTATCAATACCAATGGTGTTAGTGTCTACAAAGTCAGCTGCATCACCATTACCCAGGACTGTTCTTTCCTTGCATGTGCTGTATTCATTAAGATACAATAAAAATTAAACCCATCCCATGACTACTGTCCACTCATATTCATCGGCAGCTGCTTTATCACTCATATTCAAGTACAGGAAGAGGCTTATACTGAAACTGATATTTTGGCATCAAAATACACTCTGCAAAATTCCACACTACATGATTCTTCACTGCATAAATGCAAGAAATGATATGCATTAAAGTGGCAAACCTTCGTTGCCAAAATGAACCCGTTTTATATGCATGCTTTAAATGAAAACTGATTCCTGGATGAATTCCTAGGTATATACACGATAGTAGTCATGAGAGTAAATTGCTGCTTTTGAATAGATGTCAAAGAGGAAATCAAGTCTTCCTAAGAATCATATAATTTTCCTGCTGTACCTCACAAGAGCAAGAGGCTTCACTCGGAGTGCCGTATCTCATCTACCTGGTGTGCGTCTCATGTAGATTCTCTTTAATATGTCTGTGTGTGTGTGTGTGTGTGTGTGTACAAGTTTGTACTCTCCCTGCCTCCGTTTGTGATAATCATTGGCTGTCACAGTGGTGCACACTGGCAAGTCTGGCCTGATATTAATCTATTACCTGTACTTCCCCACAGCCTACAATTACCACAGCTCGAGACAGACAGGTCTATCACAAGACTGGCACACTCTGCAACAATGTTATTCCCACAGCACTGTGCCTCGGGCTACGGCTATGAAAGAAAGCATTGAGTTTTTTTTTTTTTTTTTTTTTTTTACAAATATGACACACATACAAGAAATGAAATAGGGGGCCAGACACACAGTTTGTGTGGAGGGCTATAAAATTTAAATAAGATCTGAAAATGAGGAAGAAAGAGGATATCTATGCATAAAATATATATAAAGGCATGTGCGCATTGGTGCACCTTCCTACACACCTGCTCCCAACCAGCCAAACAAACAAACACACACACACACACATACACACACACACACACACACACACAATACTCAAAGTGCAACTGGCATGTGGAATTCATAAGCAATATGCGTCTGGGACTATAGGCACATGCATGACTGGCAGCACTGACAGGGAGTGCACATACATAAATTTATGTGTATGAAAACACACACACACACACACACACACACACACACACACACACACACACGCATGCACATGGCCACACACACACACGCACACACACCTGATAGTAGTGTTGAAGTAAAAAGCCTTCTTTATCATGGGCTCATTTTACACAGCAAGCCAGGGCCTGGTCTTTACTACATGACGGCATGATGGAGAGAAGTAGTAGTAGAGAGCAAAAGAGCGTCTGATCAAAGAGTTCGCCTCTGAAACCTCTTTCAGCCAATTTGTGCAGCTGTCAGGGGCCAGACGATAGCACATCGGCATGTGTAATATGTCAGGAGGCGTGACAGGGAAGGCTTTGAAACGTCAAAAGTGCTCATTGCTCCCCCAGCACACAGGCCGTGGTTAGTGACAAGGGGAAAAGCTTGCTGCTTCTATGACATGTTGACAAGGCTGTAACTTTAACATGCACATAAAACATTTATAAATTGCATGACAGAAGATGTATATATTAACTTAAAGTTATAAATGTGTCATGTTTAGCAATTCAAATACAGACAAGCATTTCTCTGTCACCTGAATGACCTCGCCCCATCTGCTGAAACTACTGATGAGTTTATCCATAACTTCGGATGTAAGAAGGTAAGCTACGGCCTTGAAAAAATGAAAACAAGAAAGGTAAAAATTTGGTTAACTTTTAAGTAGCTGTAACATATCCAGACAAAAGGCCATCTAGTCTGGTTTGATCCCAGAACAGCCAATGCAGCATAAATTGTCGAAAAAAGTCAATGCTGGCCATGATAGAAGGGCACCAGAACATCCAGTGCATCACAGCACACAAGTCGCAGCAGGCAAAGAACCCAAGACTGCCAACCTGGCCTTTAAACTCCCCAGATCCCACTCTAACCAAGCACCAATGGGCTGTGCTTGCCAAATACATCCAATCCATGGAGGCTTCAACCCCACAACCCACAGCACCCAAAGGTTCCACTGCCAACGTCCTGATGCCAGACACTACAGTACACACCAAGAGGTCTTGTGACGTCATACCCCAAGGGGCCAGAGCTGCCACAGTGATACTAAGGCAACCCAAAACCTAGGTGGTTGTATTCTTAATGGTTTTTAATGATATGGCTAATCGGTGTATACACAATACAAAGGCATTGCAACAGTGAAAATGTGCAAAACAAATAGGAATGTTCAAATTTATTTCACATATGTTACTTTTCTTTTATACTGTAAAAGGCTCTATATGACTAAAGTGAAAATTTTAATGACACTCTACAAAACTAAACTGAAGTTGAATATCATTGTCTTGTTGATATTCCATGCAAACCCAGTTAAATTACCCAAAAAACTTGTAGTAAGCTCTTCTCCGAATAAAGTTGATGATACTTTCTCGATGATATATAACTAAAAGCCTGAAACCAGAACCACTGCATAACGATTGGATAGTGTATCTTTCCTAAGGTGCCTTTGAGGTTGTATTAGAACAACAGGTCTCAAAACATCTTCTAAACATAATTTTTGGTGAATGCACAGTTTTGAATGTGTAATTGCATACCTTTATACTGAGAAACAGCCTTTACCAAAAAAAAAAAAAAAGATCCCAAACAACTAATAAAAATATACATTTCAATATAAGTGGTAATTGTCAAGAACTATCTTAATATCTATCCTTAAAAATGATATACGGTATAGCCACAGTAAGTCCACTCATCTTATCTCTTTCTTCCCTCCTTTGATTTTCTCCCGTTTTCTTTAGAGTGTCTAAAGCTGTCTATCAAGCTCATTAATGCCCATGTCCCTCCTCCTAGCCTCACCACCCTCTCATTTTCTAAGGATAAATCTTCCCCTCCCACCTTCGCTTCTCTTTTAGCTTCTCATTCTGTCACTGTCCGTAGGCCCGGGCTGCACCGGTGCAGTGCCCTAGTGCCGTCTCAATTTAAGGGTTAGTGATGTGCGCACACATTATCTCCTCTTTGCACACTCAGATAGCCCTCATTTCCCTAAAGAGTCCTCCAGTCACCAAACAATTAGTATTTCTTAGAGAGTACTTCAAAATGGGTTTCAAATGGCTGCTTCTCTTTTCTACCCCACCCTCCTGTGTGTGTGTGTGTGTCTGTGTGTGTGTGTGTGAGAGAGAGAGAGTGCAGGCTTTCTCTGCTATTGTGTACTGACTAGTGAGTTATCCAGTTTCAGCTAAATGAGATTCTGCTCAAGGTGCAAAGGTGTGTGCTTTTATGCATAATGTATTTTTATCACATTGTTGACAGAGAAACAGCACAGCTGTTTTTAAACAAGCCCCATAATGCATTCTTATTCTATTCATCTTGGGAATAACACTTAGATCCTGAGGACTTACCCAGACACACATGTGTTCTCTCTTTCCCAAGGTCAGTGATCGACAGTACACTCTGTGTATGGGACGGAGACATCTCTACTCCTATCACACTCTACCCGAGGGCTTCCTGGGGCTAGGGAAAGAATGCTGCCTATTTTGGGAACAGGGCTGAGATCCCTTCCTTCCGGACAACAGAAGCCTGGAGGCCAGAGGAAATCCCAAAGACCAGACTGTGCAGAGTACACACACACACACACACAACCGAAGCTACGTTCAGCTTTTATAAAGCATGACATTGTCTGACCTGAGGATCCATTACTGCATACATTAGCCCATTAGCCTCTAGCTAATGGCTGTGTGGTGTCTGTAGAAAGACTACCAGAGGCAGCCATTAGGGCTTGTAGTCAATAATCTGCTGCATTACAGTCTGCATCTCCGAACAGATTTCGTAAACATTAGGGATCAGTCAGTGCAGTAAGGTGCAGTAAGTATCCAAGACAAACAGACCACTTCTAAGAAAGAACTGCAGATCAAAGGAGTAGTGTCTTGGTAATGTAAGCATAGTGGAAGAGTTATTAAAGATTACTTATGAGTTTTGACAGTTTTAGGCTTTCAACTGTATTTTTATTGTAATGACGTAATGTGTATTGTTGTAATGTAAACAGCTCAATGGAACAACAGTAAATTAGTGTAATGACATATGGTTTAGGGCGGCACTGTTGCCTCACATCTCCAGATTCTCGGCCAGGTTCGATTCCCGCTTCTGTGTGCATGGAGTTTGTATGTTCTCCTCGTGTTTAGTAGGTTTCCTCCACGTACTCCGGTTTCCTCCCACAGTCCAAAGACATGCAGATACGGCTAAATGGCGTTCCCAAATTGGCTGTATTGTATGAATGACTGTGTGCACATGTGTGTGTGTGTGTGTGTGTGTGTGTGTGTGTGTGTGTGTGTGTGTGTGCGTATGTGGCCCTGCGATAGATTGGCACCCTGTCCAGGATGTACCCTGCCTCGTCTCCTAAGTCTCCCGGGATAGGCTCCAGACTCCCTGTGACACTGTATACAGGATTAAGCGATATACGTAGATGATGAGTGAGTGAGTGACATATACTGTCTATCCAGATTTATCCAGATGGGATGAGCTGGGGAGCAGATCAACTGGAGAAAATTCATATTCTATCTTAGACACACACTCATTTACATTCCTTGTTTCTTTCTTTCTTTCTTTCTTTCTTTCTTTCTTTCTTTCTTTCTTTCTTTCTTTCTTTTATTTCTCATTAAACTACTTCTCTCTCATATTAATTGTTTAGAAAATGAATACTGAACAAATAAAAAAATATATATATTTTTTTCCACTCGTATACCACAAATCACAAAATATAGCAGTGGGGTGCTGATGATAATGTCTATTTGTTGTAAAGATTTTCAGAGGTAATGATTACTAGGTTCAATGTTTTTGCTTCTTTTTCTATGTTAAGGTGCATGAATTAAGCATTACCAATTAGGCTTGGAAAGATGGAATTATCCCAGCGTGGGCTGTTCTTCATAACGGAGTCCTGTGGTGAATGGGCTTTCGAATACTGAGAAAGCCTGCTTAAAGAGCCTGCCTCCTACACAAGCCTTTCACTTTTGACCTTTCCAATAAGTTACACAGTGCAGTAGACCACACACACACTGAAAGAGTGCACCTGAGTCAAAGTCTGCTCAATGTGTCTCTTGAAAGTCTCACACCACTTCTGTCTCCCCCCCGCCCTCTCTCTCTCTCTCTCTCTCTCTATCAGCAAGAATGCAGGGACAAACAGACTGGCTTTAATTTAGAAGGAGAACACAGCTCCAGAGGCTGAAACCATCCTCAAGCTTGTTAACGTCAGGCCCACGCTCATTTAATGTCATAAACAAGTTACACAAACATTCAGCCAGACAGGACTAACAACATCCTCCACTCTGGCCTCTCTCACGACACACACAAAGAGACAGAGAGAGAGAGAGAGAGAGGGAGAGAGAGAGAGAGAGAGAGAGAGAGAGAGAGAGAGAAAGAAAGAAAGAGATGTGAGAGCGGGTGTCTAAGAGAGAATATGTATTTGTCTAGCATGAACTTACACTCAATCTGCTCTCCAGCTCAACCCACCTACATAATAAATGACAATCTGTGCCTCGTTCCACACTCTTTCACAGTGACTCATTCACATCTGTGATTTCACAACAGCTACACTACAACATTATTCACCAGAACTGTGTGGCCCTTCAAATATTCTCAAAGCATGAATAATTGAAGGCTCCGTTTTAGCATGAATATACATACACATGCAAATTTCACTTAACTATATTCAACATGCAAATACGGTTATGTCACAGAGCGCACTGCCTAAATGCATTTAAATGTATATAAAATGTGAATATTTTATTTTATAATGGGTGGCACGGTGGCACAAGGTCGTATAATGTTAGCAGGTGGATTAGTGTATGTGTGTGTGTGTGTCCCATCAAGGGTGTATTCCTACTGTACCTCATGCCCAGGGTTCTTGTTCTACCGTGACTGTGGCCAGAATAAAATAGATAAATGAATTGAAATAAAAATGTTTATTTTGAAAGTTGTAATGTGGATTCATTAACCTCCTTCAAAGGAAATTAAAGCAGTGAAGAGGACAAGGTGAATGAAGAGTACATTTTTTTGGGCTGCTGCATTAGCCTCTCCAAATCCCCAGTCCCTTTAGGGCAGACACCTCATATTCAAATGTGAGGAAACAATCAATGGCTTTCTCATTTACATATGAACAGGCAGCGGGAAGCTGGCAAATCCGCCACAGTCCATTTTAATCCGAGAATGACTTCGTCCTGTATTGTTATGAGAAACAGTGCGGATGCTCTGTACTCTCCGCTCCCAGTCTTCAGTCTGGAATTAACATCAGAATGAGAAGCTTCCTCAGACCGGAGCACTGATCGAGCCCTCTCGGGCACGAGCGCCGTTACCCAGGCAACAAAGTGGAGGACAAGGCAGGGCCTTATCAATCAATTAGAAATGTCTCTGAGCTGCAGGGTTACGGCCCCGCCTCAGTTTATCAAATTCATTATGGCCTTGGCTAGCGTACTAACACTTTTACTTTGCAGACAGAGAGCGTTTCCTGAACCCGTGACTCCATACACTAATTCTTTGTAGAGGAATGTACTTGACTACATTACATATCGCTGTGAATTAAGAGCTGATCTTCTTTCAAGGACTTTTCACCATGAATTCAGTAAAGAGAAAGTAAGTTGAGAAGGTTGTATACAATTCACATACCTCAAGGATAGTTTACTATATTAAAATTCCTCCTCAAGGTTTGTCTTTTCAATCAGCTTTCCAAATATTCCCGACAGACACAATCCTGGGAATTCCTCCATTCATAGTGTCAGAGTTACTCAGTATCAAAGTAATTGCAATCACATGGCATTTAGCAAATGTGAGGTCAGGCTCATATTACAGTAATTTGAAGGAGAGAAGCAAAAGTAAAAGCGTGACTTTGTTCAGTCCTAACATCTAACATCTGAAGCCAATACTTGGCCAAAGGAAACTCGTGAAACTTTACTCAAATGATTCAAGCAGTTTAAACTCTGCGGCAAGAATCATAACACTTGAATCCTCAATCCTATTATAGATGTATAGACTCTGCCATTACCATATATTAAATAACACCACTGTGCGCTTGCAGGAACATTCTGTACGTGGTGGAAATTACTCCAGGGAATTTCGACAGTTCGCTTTAATATGAATAATACTGGTGCACCAGCAACCACAATGGCTTCATATGTCAACCTTGAATATAATCTACACATCACCGATCAGCACACACACATACACACACACACACACACACACACGATGAAGTGTTGCTCACACGCTGCCTGTGTCTGTCCTTCTCACTGCATTGAGTCATCAGTTTTCCAGTCCATTAGTCACGCACCATCAAACACTGTCATATCATGTCAGGGCAGAGTAGGTGTGTGTGTGTGAGAGAGAGAGAGAGAGAGAGAGAGAGAAAGAAATATAAAAAATTTTCATATAAGCCCAGCCTTATTTTTGAGGAAACCATGCTTTAATACAAACATGTCTACTTCTTTAAGTGTTAGCAAGGCAGTAGCTGTCTACATTAATCTGGATATTGAGATGAGGAAGGATATCAGCACAAACACAGTGAAGCCCTTCAGCATAAATATGATACTGCAGGACGAAAATTACTTTCCATACCAAGCTTTCCATCACTCTTTTTAATGCATGCTTATTATTATTCTTAATTCTTATGATGATGTTGATGATGATAAAGATGATGATGATTTATATATATATATATATATATATATATATATACACACCAAAAATTTTAAAGGGCAGTAACTATTAGCACAGTATTTTAATGGCTGAAATTTATAGAGTTATGACTGATTTGATGGCTATTTTGAATTACTCTGAAAGGTTAGAACCATTCATTGCCCAGAATTGTGCTTTATATTACTGTATATAGGGGTTGGGTTAAAAAAGAAGGCTAAAGACAAAGAACCCAAACAATATTTTCACTCCTGCAGTTAAACAGCAGAGGTTGGGAAATAGTGGTGTTAAAAACACTGAGGTCAGTACTGCATGGTGTTTTAGAGTGTGCTACAGTATGTCGGGAAGACTGCCGTCACGCTCAGCAATCATCCAGACACTCCTCAAGGGATCTGTGGAGACCCACAGAGACTGAGTCAAGTACATAAATGTATTCAGAAATGGTTCATGAGAGAAGCACAAAGACATCTATACTACAAGACCTGTATGTCTGGTGTGAGTGGCAGAGTTGGATGGTTTCTCTGCTTAAACATCAATATTAAACCTAGTCATTAACCGAATAGTTTAATTTGTTTCTTTAGAGATGACAAATAAAACAAAATTGATAAATTACTATATACCCCCGAAAAATAATCACAGGGGTAGCGAACTGCATGGAATCTTATTACAATACTTAGTTACAGTGTTGTGAAAAAGTATTTGCTGTATTCCCTGCATTAAATTTATTTATTTTTTGCTTTTTCTTTTGCATACCAGAATGGTAACCCGAATAATTAAAAAACTAAAATTTTAAATGATGATTTCATTTATTAAGGGAAACAAAGTTGTCCGAAAAGTAATTGCCCCTAAAACTAATAACTGGATGTGCTATCCTTGGCGGCAACAATTGCAATCAAGCGTTTTCGATAACTGGCAATGAGTCTTTACATCACTGTGGAGGAATTTTGGCCCACTATTCTTTGCAGAATTGTTTTAATTCATAATCCATGGAGGGTTTTCAAGCATGAACGGCCTGTCTAATGTCATGCCACAGCACCTCACAGTAAAGTCCTAAGTCCGGACTTTGACTAGGTCACTACAAAATTCTAATTAAAAAAATCCTAATCATTTTAGTTATTTTTTTGCCAGTTATTAAAAATGTTTGATTGTATAGTAGCTATTTCCACCCAGCCACACAATCAGTTATTGGTTTTAGGGAGTCAAGCAGTTTTGGGCAGCATTTTTCCCTAAATAAATGAAATCATCATTTGAAACCTGTATTTTGTATTTATTTGGGCTATCTTTGTGTAATAATAACATTTGTTTAATTATCTCAATCATTTAACTGTGACAAATGTGCAAAAAAATAAATAAAATAAAATCAGGGACTTTTTTTTACGGCACTGTACACTGTTTATTAACAAGACTTATTAAATCAACAATAAAATACAAATTTAATAAAATAACTGTACTTATCTTAGGATTACTGTTATAAAGTATTAAAATGGAATTAACTGTGGAACCCTGTAATCCAACTTATAAAGATTTTATGCAAAATATTTAAAACAATTCAGTTTTGAGATACAATTATCAGCAGCAGTGACTGAGACAATGATGACAGATGAGCATCCTTGGCACAATTTATCAGTTATCTTCAAATAAAAAAAAAAAACATGTGATAATAATCTGCATATTATGCAAGGCTTAATCAAAGCTTAACTTTAAACCTGCAGAAACTGCCAGGTAAGCCATTGGCTAGCTAATTATTTTTTTGTATTGTCCATGTAGAAATAAATTTGTGAACTTTATCTATTGTGAAAGCAATAGATATATAATTTATATTATATGTTATTTATAAATTTTAGAATTATTAATGTATTCAGGTTATTAATAATTTATCATGAGGAAATCTTTACATTTATTAATATAATGTATGTATAATGATATGTAATATACACATTATAATAGTAATAATAGTAATAATAATAATAATAATAATAATAATAATAATAATAATTATTATTATTATTATTATTATTATAGTAGTAGTAATAGTAATAGTAATAGTAGTAGTAGTAGTATATATTACCAGAATTTTTTATTATACCTATGCTATTTCTATATCATAATTAATCTTATAATAAATATGTTAGATGTCTTATAATAATTAATAATTTAATTATTTTACGGTTTTTAATCCAAGCAATCTAGCTACAAATCCAGCAAGCTTTTTTTTTGGATTTTACTCAAGAAAGTTTTACAACAGCAAGAATATTTTTGCTCAGTTCAATGTATTTTGCATGTGCTCCACAACTGACTAATTGCAAAAAGCTCTCAGTATCCATATTAAAACAGATATTACAGAACAAAACATAATTATAGGAGCAGACAGCATAATTAAATTAAAGCCTCTTAGCTGTCTTCATGGTTTATTGCTAATCTGTGATATGAAAATGATTGATGTCAAAGACATCAGTAGTGATTTGAGTGTTCAAAACAGCCATTATATTATTCATTACTTCATACATTTTATTTATTTGAGAAGACTGCTTGCTGGATGTAGAGCTCAGTATAGCTAATGTGCTGGATATAATGACTGTGACTTTCACAATGAATTCTTGCTGGTAGCATCATTAAATTTGCCTGTGCAAGCAATTTACCATGTGACTTTCTTAGCAAACCTGCTTTCTAAGGGTTAAGGGAAAACAGTGTGCTGCCTGGACAATAGTCATGCTCAATTCACACTGTTTGTCCACCCACTCTATGTAATTATCTCCAGAAATATTTGTGTTTCTGAGCACAATGTGATCACTCAGATAAACAATTAGGGCTGACTTTTCACTTAATTCAGCAGCAGCTTTTTTTATGTTTTAGATGCATAATGATGGTGATCAGGGAGAAGAAAAACAATTATTTTTGCATAATAATAGCCATGCACAATGCTCTACACATAGGCTTTTCGACGCAACAGTCTCTTCCCACTCAGTTTGTGCTTTACTGTCAGAGTGCCAATTACTGTACAGGCAGGTAACATCTGTTTGAGCCAGGCTTCATTCCACCAAACCCATTACGATTCAGACACAGCAGGATTGCCCTATTTAGTGCAGGACTAGGCTACAACAATGCCTCACTCCAGTGCACAGATACAGAACACTCATCCACCATGTATCTCAATGTCAGTATGATAATTGACAAATATTTAATATATCAAAAATTGCGAAAAAATACAGAAAATAAAATATTTCTATGCCTACTGCTAGTGCATATTCAGTAACATGCACATTATCCAGCTGTTGAATTAATGATAGTTAAAATAGCCAGAAGGTTTTAGCTAAATACTGGATGTTTCATCTAACTTCTTTATCGACTCATTTGCATTTCATATCCATAGTTAACACAGTAATAATCAGCCGTAGTGGAAAATACTGAAAAAGTATGAGTTACCTGGAAACTATAATGCATTTAATCTGATAGACAAGAATCAGGAAGGAGAGGTGAAGAAAAAGAAAATGAACAAGGGAGATCGATTCAATACCTTTAAGCAATTGCCTTTCAAAAGCACTTCCGGTTGTTAATAATTGATTTCCTAAATCAATGATTTTAATTGGTGGTAAGGGGTAATCTTGGCACACACACACACACACACACACACACACTTTTGGGACCCTTTCCTTAGGCAGATTTTAAGAAGTGAGGCTGCAGAGTGGTTAATGTGCAGTGTTCTGTCTTCTCCCAAAGGCAAGAAAGCCAAAAAGCATCTGAAAACCTCCCTGGAACTATTTAAGATGCATCTGTACTACGCAGAAAACACAATGCCAGGCTTTATTCAGGAAATGTACACATCCACTTAATCAGATGCTCCCAAACCTGCTTAGATCTTAAAGAATTCATTTCATGGACACATAATGAAATGCCTACATTCTGTTCTACTGTATAGTCTATATTTGCCAATTTAAATAATTTCAAGCAACGTCTTTTTTTTTTTGTTGGTTTCATAAACGCAATCTGCTCCTAATCCACAAACTCAGCTAATCTTATGTACATTTGACATTAAAATCACCCCAGTCATATCGGATTAATCTCATAACCGAGCACCACATGTCCAAAACAAAGGAACAATTACACTAAGGATAAAGAGCAGGACTGATACAGCCCAGATAACATCTGTGAAGACCAACACAGGCTGTTCCTAAAGAGAGAGAGTGAGAGAGACGGAGAGAGAGAGAGAGAAAACAGAATCAGAGATTCTTTAATCTCCTTCCTAATAAGCTAAACCCACTCTGAGGAGCAGCAGTGCTGCCGCAGGTCCATCTGATCCTATGATCCCTTCAACAGCAGTCCTGCATGCACCATCAAAAAAAGACCAGCTTTAAACAAACCAAGTTTAAAAACCTGGAAGGCATGCTAATCAAAGCAAAGCAATGTATTCTGTTTAAAACTAAAACAAATGCTTCAGTAATACACCACATAAAAGGAAGATATTACAGATTCATCATATAACAATCATAAAACATAATTCACTGCCTTTTTTTTTTTTAATGCTTTAGGTATTTGCATTTGGTTTCTGTATGCTTGTGCAATTATGCACATTAGGTTGTTTTAAAATAGACACACTACAGATAAAGCCTGTACAATATGAGTGTTTTCCTTGCTTCTTTGTTTCTTTTCATTTCTCTCCTCTGTGTATTTCGTTCCATTAGCCATGATAATCTGCAGATGTGGGCTTGCCCACCTTGCTGAATTATGCAAACCCAGCTCAGCCTGAGCGCACGAGTATAGCTGAGGCTGATGGAGGGAGACAGACAGCTTGTGGTCTCTCTTTTGAAAAAGACAGCCTACCTCTAATCCCCTTACTCCTTTGCCTCTCTCTCACATTTCTTTTACCTTGTTGTCCAGAGCTTCACCTTTCATTCTGCTCCTTTAGTTTTGTCTTTAGAAAGGACATACACTTTTCAACTTTCTCTTTTCAATTCTCTGCTAGTTCCCCCGGTTTTTTTTCTGCATATGAGTTACCTGACCTCTGCAGGTGCTAAAATCTATGAGTAAATATCCTGGGATATGCGATTGAGATTGACATCCTTGTAAAAATGCTTTCGCTTTCAACTACAGGAGTCTCAGGTGCAGAACAACAGTAAAAAAAAAAAAAAAAAAGGGAAAAAAAACAGAGAAAAACAAAATAGGGATAACATCTTGGAGCTGTCACCACATGCCAGTCCTACATCAAATTTAAATACACACAGTCAAACCATATAAAATATAGTCACATTGTGAAAAGGACTGTTTGAAATTATTCCGGTTTGTTCAATGGTCTGGCTTTTTTGCTGTCAAACAACAACAAAACCTCAGTTTGAGATGTGTTGCTTGCAGAGGGAAACAAGCACAGCCTCCTTCCCTTAACTAACTGACCAGGCTTTATTTATTCATCTCATTCTCTGATATTATCAGTCTCAGTGAACAAAATCTATCCATTTGCATACTAAGTGCAGTTTCATTTATTTATTCGATAAAAGTGTAAAACAGTGATTTAATTTACTGTGTAATTTTATTACCACCACTTTCAGTTTTATTCTAAGAGCGTAGCCAACATTTATTACCATTAAACTGTTAAGTTACACCCACAGCTACAGTACAAACTAAAAATGGCTTTATTTGTTAGGGAAGACGCTTGGCTTAATTGACTACTAAACCAGCAAAAGGTATTCTCCAGGAATGGGAATTCTAAAAACATACAATGAATAAAACAATCTATCTATATAATGCAACTTTAAATATTTAAAACAGCATATAGAGTTTTAGTATTAAATATGTGAACAGGATCATATAAGATGAAAAAAAAAATGGTTATGTGGGCCTTAAAATATAATCCCAGTTCCAGCTAAACTGTTTTGTCATAGGGAGTGAATTTATTGCAGTAATGTCTTGTACATTCGGTCTTAGTCTTTCCAGTCACTTGTGTTTTCAGCTATGTTCACTGGAGAGTACCAATACCAATTTTTCACAGCCAATATCACTTCCAAGGGCAAATCTCAAATCTCAGAGCTACTACACAGCAGTAATATTGCTACCCACCATTCTGTGGCAAATGGAGAGCAGTATACAGATCCTGTTGATGGGTGTAATATGTTTTGCATTATTGTGAACCATCTATGTTGAATATGCTCAGTCTGGGAAATATAATGGAGATATGCACTACTATAAAACAACATCATGGTTTATAGATCTATGTATTGCTTTTATTTTATGTATATGTTTGTATTATCAACTGTGTGCATATAGTGGCAGTGCAGAGACTGATATGCACTGCATGTGATTATGGGACATCTGAGCAAGTTAAATAGGCTATTTTCAAGCTGCTCAATCAAGTTGAGTCTAAATGAGAGGAATAAATTGCAGCAAGTGTGTAGGTCCATGACTCCTAGTTCGTGTGCATGTGTGTACATGTGTGTTTTTGTCACCCCCAGATACCGGCAGTCTCATTAGTAGAGTTGGGCAATGCTGCCTTATTGCATTGTGTGGTAGTGTTTGTATTCTAATTAGGGTTAGGCAGTTGACTTGGACTTCAACTGACCTCGTATTCTACCCTGCACGTCAAATCCAACTTAACACACAGTTAACTGTCATGGGACATCCCCGTATGAATTTCAATATGGTCTCATATGGGCTTAATGTCTATATTCAAATGGGGAAATTAATATGTAGCTTTCATTGGAGAATGTACATGTACGCCTGCATGCACACACACACACACACACACACACACGCACGCACGTACGCACGCACGCACGCACACACACACACACACACACACACACACATGTCGCACATTGATATATATTTAGGTAATTCTTATTGCAGCTAATTGAAGCTATGCCTACACCTAAATGTAACCCTATAACCTTAATCTCTGTAACCAGAAGAAAACATTTTGTCACTTTCATTTTTTTTCTATAAACGCATTTTTTGTCCTAAGAAGCTCCTCGTGCAGACATTTAGTCCCCACCAAGATGGAAAAACATTGCCACATAGGAACACACTCTGAAATAGTCATGCACTCTCCGTGTAAGCTCTCTTACACTTTCTGCACTCCCACCCCACCCTATGCACTCCCTTTCAGCAAAATGGTCATCATTGTGGCTCTGAAAACACCACCACACCTCCATTAGACAGCCTACCACCATGTGTGTGTCTGATTGTGTTTGTGCGTATGTGTCTGTGTGTGAGTTCCAACTCTTTTAGAAGTGTGTGATGAGCTTGATGGATCATCAGATATAGTGGAGTGAAACATCGCCGCAGAGCTGCGCAAAGAGCTTGGAGGTTTAAAAGAAACGTGCATAAAAAAAGTTTAACATCCTCTCCAAACCTCCTTCCTCTTTCCTGCTGCCACACCAGGAGATGAAAGGACTGTGCTCATGCAAAGGCTGAAAAAAAGGATGACTTATTTTTTGCACATGCCACCACTTTGGCCAGCCAAATGCATTTCATCCTCACAGCAGCAAAAGGGAATGACAAGCTGTGTGTGGAGAACAGAATCTCGCCAGAACTTCAAACAAACACAAAAAGGAAGATAAAATCTAAGCAGAAAAGGACTCATGTAATTGCCAGTTCCAGGAGAATCCATTTGCCAGTAAAACCACTGAGATCAGAAATAATATGATATGTTCACATTTCAAATTTCATTGCCCAATAGATTTTTCGCTTCACTCAGATCAGATGGTTCATATTTGTAACTGCAAGTGATCCATATCTGCCTTCAGCATGAACACACCTGATCCACATGCACCGATTTATCTGAGTAAACACTTCTTATTTTTGACAGATTCCATCCAATTGTGCTAGATTCCCCAAATATCAAGTAAATCCCTAATTTCTTCATCCTTCCACTGAATATAGCTACAGATGTTGCTGTTATTCACTGTAGTTTTGCCACTATGCCAATGCTTGGATTCTAACCTAACCATTCTCACTTGTCATCTCATGGCTTGTCTTTAATTACTGAATTAAAGGAACATTTTGACATGG
>JAOVVA010000048.1:16545396-16557686 GCA_028565275.1 Leiocassis micropogon
ATTCTAACCTAACCATTCTCACTTGTCATCTCATGGCTTGTCTTTAATTACTGAATTAAAGGAACATTTTGACATGGAAGGCCAGTATATTCTTGATCCTATTGCCACCTATTACAAAACATGGCTTTATCATTTCACTCATGTGCCTCAAAACAGTGGAAGCAAACAGATTCATCACCTTCCACAAAATCCAGAGCAACTGCATCTGCAAGTAAAGGTATGGTCAGTATTTTTGGGGACAAATGTTGCATCATTCATGTGGATTTTCTACAGCACGAACAGTGAATACTACTGTGAGGTTCCACAAGATGTGTATAACGCTTTCAGGAAAAGAGCATACTGGATTGCTCACCTAAGATGTTCTGTTTTTGCAGGACAATGCATAACCTCATATTGCCCACAAACACCACTTGCATTACAGGAGCTTGGCTGAGAGCTATGGCCACATCACCTGTACATTCCTGAAATTGCTCCATGCAATTTCCACCAAAAGGAGTTCTTGGGAGGCCAACGTTTCAGCAGTGATAATGATGTGAAGCAGGCAGTTGGGTTAAGTGCATTCATGCAGCAGGGGATTATTTATAGAAATAAACATAGTCTTTACTCTCATAACTGTGTTCTGTTATTCTGGTTTAAGTTGAATGCCCCTTGTACAATATATTGCATACGTACATGCTAGTTGTATGTATGCACTCAATCTCAGATCGCATGTGGAAGTGGCGCAGCGTATAATTTGAAAAGATCCATTTTTTAGACAATTTGATTGATTGCTTCATTTCAAATCCATTGTGGTGGTGTATAGAGACACAAATACAAAAAAATGTGTTACTGTTCAAATACTTCTGGACCCAACTTTATATGTACTAGCTGGAGTACAGCGGCACACACAAAGCAGCTTAATCATTCATAAAAGTAGAGAGGTTAATAAAATATGTAGGGGCACTCACAAGCATGCTGGTAAATTTCCCCTGCACTGCTTTTGCTTTTAAAAGTCACCCAGCAAATCAAATGAACATACCTATTATAAAGTTTATATAGTGTGACTTATATGGTATGTGAGAGAGGTATGTGTGAGTGAGAGAGCAAATGAGAGAGTTCGAGAGAAAGAAGTAGAGAACTTGACTCTCACACCGAGCACCATGCTGTGCATGTGGCAGCTTAGAGGACAAGGTCACATAGCCTGTAGTGTCTGCAAGACTAATCCTGTCAGGCTTTTATCCTCCCCTTCCTCTGCCACTTAAACACACTCGCCTTTCTCTCGGTCCCTCGCTCACTTTATCATCTGCTTGCTCCCTCTCTAAAACTGGACACTGGTGAAGCTGGATAGCCCAAAAAAAAAAAAAAAAAACAGCTCATTTAGATTATGCTCACTACTGCAGTTTGTGTGTGTGTGTGTGTGTGTGTGTGTGTGTGTGTGTGTGTGTGCATGTGTGCAGTGTGCAGTGTGAAGAAAGCTTGCAATCAAGGGCAGAGTTGTGTGACAGATAGAGTGGTTAATAAGTGTAGTCTGGAACTCTCTATTTCCTCCTATCTCCAAACTTGAGGGAGTTTAACCAAGTGGAAAGACCACTGCTGTCATGGATTTAATGAAAAAACAACCAGAATTGTTTACTGAATAGACACTGATCAACATTATTATAAGGATTTATTGAAAAACATATGAGGTATAAATCTATTTAGTACATGCGCAGAAAAAAATAGCAAGTGATGATATCTTGGACATAGGCAATATATAAAATGCGATTAGTATAAAACAAATATACATATTTCTAGTTATTTTTATTTATTTAAGGCTTGAAAGTGCCTTATTGAATTTTTAGAAAGACACACTTTTATCTACCAAAAGTGGATCCACAAGAACAAATTGGTTCAAAGCAATACCAGCTTGATGATCTTATGTTGATTATAACAATCCCTTAATGAAAAATATAAGATATTTGTATATTTATTCAGGATTCATTACTTTGTAGATCTGTGTTGTGCGATGTAACAGTCTAAAATAGTTCTGCAAATCAGGTATTTTACTATTAGAGGGACAGAATTCCAAATTTCACTTTCTGTTGTGCCTAGTGTTCAATTTGTTCACCAGGTCCCTGGTGTTGGCCACACAAATGATCCAGAATAAAAATGTGAGCTGTGCAAATTAATTTAACCAGAACACAACTAAGCAAATGTCTACACATCCTAATAACAAGCAGAATGCTTACTTTTGAGCTTTAGTTGGAATCGTAAGGACAGGGCTATCTGTCGTTACAGTATAAATCAGCAGTCCCTAGTACACTCCAAGCACAGTCTTTATCTTATTGAGAATTTACAGAGCAACCAGTTCTTTCAGATGGCTCAGAGTATTTATAGACTGAACAATAAAGTCAAAACAAATTGTCTCCCCTAAAGCATTGTGAGTGTGGCGGATGCTCATTTCTTTACCCATACGTGGAGAATTAGACATGGTTATGGCAGGTCAAGAGCACCGGGCCCATATCCGATTAGAGCAGACTCTGCTGTGGTCGTAACTGCCAATAAGGTGTGCATAAATTGGACTAGAGAAAGATAGGCAAGACTTGGAAGCAAGAGGCTGGACAGTGAAATCCCTCAGGAATGTGTATTCAAAAATTTATGACACATCTCCTCTCCTACCCTGTCCTTGGCTTTGACTGCACTGTTTCTGAGGGAGACGATTTTCAGCATTTCTCCTGATTAAAACGCAGGAGAAGGATGGAGCAAGTGACAGGAGCGAATGAAAAAGCCCCATATTCGAGCACCATCTTTCCTTAAGTCCTTTCCCCTTTCCTTACTCTGAGTTCCTGGCTCACCAGGAACATCAGATACACTCAGGTGAAATTTCTGCAAGGATGATGAGACTTGTCAAATCACCTGCCATGTGACAAGTTTGCTGAAGAATGCTAAATACATCTAGTCAACTTCATGTTGTGCTCGTTTTAGTGTTCAGTCAGCCTAAAAGTGTCTGATTCACCTTTACCCACACATAGAGCTCAGAGCTCATCAGTCATGATTTATTATTGCATTACAAGTTACACATGTTTAGCCCCCCCTCTAAACACACAGACACAAACCATATGGCCTGACCATTCTTTATGTCCTCAATTATTAGCCCATGAATAAAAATGCTTGAATAGGATGGCTTCCTAAAGCCCAGCATACATTTAAATATGAGGAAAATATGAGTAAAAATGAATAAAGACACATTTCTCATGATGTTTCAACTGTATTACTTTATGGACTTATTTTTACTGATCGCCTTTTTGATTTAATGATTTAACTTCCTTCTAGGAATAAATGTTTGCTACATCAGTTACTAAAATAAATAAATGTTACGTTATTACGAAATACATGGGCGAGGTCATGGTGGATGCTCTTGATACTGGTTACAAGGTGGGAATACACCTTGGAGAGGACACCGGTCCATCAAAGGGCATACATTCGCATGCTCTTTAGAAAAGCCGTTTCATCTTGCAGCATGGAGTTGAAAGATTGGAGAAAACTGAAGCAAACCCACACAGACAAAGAAAATACATTTGAAACCCTGAACAGAAAGTAACCTGAGCTCAGGAACGAATCCCAGACCATGGGGCTACAAAGGTCTGCCCTATAGCCATAAACCTTTTTTTTGTCATTTTTGTGATTAGTTACAGTGGCATTTTTGGCAGGATGTTATGGTCTAGAGAGACTGCACAGATGGCAGATGATTATTTCAAAGTTGGAAACTGGACCTCCTTATTGTAGGGCGATGCTGTCCTACTAGTTAGCTTACTATAGCTTGATGAAACTGACAAAATTGCCAGATTGTAGAATTTATGCATTACAAACTTATCAAATAACTCCAATAACTCTATTATTAGTACCACGAGTCATCATCATGTATTTAAACACCCTCCCCCCATCCTTTGTCAGGCTCTCAAGCTGTCAAAATGGCCAAACAAAATGCACATCTCCACTGTATTTACAGCCTAATACACTCACCAAACATATGGTGTGTGTATGGATAGTAGCTTTAGGCATGGAAGACAGAAACAATGCCATAGAATCCTGATCAATCCCTACACTGCTCTTCGCATGACTTTAGGTTGCTCCCCCCTGTTTTAGCCATTTATCCCTGCTGCCTAGGCATTGTTAAGCACTCAGAGGGCCTAAAAAGCAAGCTGTGTGTAAAATCCAAAAGGCAGGCCCTTTAAAGGTAGAAAATCCATCAAGCATTGGTTACAAAGTGGTCCTTTATTAAAAATGCAGCAGGTCTATTACTCTAGGACCAGGGCTTCCCTTTCCCCTTAGCTCACACAAACCAATAGTTTACCAGACTCCTTTGTTTAAAGGCAACTCACCAGCTATCATTAGAGATAAATCTAGCTGACCGGTTGGTATCAGATCCCATTTGCCAAAGTATCAAAGGAATGCCCTCTATGGACTCCTATGGGTGCTTACCATGAGCTACCAAATAATTTTTTATAATAAATGCCACATAATCTCATATTTTATATATGACAGTATATTCATATATCCAATTTCTCAGCACAAGTTTCTCTATACTACTGTACATATCAATTATTTCAAAATGACTGATAACCACCATTTTTGCTCCATATACTGTAAGCTTATGGTTGGCTAGTATGTTTTTGCTTTCTGAATCAACCCCACCCTTCTGAACAGATGGCTGGAGAAAATGCCCAGGACACAGTGGGATAGAGAGAGAAAGAGAGAGAGAGAGAGAGAGAGAGAGAGAGAGCAAAGACTAAAGAGACTACAATGTCATGAGTGAATTTAACAAAAAGAAAAGTAGAAAAACACATTAAGTGGTATGTGGAACAAAAAAAAACAATGTGAACAAAATGAACAAACTAGTTTTATAGATTCACACATTGTAGAACATTGTGTCACACCAACCCTCTACTAAGGAAGTAAAAGATTTGCATAATTTATGATTATTTATTTTTCTCTGCCATTATTGATGTTCAACATGAAAGTCAATTTCCAAAGCAGGCCAAACATTTCCTGTCCTGAACATTCATAAAGGAAGTACTCTATGTACGACAGAATGTGCACATAAAAAAATAATACTGTAAATACAGATGTAAGGTTTTTCATATATCATAATTATCATTATTATAGCAGTTATTATTAGCAATCATCTGTCTTGTGATGTTCTAGACATTCATATGCAATACAATAATGTAAAAATATATGTATATACTACTACTTATGAAACTGTTTATATGGTGCTATTGTTCCAAAATGGCAATTTAAACATTTATAGCCACACAATGATGCATATTATATATTGAAAAAGTGCTTTATTGTGATCCAGCTGAAGATGTTAATTTTGTATAATACCATGGCGGTAGTTCTGGTTCATTTCTATTGTCATAGTTTACAAAGGGAATTGTATAGCAGGAGGTTCACATAAACAGATTAAAAGAAAAATGTGTCCAAGTTGTAGACGGTTCAGAAAATGTATTGTCATATTCATAAGCTATAATGTAGTTATATTGTGAAATAAATTATATATAAAATTACAACAATGTTAAAAATGAAAACACAGCATAAATGAAAACAAAAACATTATTTAACATTTTCTTTTGAGATGTTTATTTAGCACTTATTTAGGAAGGTTTCAGTGCTTTGCAATACAGTCAAAAAGTAACAACAAATTGTGTCTTTACGTTTTCTAATATAACAAGATACATTTTTGTTCTTAATAGTTTTATAAGAGAAAAAAAATAAAGTGGTCAGTAAAGTATCAAATGTTATAGTTATTAGAACATAAGTGATAATAGGAACAAAATAATGTAATAGATGGTGCTATTATGAGAAAAGTCATTAGGTGGTAATCTATTACCCTACCATCTGTTGATTATTTTGATGTTACTGCATATCTATCTTGTTTAATCCCTTAAATAATACTGTATTACTTGTATTATCAAGGAGTCAACTTGAGTGAGATTTAATCGACAGAACACATCACTTTTCATAACACTAAAATTTTCCCCCAGACTACAAGAAGGCAATTTACCCTTTTAGTCAAGACCACTCTTTATTTACAGAGCACGCAGCAGATGTCTCCAGGATGGTGCAAAATTTTACTAATGAATTTATAAGAAATTACATGCACATGCTTTCTTTACTTTATGGGGGAAAATGCATGCACTCTTCATTTTGATGCATTTATAAGCAAATCATTTATTGGTTAAAGGCCAGGAATCATGATAATACTGTATGAATACCACATAAGCATGATGATGCTGAGAAAACCATTTCCTGAAAAAAATATTTTAAGGCAGGTGTGATGGTAGTGTAGTACACCAGGGTTGATTTAGTACAACCAATATTTAAACTATTCAAAATTTCCTACAAAGTAAAATGGATAGAATAGCACACAAACACACAAACACACACACACGCACACACACACACACACACACACACACACACACACACACACACACACCTACGCACGCACATTCAGCCCTCTCCACAGACCTCAAAGCCGAAGCAGATACACCCAGGAAGCATTTTACGGTGTACACGTTGGAGAGGTGTCATACTGGAAGAGTTTACATGTATAATTCACATGCACACAGCCACATGTTAACTTTGTGTATCTGTGATATAGTGCCTCTAGCAAAAAACACCTTTGCTAAAAATTCTCTTTTATGCATGCACTACTGCAACAAGGAGTTAGAAGGCCAGATTTTTATTTTCTTGTATAAATGAAATGGTTGATGGGTTCGTCTGTTTATATGGAAGGAAATAGGACATAGCAAACAAGCAAACAAACAAAACACACCACCCTACAATATGTGTCTATAAATATGTATGGACATTTACTAATAACTGATTAAAATTGTACACTGTAGGACTACTTGAAGTGCCACAGTATATATATTAAAAAAAAAAAAAAAACATCCAGGAAATCATAAGCAAACATAATTTACTAGTATAGATCTAGTGATGGATAAAACTACCAAGGAGATGCACTATATATATAATTTATGTCTTATTTCTGGCTCAGATAAAGTTTATTCATTGAAAAAATTCAATTATCTTGGCAAGAAGATATCTTGAATAAAGGGAAAGCTATCTAATATTTCTCATAAGCATTTTGTAAATGTAAAAAGGGATGGTCTGTCTTAAATCAAAATTGAGATGCGTATAAGTATGTTACAATAGGTTTTGGTTGTTATAAATATTCCTGCTCTGCACATTGACCATGAAGTTGGACTAGCTGTATGGTTCCACTTAGCCATATTACTACAGTATGTTAATTAGCCTTACAGGCTAGTTCCGGTTAGCCATATGGCTGTTTTCTTGGAAAGAAAGGCGTTATATTTGTACTAAATACACTGTAATTTTGAAAAATATTACTCGATTTATCTCAGTGGGACTGTAGAATGCATTTTTGGACAGAACTACGGTTGTGGAAATTGCCCCCAATTACTTAAATTGTACTCATATTCTGGGTGACAAACTTCACGGTCGGTGTACATAGTAGGAAAATTTATGACCAAGATCTATTGTAATCTACTCAATTGTAGCTATTGTAATTCACCTCAATTTTGAATCAAGACAGACTTGGAAAAACCTGAATTATCCCTTTTGATATTATTATTGATATTTTTAGACATATATACCAATTTTTATTAAAAGAAATATGAATATGAGTTATAATTTTTTCTTTCAAATTAAGGTTTTAAAAAATATAATAATAATTAAGTAAAAAATTCTATATAGAATATAAAAATGTGCTTAACAATCATTAATAATTAATTTAAAGGATAATTATAAGTTAAATTTACCTTTAACATATTTTTAAATGTTTATTATTTTTCATTTTTGCGCAGTCATCATATAAAGAGTCGAGCCAAAAAATTCAATTGCACAATTTTTTTTAAAGAAAATAATAGAGTATTTTTTTACATAATGATAAATGTTTCTTGATTAGTGTGACTATATATGGACGTATGTACATTTTCTCATTCAGTGACAATCGTGATTTTAATTAAACAGATAATTAGTATAAGTGCACCTTATAAATGAGTTCACATTAAAGAATCCAATTATTGAGCTGATAATAATTTACGAAAGGGAGGAAATGAAAGCTTTTTTTTTTTTTTTTTCCTACGTGGCAAAGCTGAAGTTCTGTGACAGAAGCATTATGAATCAATCTCCCAATTATCCACTGGCAGAGTAAATAGCATGTTGCCATGCTATAATCCTAAGTAACATTGGGAGCAGCAGAAGCCTAATGAGCCCCATAGAGAAGGTTCTTGAGACACTGCTGACACGCTGCATGTCATCGCACTGCAGGCCAGTTAGCGTGCACTCACACTGAGAGCAGAGCTTTAAACAGACCACTGCATGTTATTTTTGCTGCACAAAATTTGACCCTTCTGAGTGCAAATGAACCTTACACACACACATTCATGCGCGCACGCACACACTGTACAGCCTTGACTTCACACTGCTGATTGAATGGTTGAAAGGGCCTCACAGCCTTCTGTTGGCATGATACCAGACGGGGGGGGGGATTACTTCCCTTTAAATCTATTTCATATCCCACTGGTGTATGACTGCTGTCATGGATACCTCCCTGTGCATGCTCTATGCATGAGCGCATGAGGACTCACATACACACCTATGGATTTGCATCTATCTACGCTGTGACAGGCATCTCGATACTGTACTAGGAGAGATTAAACGCTCTTCATGTTCACTAGCTGCACAGATCTGAACAAACATTGAACTGAATTTGACCATTCTGAAACTCAAATATGGTCATAACAGCGTGGAGGTAAGACACGGACTGAAACACTACTTAATTTGAACTAATAGCAAAATCTGGTATTGTTTCTAGACATGCTGATGTGATCCCATACCTTCCACCAGTATATTATGCATTCAGGCTAAGTGCACAAGGTGAGTGGGAGCCATTTAACTGAGATATAGACAGACAGACAGAGAGAGAGAGAGAGAGAGAGAGAGAGATCAGTGATTGTGTTTCAGCTGCTTCTCTTCCCCCACATGATTGATTCCCCCTAGAGGAATGCCTCCACTTTGAGAGTATGCTGGAATCAAGATTAATAAGAGGGCATTTACATTTCTGGTCTCCTTCTCAGATGCACACATATACACAGACAGGCATACAATCATGCACACTAACATGGGGCCCTCATCGTCATCCAAAAGGCAAAAATCTGAAATCTGAAACGTAGCCCGACTCTGCGCCAAATGCGATCTCTCCCTTCTTCCAATAATTTGCAAATCAATAATAATTCCCAGAATAATGCTATTGTTCCTCCTGTAACACTAACACTTGGCTCTTGTAACATCTGTCGAAACTAATTCCCCTACGATAAGATCTTATTACGTTATACATAGATTTTACCTCTAAGATGTTCTGTGGTGACATTTGAATAAAAAGAGAAAGAGAAAAAGATGACTCCAGGGACTCAACCTCCCATGGAGATGTTCTGGGAAATTCATTAGAAAAGCGAAAGAGGGTGCAACAGAATTTGACTTGACCTTGAAGGCAGTATAAGACACGAAATAAAAGGTCAAGAAAAAATATTTTGGGTGATGACCGGTAATGAATTAGTCTGTAAGATTTTTTTAATACTCTGTCATTACTCATCATGTTCTCCTCCTTTTAAAATACTAAATAAACAAGCCATCCTTTCATCTTTTCAGAGCCTTCGCTAATGGATTTTCCTGTCTAAAGTTTCTCCACCCTGATGTTAGAGGAAGCATCTCAACACTTGCGTGTTCACACCCTTGGCCTGACAGCAATTCTCTCAGTCAAAGCAACATGCTCACTACCTTTCTCACATCATGAGGATACAGATATACAGATGCCAACTTTTTGTTCAAGGGGAATGAAGATGTGTATGAAGAGCACAGAAGCAGGTAGAGATCAGCGGCACTGTAACAGCATCTTGATCAATGCATGGAAATCAATTTTCCACTTCAGAGTGGCGTAGGAGTCAAGAGATGGATGTTATTATTCAGGTCCCTCATCAAAGCCTGCTGTGCTGAAGCGACAAAATCTCACATTCTGGTGTATGTGCAAGTGAAAGTGTTGGTGTGTGCAAGACAGATAATTAACGTGTTATTTCATAGTTTTACTTATTTCGGAAAGTAAAGCTAAATCAGACACCAAATATATTAGATGTTCTATGTAGGAAGGATGCTACCAGGGTGGGGACAGAGACAAGGACAGAGAGAACAGACAGAACCCAAGAACTGGGGAGCAGAGCACTGTACCTTAGTCTGGAGATAGTGAGGGTAGTAGTAAGTGTACTGGGGGTACATTGGTTGCTGTTCCAAGCGTTTGCCCATGTAGCTGGAATCTCTCTGGCCGTGGCACGATACTGAGACTCGTGTGCTCTTTCCAAAACTCAGAATGCCTCCGCTCGCTGGGCCAGAGGCTAGATCCGCGCAGCAAAGGCAGTGAAAAGAGGATGAAGAGAGTGTGAAAGAATGATGGGGAGTGCCACAGGACCTCCGGCTGTCCTTATGTCTGTCACTGTGTGGGAGTTGCACTCTCCTCCTGCTCTTCCTACTGGAGATCGGACAGAAGATGAAGGGAGAACAGAGCGGCAGCGAGGATGAGGTCCGTGCAGGAGGAAAAGGAGCAACGGTAGTAAAAACAAGGAAAAGAGGCAATGCTAGAAGAAGGAAAGAGGGGGTGGCAGATATCACTTCTTATGGAAAGCGAGCTCCTTGTCTCCCGCTCATGCCTCGACTTTGTCTCCGTCTCTGTAGTTGTTTGTTCTCTTGTGTCTGCACAATCTCAGTTCTTTACCAAGGCTGTCAGATATTCCAAGACTGTCTACTCCGGTGTGTCCTGCTCTGGTTGATACACAAAGAAGCAATGCAGATGGATGATGTAGCTGCGCTGAGAGAGCTGAATCTGATCACAGTCAATGAGTCCAAAACCGTCCCTAGGAACAAGGAGCTCACAAGGAGTCCGGCTTTAAGCACCAGGGAAAGCAGCACAAACTCCAATAAAAGGGAAATACTATCCTGAACCCAGACACAAGTCCACACAGCACACAGTGCTCTTTCTCTCCAGTGTCTGGCTGATGCCTCCTTTTCCCGCTGTCTCCTTGTCTTTCCACTTGCCTGTGCCTGTGTGAATGCGCGAGTGGAAGTAATTGTTCCTGTGTGTGAGTGTGTGTGTGTGTGTGTATGCTTGTATGGATGTGTGTCTGTGTGTATGTGCGTGTGTGTGTGTGCGTGTATGTGTGTGTGCATGCGTGTATGTGTGTGTGCGCGAGTGTGCGGCTGGGTGCTCCACACTGTGGTGAGGAGTGAGGACTCGACTCAGGCAGCACTATGATCCTCCTCCTGGTAGGCGGGACGAGAGGCAGGATGCAGCACTCCCTGAACTGGGGGAGTGTCACAACCAGCCTCTCTCTTTCTCTTTTCTCTTTCTCCCTCCTCAAGAGCACAAACGCCCTCTGCTAGGCTTTCACTCTGCAGGCAGGAGGAGCCAGGAAGAGGGGAGGAAAGGAGAAAGGGTGCCATGAGGAGCATAGGCCTCCTACTGGTGATTTGTAGATTCCACAGACATTTACCCTTTAGATTTTTTCTTTCTTTCTAGTTTTGAAAAAACTGACAGACACAACCTCTAGGGTAAACACATTTTCACAGCTCACAACATGCCTAAAACAATTAGGAATATACGTTCTGGTATACTGTACAGGAGGTGCGTCTCTCGGCTAGGAAACAGTTAAATTTTTGTGGTCCCTGAGGACCAGTTTGGAAAACATTGTTCTAGCTCATTTAGCACTTTCACATCATTGTCTTTTGTAAATTACTAGTAGAAGTGTATGCACAGCAGATTTCCTTTTTGCCATGTGGCACCCCGTTATCTCTGTAGCAGAGACTGATAGTGTAACACACTGACACACTGACATTCATGCATAGTAGAGCAGAGAAATGTGGCCTAAAGAAGTGCTTACATAAGTCTCTGTGTGCTAATCCTCACCTCTGCTTAGAGAGCAGATAAATAAAGCTTTTCATGACTGTTAAACAAAAACAAGAATATAGCTGATATGTTCATTAGTGCGACAGAGAATCTTGTTACAAAAGATTTTAGGCAGTGATGTAGAATAACATCCTTTAAGAATTAGTTTTAATTGACAGCTGCTTCAAGCATACATATGGAAAAAGATGCAGAAATGTTTCATTTGTTATTGTCAATGGACTCACTTGTATATTGTTGTTCTTTTCCTTTTGGATTCTATTAGGGAGATCATAAATAAATATACAAAAGA
>JAOVVA010000048.1:16565029-16575976 GCA_028565275.1 Leiocassis micropogon
TTGTGAAGCTGCTTTGAGACAATGACCATTGTTAAAAGCGCTATATAAATAAAATTGAATTGAATTGAATTGAATACATACATACATACATACATACATACATACATACATACATACAGTACAGACATATAGTATCTATCTATCTAAATATCTACACTGATCAGCACTAGCATTATGACCACAAGCTTAATAGTGAGTATGTCCCCTCTTTTGCTACTAAAACAGTAATGACCTATGTGTTGTGACACCTTTCTAAGAAAACCAGTATTTACTTATTTAGCAATTAGAGATACAGCAGCTCTTATATTGGATCAGCCTACACAGGCTAGACTTTGCTCCCCATGTGCATCAATGAGCCTTGGCCGATCACAGGTTTTCCTTCCTTGGACCACTGCAGACTGGGAACATCACATAAGAGCTGCAGTTTTGGAGTTGCTCTGACCCTGTCATTTAGCCATCACGATGTGGACCTTGTTACAGTGGCTACAGTTATGGCTATAATACATAGTCTCACTGAATGAACACAGTTCCTTAATTGATGATTGTAAATAGGATTGTATAGGCAGCACATGCAATGTAAGAAAAGATTGCCAACCACTTGCCTGTTCAGGAGCGAGCTAAGATCGCAGCATGCAATGAAGTGTGGAATTCTATTGGTCTTGTGCAGAGATTGTGGTGTACAGTAACACTATGCAACACTATGTCTGGAGACAATAAAAAATTGTTCTGAAAAGCTGATGATCACAGGCTCGGTGAACAATGCAAGAAGATGAGCCACGTTAAAATTGAAAGATTTGCTTTCATTTACCTACGTTATAAAGTACATGTATATTTATTTTTATTAGAAATATTATTAGAAATATGGACTTTATTTGTAATGCCTATTTACTTTTAAGCAGTAAGTGAATGTTTTGTCCCTGAAATTGACCTGTTGGTAACAGAAAGAATGGGCAAAAGCAAAGATTTGAGTGACTTGGACAAGGCCCAATTGTGATGGCTAGATGACTGGGTCAGAGCAACTCATGCTCTGGTGGAATGTTCCCAGTCTGCCCAGTGGTGTCTTCGTGGAACTGTCCAAAAGTGGTGGCAGGAATTAAAACCAGTGAACCTCTCTTTTGTTCGTAATTTCCTAATGCAATATGTGTTATTTTGAAAAAATCTAGTATTGTTCTAAAATGTAGAAAATAATTCCTTCGAAACCATTTCTACATAAAAGAAAATTTTATAAAGAGCACTAAAGAGTAATAAGATGGGCACTGGTGGCTCAGTAGTAGGTGTTTCGCCTGCCATGCGGAAGGCCCGGGTGTGATTCCCAGCCAGTGCCCAAACCCCCCAGCCACTGGATGCAGTGCCGGTCCCAAGCCCGGATTAAATGGGAGGGTTGCGTCAGGAAGGGCATCTGGCGTAAAACCTGTGCCAAGTTGTCGTGCGGACTGGAAATTCCGCTGTGGCGACCCCTTGCCGGGAGCAGCCGAAAGACCAACAACAACAACAAAGAGTAATAAGATGAATACAGTCAATATTTGGTGTTAAAACTAATTGCTTGAAAATAATCAGTAGTGATTCATAAGTAAAACAGTTGAGATGTTTTACTGAGTGTTCTGAAGAATATGCCAAAGTTTTCCTGATAACTTTGTCACTCTTGCTCCTTTGAATTTTCATGCATAACGCAGGTCCCTACATTAGTTTTTATTGTTTCCATCTGAAAATCGGTCTGTCATATGTTCTGTTTTTTACAGGTTTTGTACATAATAATGCTGACATGATAAACATACTGTATATTACATATTATTTGCGCGAAAGATAATATAGTGCCGAAGGCTTTTGCACAGTACTGTAAATCACATTTCTGCATGGGGAAAGCACACAAAGTGGATACAGTCCAATGCTCATGTGAATAGAGCACTCTGATGATAAGAACACTTGATTGTAATATTAACTTTAGCGTTGCTTTTCCCACAATCATAAGCAAAGAGAAGTCATTAGTAGTAGTGGAGCCATCACAAGGTTTGGGTTGAAACACTATATTTATGTTAAATAAAAATATTCAACACCTAGCTAATGCAATATGACACTCTGTAAATACTGGATATTATAAATACAAACCTGTATATACTGGATATAAATATAAGCAATATATAATATAACAAATATAAGCCAAAAGGTACTAAAATGCATATAAAACCGATCTACTTACAAAATCTGCTTACAAGTTTCATAAAAATTTCGCAAAATTGTCTTGAGTCCAGGGATCCCATAATAGTCTCCAGATGCACTGGGACTCTGGGTGGAATATAGCAACTGCTATATGTTCCCCCTGTATTAAAATGGTTAAATGCTTTAATCGAGAATGTTCTAGCTTTTTTCCAGCACTGTTTTCCCATCAATTAGCGACAAATCTCACACTGATACAAAAATTATCAGACAACAAGACACTATGAGTCAACCATCTTTTAAATTAAATTAATTAAAAATTATTATTAAGAAAGAATATGCACATACTGTACTGTACCTTGCTTCAGCTGAGAGTTTTGGCTAAAGTCAAACTTTTTTCTTTTACCAACTTTGTGAAAGTGATCCATGCTTTTCTTTCCTCTCCTCTTCATTCTCTTGTTTCCAGCTTGTTCATACAAGCGTGATCACATTTCCTCTATTTTAGTGTCTCTTCACTGGTTCCCAGTTTGATACAGAATTGATTTTAAGATTGTATGGTTTTATCATCGTAGTCACTTACTGTAAGTCATTTAATGGTTTAACACCCTTGTACCTCTCTGAGCTTTTACTTGCTCACATACCCTCTAGGACACTTAGATCCTCTGACCAGATGCTCTTTCATATTTCCAAATCCAGACTAAAGCTCAAAGGAGATCATGTTTTTGCAGTCATAGCTCCAAAATTCTGGAACAATCAACCAATCAACATTAGGGCTTCACCATCAACAACTGTTATTCCAGACCCATCTTTTTTTCAATGGCTTTCACACCTGGTCTACTTATCTATTTATTTTATTTATTTAACTATGTATTTAAGGTCTTAATTTTTTGTGACTTATAATCATATTTTATGTATTGTATGTTTTGTTCTTTTTCTGTTTAACATTCTTCAGCTCTGTTTGAATGTTCTTTAGCTCTTTGGGAATTTTTTTTATTCTGTTTTAAATAAACTTGACTTCATACCTAGATGTGAGTTCACAGTCTTGCTACAAACTAAGGAGAAAGTCAAACCTTCTGCCAACCTGCAATATTTTTACATAAGCAGGGCCTTCAATAAAATGGAAAAAAAAAGGAAAAATAAATAAATAAATAAATAAATAAATAATAATAATAATAATAATAATAATAATAATAACCTACACACATATTGTAATATGTAATATGTAATATTGTAAAATGTTAATAAAAAGAATTATTTGTTAGAAAAACATTTGGCTCTATCATGGCTTTTTACATTTTCTTTTCTTTTAAACATTGATATACAGCATTTGATGTTATTGACCCACAAGTTACAGTATCTGTTTCTCTTGTTTCTAAGCTCTGTGGCCAACTTAACAGAATTACAAGCAGCAATGATATAGCACTCATACATGGTCCATCCGGAGTAGTGCATTTATGAAGGTACCATTTACAAACTCGGTTAAAAAAGACAATGAGCTCTTAAGAAAAAGAAAGCTGTCCAGTTTGCTGAGTGTGAGAAAGACTTATTGCCACTGGGTAAATTTTAAATGGCACATGAAGATAATTCTAGACTTACACTATGGGAAACAGGAAAATACAGAAAGCCATCACTCACATAATACTTACATACACTGTGGTGCCATGTATCCTGTGGTTTCAAATGTTACCTCCTTATAGGCTGTTAGGTGTTTTTGATGAGGTGCTCAGACACCAGCGTTTCTTCAAACACACATGGGAAAAGACGGCTTCGACCCATCCATAGCCTCTATGCAATGTTTCTGGTGAAATATGTGTTGTTCTGCAGATTACTGAACAGTAAGGGGAAAGAGAGCAGAACAGAGACCATGATCCTACTTCTTCATTCTTGAATAAGATGCAGAGGAAACTGTGGAGAGTGCAGGGAGAGAAATAGAAAGTACTCCGAATGTGTAATGGCAAGGTATAGTGAGAGTACACACACCACTGGACTACAAGTAGAACAGTTTATAATGTGGTATATCTTGATTCATTAATTCATCTTTAGTGACCATTTTATTCTTGTCACGTTTAAACTGGATCTGGAGACTATCCCAGGAACACTGGGCATAAATACACCCTAGGAAATATGAATACACCCTGGATGGATTTTCAGTTCTTTTACAGGACACCATGCAAACACATGTTTCACACAAAAATATATGTAACTCATTAACTTGCCAGAAGGTTTTGGGAAATGGGAAGAAATCAGAGAAAACCCACACAGACATTAAGAACATATAAATCAGCAGAAAAAGTGACTTAAGCTCAGGAATGAACTAGTTGAAGAGGAATGAATCTTATATTAAATATCACTTTAAATTGCACCAACAGAACAAATATAGACATACAATTACTCTGCTCAACTACACATTTATGCATTAAAGTATTTATGTATTGTTCTTAAATGAAACAAGAATTTGCACTTTTTGATTTTGGGTCCATGCAATGTATTTGTCAGTAGAAAAATAAATAAATAAATAAATAAATAAATAAATGCTGCAATCACAGTAACAAACTCATACTTCTTATACAGAGTACATGTACAGTTCTTGTACACTCAGTTGTTTAGCAGATTTAGTCTTTAACTGGGCTGCATGTAAGTTCATTCTTCCAAACCAAACAGAACAGTAGACCTCTTAACAAAGATGGGGTTTTTTTCCCACTTGATGGGTTTAACAACAGGGTAGAGACTGTGTGAAGTCTCCAGTACATGATGTTGTTAACTTAAATATCCTTTCCCTGATATATCATTACAATTTCCAATATACAGTATTTAATTCACAGAATTCCCGACTAACATTTTTCTTGTGTGTGGCTTAGTAAAAAAAACAGGGAAAATACACAACCACCTACAGTACTTACTGATGATGCTTTGATAGAATCCGAATTTTTATACATTAACAGTGTATTAGTAATGCTGTGGCACTGACTAAAATCCTTATCCAGTTGACTTTTTAACCTTCTTTTATATATGCACACCTTTCAAAGGCTGTTTTTTTAAAGGATTAAATTCGAAAAGAAATATGTTTTTCTTCAGTAAGCAAGTATTGAAATTTAGCTGATTCCCCATGCTGATTTGTTATGTGGATATTTGACAGCTGCCCCAGGGACCTTCATGCCATATTAATGGAAAGAAATATGACCTAGACCACTGTAATTATAAAAGCACTCCAGGCAGACACACTGCGTCATAATTTACACAGCTCCCATCATGTTCAGTACTGTTTTCAAAGCAGGGTAAGAGGGACTATTATCACTTTCATCTATGTCATTGTACTTATCTTCTTCATTAAACATACCTCAATTCATCTTTTAGCTGAAGTAGAGTGATGAAAGTGAATGTAAATTGATTTGTTTGATTGCTCTGTACAATCTCTAGGAAATGTCAGGTGACCTAAATGTTGCATGGGGATGTCTTCTACTGATTTCTGTCAGAGTCTGAAAAAACAAGAGTTAAAGATTGCCTCAAGGCTGTGTGAAGAAACTAACCTTGTGAGGTGTTGAGCTGTGCTCCAGCTGGAATACAGGAATACAACATGAGAGAAACAAAGCAGAGAAAAAGCCAAGCATTAAGCATTTACACATAAGTTTCACTATGCCTTATAGAGACTCAGATTTTTCCCCAGCAACCTCTCAGTTCTCTGTTCCCATCTATGAGCAGTTACTCTATCCATCATTGACATTTCCTTAAAAGAGAACACGTTTTTGATCTTGAATTCATATAATAACAAACTCCCTCCAAGCTGTTGTTCCATTCCGAAAAGGACAAATGCCAACATCCTTTTTTCATCGAACTGACCCAAACCTCAGAAAGGAAGTTCAGTAGAGATGGCTTTTAGCATGTAACCAGAAGGACTTTATTGTATTATTATTGTCCATTTGATTGCAGAAAACTACTAGCATTCATTAAAAATATCCTGTGTTGCAACAATGAGTTTGAACTATAAAGAACTGTTAGAGGACAAAATAATTATGAATAGTAAATAAAAGACTTTATAGACCATTAAGATCTATAAAGATCATTATAAAGAAATGGCTATAAATATATTTGTATTAGTAATGCACAAAAGAATAACATTACAAATGGAGTTGAAATGAATGAGAGAACTTTTATAACTTAAAAACAACTAACTTTCCCCTTTGAGTTTATTGTATTAACTATGGGAAATTTCCACTATTGAGGGCAATTCCTCTTTACGAAATTATTCTGTAAAAGTTATGTTCAAATAATACATATGGGACAGGAGTAGCTCGGAGGTTAAGGGGTTGCACTCTTGAACAAGGTTGGCATATAGCATGGCTAGACAGACCCCTAAAACCCTTACAAGACCCAGATTAATACACAAATTAGCATGATGTTGCAAGATGTTTTAAATATAATGGCTGTGTCCAATAAAAGTAAGAAACATTAAATCTTGTGGGTAAAAAAATAATAAAAGGAAAAGACAGTTTAACCTAATCACCATGAACACCATTCTTGGAGAGATGAAATCGGAATCCCAGTTGAGCAAAGAACTGAAGAAACTCTGGCAAGAGGACAGGGGAGATTCCATGAAATCAAGTCTTCCCTGGATAAGAACCATGGCAGAATTTAAGGAGATAGAAGTTGATCAAGTTCAGAAAGAAAGACCTGCCAAGTACCTAGGCACAAACTTCAGAGAGAGCTTCCCCCATAATGGAAAACATGGATAAATAATAACACCTGGAAAACAACTAGGATATACAGTAGAGGGGGGAAAGCTATCATTTGTCTCCAGTTTAGTACAAATAAAGAGGGAAAAACAAGTGAAGTTCTTGCACCAAAACTGTAAGAAGGTTCTAAATTTAAATCAACTAGAGCTGTATATCTGGGATGCAGAGCTGAGAAATACAGTAAATTGCATGCATAAAAACAATTAACAGGCCAGATGTTTTCCAAAATTTAAGACCCACTGCAGCATATTAGCATTTCTAGACTTGCTACAAACATGGAACAGTAATTAAATGGATAAAGTGCATCATAAAGATTTTGTCCAATAAAATGGTATAAAATAATCATTGTCAGTATCTGCAAATTTATCTGAGAAATTAAAATAGCAGAGAATACAGATTTAAATTTCCTAAGTAGGCGCTTTCTGTATCAGAACAAGTTATTTAAAGGAAAGGTAGAGAAACCATTCTTTTATAAAACAGTGTGGGGTTATCAACATGCGAGGTATTGTTTCATTACTCAAACAAGCAATTATAATAACCTACACATTTCAATTAAACAGTGTTTTTTATCAGGACCACTCAAAGCATTCAACAGTATGTCAGAATTATATAAATGCCTACAGTATTTTACTTAGGAACTTTTCTAATTTGTGTATTGTGCACATCTTGTGCATCATGAAATATGCATTAAGGGTTGTCAAGGTGTTTATGAATAAGTATTGGTATGTGTTAAAATATGTGTTTTAGCATAAGGAATAATAGCTATATTCAAAATGCAATTTAATAACTAAGAAATATCGCACGAGAGGGAGTGCTGTTATGCTGAATGTCAGTGCGGCTGTTGTAGGCATAAGGGCGCATTTATTACCAACACATTATGATTTGTTTGTTTATTTAACCAGTTATTTTGCCCCATCAACTCATATCCTTCCACGACTGGCAGAACCAATTAACTGGGACTGGTGAAACTGGCAACCAACAGTTAGAAACTGACTCGGGGTGAAAGTAGTTTCAAATTTGGGTACTATGTAACCAAAAGGTGAGAAGATTAAATCATGGCGATGGTGGACACTGATAAGAACGCAATATAAAAAAATGTGAATTTAATCAAATGATTGTATTCTGCTTTAGAATATCAGCTAATTTCCAGGGTTCTGGGGTTGAATCCCAAATAGCATTTAATGAAAAGCTAGTGTTCTACATAAAGTGTGCAATCCCTTACTGTATTTCTCACCCCAAATAGTGCCCTTGATCAGGGGTTAGAGAGGAATTTGGGAGCAGCCTTGTGGTAGAAGCTAGTTAGCTTTACACTACAAAGGGTAGTTAAGATGACATAACATTATCAGATGTGTTTTTCCTGCTGAAACTGCTTCTGTGACTGGAACTGAATGTGGGTTTTGGCAGGCAGCTGCTCTCCGCTCTTTCCAGGACTGCAGACCGTGCCAACATACTTTCACCCATGCTGATGCAGAGTTAGTGTAATTAACAATTATTATATTACCTCTGACATGGACTGATGTGTGTATGACAGCATTATATTAGGGCTCTGAATCTAAATCACAGATATCCATATCGCTGTCCATCAGCCACTTTGTATTGTAATGTTGAAAGTTGTACCATTCTGCCCTTTTCCCAAACTCTGTTTAGATGGTTGCAAGTTTCCATGAACAATATTCTTATTTACTTCATAGCTCATCTTTCCTTTAATTTTGACAAATGCTCCAGGCACAGTGATGACTGATGAGCCGCTAGCACCATGTTTTACTACAAGAAAAGTGTTCTTAATATGTACTAGGTTTTCATAAGTGACACTACACTTTTTTTTCATTTCACCTATCATTTTTAATGGATTTTAAGTGGTCTCTGATTTTTCTTCTCATACACATTTATTCATAAACATCTCCTGAGCTATTGCACAAATTACTTAAAATGACAAATAGCATGATAGACAAAATATTTTATTATAAAGTAAGCAAAATCAGCATAACGAGTTGGGTTCTTATGTAATCTTGAGTTGATTCCAAATATTTTTTTTATTCATAAGGAAAAATCAAGTCCCATCAAAACAAGGTTTTACTTTAAGGTGATTAAATTTCAAGGTAGTTACAGTTATGTACATTTTTCTTGACATTTTACTTCCACTATGCAGATCTTTGCTTATTCTATTTTCTTCAGCCTCATAATATCTGCACTATATTTCTAGATTCTATATAGAAGCACTGTGTATAAGAAACCAACACTTTAACTCTCAAGTCCCAAGATCTCTCTCTCTCTTTTTTTTTTTTAAGAAGTATTAAGTGCAAACCTTGCCTGAGTAGGAATCGTATAAAATAAGACATGCTGTTAGCCCGAAGGCATGAGTGTAGTTATGTGAAAAGTGAGGATGAGCAATTGAGAGATTGTATGGCAGAGCTGAGACAGAGTGACAGGAGAAAGATGAAGAGTTAAAGGGAAGGAGGAAAAGATTTAAGGCTCATGTCAGGAATGCCAAGCACAATACATATTACAGTAAAGGAGCCATTGTTGGGTCAGCATTAAAATGGCTCTATCAAAGCACAAAGACACAGCAGCCCATATTACTATGCCAGTTTAGCCATGGTAATTTAATCACATAACGATTAGCAAAAATGTAACCTTGCCAGAATGGATTAGGTAAGAAGTGATTTAAGAGCATATTAAGTTTAGTGGCACCCAGCAACTGGGACTGTTACATTAGGTGTGTGGTTACACTCAACAAGAAGAACAGATGCATAAATCAGATTTCAAATTGGGGGATGGGGGATTGGGCTGGCAGCTAGCTGGAGGACAGCACAAGAAAGCCCTGAAACATTTTATCGAAAAGCAGCTCATTCATCAAGCTCTGAGAGCCTGGCTTCACCCTGAGGCCTTGGCTGCAATTGACAAGACTCTCCCTTCATCACATTTCTTGGACTTTCAAAGTTGGGCTCACTAGCATGGGTGATTACTGAAGGTGTTTAATTAAAACACCCCGGAACAACCAGAAAGTGACTGAACTGTGAGTAGCCATCATGAACCACGCTGAGGTGCAGTCATTGCTCCGGCTGTGTGCAGAGGTCTGGATTAGCTTCAGCCCAACTCATAAACTGGCTTCATTTTCAGATGTCCCACACCTGCCAGCTCACCCACGCTGTGCTTGGCGAGCAGTAAATCAAGCCGTGCAGGGTACCGTTCATCACTACTGATCAGGTTATCACTACACATCTGACTCTTTCAAGCAGGTGGACAGCAGAGAAAACCTGTCGCAGTGCATATAAAAACCTGCTGCAAACCCATTTCTCAAATGGGGGTTTTTGGATGAAGAGGACTACCCGCTCTAGTTCATTACTCAGGTTCCTGTATATTCTTAGAAAGAAGAGTTTTCAGTGGTAACCCTTTAATAGGTTTTCATTATAGGTTTTCATTATTGAGATGTGTATGCTACTTATCCTCTGTAAAGCCTTCATAACTGCTCTAATCTGAGGTGCTGTTAATTGGTGATTGAGTCTGGTAACTCTAATTGAACTTCTCCTCTGCTGCAGAGGTAAGTTTTAGTTTAGTCTTGCTTTCCGGTGAAGGTCTTCATGAGAGCCATTTTCATCATTTTGCTTGAAGGTTTTTGCAAATGCACTTAACAATATTGTTCTTGCAAGAACTATACCAGAACAGTTGACTTACACATTACTTAAAATAACAATTGATGTTGTTGTTAACACATTACTAACTAATGATGGTGTATGGTTATTTTGTAGTATAAAAAATTCAACATTGTTCTAGAATGTAGAAAATTATTCCAAACTTGTGTCCAAACTTTTGACTGGTACTGTATGTTCAGATTCACATTGGAAGTTCCACATATTTTATAAATATCTGATCATTTATTTTAAGCATTAGAGTGAGTTTTTACTTTAGTCCACACTAATTCCCATGATGTATTTACTGTCACATTCATTATATATACAGTGTGTGTGTGTGTGTGTGTGTGTGTGGTAAAAGTTAAGAAGCCCCAAGAATGCCTGAAGCTCTGTCTTGTTCCATGGAGTTGGAGCCTTTTGGATAGCGTCCA
>JAOVVA010000048.1:16596679-16633059 GCA_028565275.1 Leiocassis micropogon
TCCAGCTTTTCTGCAGTGAAAAAAGCTCCTCTGTGCTGCCCATAGAGCTCCAGTGAAGCTGGGCTTCAGGAGGGTTTGACGCGCTGTGCTGCACGGAAATGTATGACAAGAAAATCGCGTCAAACAATCTACAATAAATACCTGATTCTGAAACCAATATAAATACGATTATAGTGCATATATGAGCATTTATTTTCTGACATAGTAGAGGAAGCGGAGCTTCCCTTGTAGTCTTAGAACACCTGCCACTGATATGTATATTCTAAATGTATATATATCTACTTGTATATGCTTATAAATATGACATACTGTAGTTATTATTTTGTTGTTGCAAATGAATAGGTGGTGAAATATGTCGGTTTATATACAGTAGGTAAACTCCAGAGTGGCACAACAGAAAAGTCTTCACCCTGCCATCAGGAGATGACGATGATGATGACACAGACATTCATGGCAAAGATTCCAAGAAAGCAAAAATGTCTTGCAGATAGACCCTATCTAATTGTAGCCATCTGTAAGCACATGAATGTGGAAGATTGCTATTAATGCTTTTCCCCAAGTGTGTTCAGCTGCAATGTAATGCACCAGTGTGAAAAGATGTGTTGGTTGGCATCTTGTGTACCCTGTTGGTAGCATGTTTCATGTGATGGGGAGAGTTAGTGAATGGGTGTGAAATGGCAGGAACAAAATTGGGGAAAAGCATGCATGTGAAGTCTGTTGAAAACTGTAAATGAAATCTTCTTTAATGTTTACTGACTTTAATTCTGGAACTACTTTATCCAGGATAGGATCCTGTCCCTGTAATACACTGGACATGACCCCAGGGGTTTCTGTTTAATACATCTACTCTCTCTCTCTCTCTCTCTTTCTCTTTCATGCCAGTCAAGCTGTGATCTGGGGACTGAATAATAACAGCAAAAACAGAACCATTCCAGAAACATTCTTGTTCAATTTCACAGCATGTGCTTTCAGTTTTTCTGAACAGTCATGAACACTACACTAGTCAGTGTTCTCACTCTTTAAACATATTTCAACCATTTGATAACCAATTAATTGCCATTTCAAGAAGCAATTATATATAACTTTATATATAATATATATAAATATTATGAATAACTCTCATATAATAAATTTAAGTCTATTCACAAATAATACAAACATACAATATACTACACAAATATACAGTAACTACTTTTTTAAATGAAAGAAGTGGGAACAAATGTGTTACTGCAACAGGCTACAAAGTGCCTAAAGATACAAGCATATATAATATATATAAATATAAAAATTGGTTGGTTATGTACCAACCAAGCAGCAACCTGATTTCCCCTGTCATCTGGTCCAACCATTCAGCATCACCAGTATAGTAATCAGCGGGCTGATCATCTGTCATCATCTGCACCTGCTTCTCACTGGTTCATACCTTATGTTGGAAATATTTAGTTATTTATTTTATGAATGATTTATAGGTCTCTGTGTGGCCTAATAAACAAAGACATTTCTCCGAAACCGATCAGTTACTGTACAAGGGCTGGATTGAAAATGAGAGCCAAAATCTTGGCAAAAATGAGAGCCAAAAAACTCCTTCAGGAATCCTGGAGAACGATTCTTCAAGACTACATTAAAAATACAAGAAACTTTGGAAGTGAAATATGAAGAAATAGGGGATGGCTGAATACTTTTGAGCGATAGATAGATAGATAGATAGATAGATAGACAGATAGATAGATAGATAGATAGATAGATAGATAGATAGATAGATGGATAGATGGATAGATTCCAGAAAATTATTCCAGTACTGTATTTATATAACTTTTAAATGAATAAATGAAGTAATTTCATAGAATATATTGTTAATGTGTCTCAAATAATATACAACTTACCAAAGCAGTTAAGTTCTGAAGGTTCTAATACATAATCTCTGCTTTAATATTCTCATGCAACGTTTTAAATCCCAGCAGTAATTTACAATAACAGGACAAACTTCCTAGTTAATTTTCATACTCCAGAGGACATGCCAAAAAAACTATAATGTTTGTTGCAAGCATAATAGGCCCAAGTTAATTAGCAAACATCTAGTACTACAACACTATATCACAACTCACTTTACTTATAACTACTGGAATACTGGAATAAACTGCATGAATTAATTGAATTAAAAGGTCATTCCCATTCAGGCGGAAACAAAACAGTCATGACATGTAGATATGTGGAGAAATTCAAGCCAGCAATACATGTACAGGAACTTACTAAGGTTAAAGTTAGAAATAGACTTTGGGTGGCCATAGCTTTTCTAATGACTTAATGTGCATCAAATTTCATTGCATGAAAAATCTGCCTAAAATGGTATTTGGGTTTCATTGCATGCAGAATTTCAGCCCATTTTCTGAATCAGATCATCTGTAATTGAATTGAATGAATTTAAATCTAATTAACTCCAATCCTGATAGATACAAATAGTACATTTACTACATGACCCAGAAAAGTTAAGTGAGCTTTATTGTTTTGGGGATTTATGTGTAAATCCTGTTCCAGTTTTGGATGGCATTTCAAAAGTAAACTGAATGTCATTTCGGTCTATTGCAACAGAGAAATTCAGATGGTTTATTTTATATATAAGTCATTGCGTATCCTTGAACTCCTTAGTAACCCCTGTGGTCTCATTCTCAAGTTGCCATATTAGCTTTTATGTACATTTTAGTTAAACAGCTGATACTGTCTATAGCTGACAATAACAACAGTTTAGTTATAGTTATCACATAAAGCTACTCGTACACACATTTTACACGCACACACACACACACACGCACGCACAAACACATACAAACTTATTAAATTTCACTTGTCATTTGACTTAAAGATCAATCTTGGTAATATTCCAGGGGCAGTAAAAATTGGACTGTAATTTGCCAGAAGGAAGAGAAACTTCACCCATAAAAATGCAAATGCCTGCATATTTATTTCTGGTCTTTACCAGGGTATCACAGAGAGGACAGATCTGTAGTGTAATTAAAATAGAGCGATATTCATCAATGACAGTATGCAGCAGCTGTAATGCTGTATGTCTTTAGCAGAATTCGAGATAAATTATAAGCAAAAAATTCCTAAACATTGTCTAGCTTTAGCTGTAGATTTCATTCCGTACACCCACTCCCTCACATCAGTATGAGCTATCTCTTCCCTCGTAAGTCTTCATTAAGGGCCTCTTGTTGGATCACAGCAACTGCCAAGACCAAGTCCCAGGGACAATTAGCTCATGTTGTACAATAACATCATGTTCTGTGTAGCTCAGAGGCAAAACACATGTAATGCTGAGGCTAAAGATGATGCCAGAGCACAGCAAACAAAAAAGCGTCTATTGTTCTGATGAGATGAAACCACTTTTACCTGGCAGAATGACAGACCCCAGCCCCAGTTCTTGCACACATGATACTATCAAATATGACAACTGCAAAATTTTCTCCATTATTGTTGATATCTCATGTCAAATACCTCCAAAATATTTTGAGAGCATTCTTAATTTTTTTGATTGAAATAATAGACAGTTTTAATAGATTTTAAGGCCTATATAAACAGTGGAAATGCCTTAAGATATTTTTATCCCTGAGGAAGTGGAGTAGACTTTAATGGTCCAGTTTAGTCTAATGCAGAATAAAAAACAGAACCCAGATTAATTCTCTAATCAAATTGATCGCCATAGGATCAGCAAATCAACAACTAGCACATTGTCCTTCTATGACATGTCGCATTTAAATAAAATCATAAATAACACATTAATAGACTTGTGCTGGTATAAATAAGCAGATATTGTTGTTCATAGCAACAAAGAAAAAATGGATGTGATGTGGCTACACTAAATCTGTAAAAAAAAAAAAAAAAAGTCTATGCGCATGTAATGCCCTGTGGTCGACTGGCATTGTGTTTAGGTGGGTATTCCTGCCCTCTGGTTAGCGTTTCTGGAATGGGCTTTAGATCCAATACATGGCTTTTCACATCGTTCCTAGAAAGCATATGTATAGTCCAATTAAAATGATTTATTTCTTCAAAGGTGCCTATAGACCATGGTTATAATTTCATCTACCTAGAGAAAAGAAAAAAACAAATAGCTTTTTACTTTTTTTTTTTTTGGTTTTTACTTGCATGAAATCACATAAAATCCAACCACATCACCCTCATTTAATATGTACCAAAATTCTTCATAGTTTGTTTTTGTTTTTCACTTGCAGCTAGAATAGATGAAAAGAGCAATTCCTCTGCAATACCTCCACTAGAAACAAGTGAGCGATCGCCCTAACAACCTGTGCCAACTTTCTCAGGAGTCAATCTCCTTCACTACTAGCCAAGTGTATCAGCTTTTAGCTGAAAAGAAAATTTATGCTGATTTAAAAAAACAAAAAATAAATAAAACTGCAGTCTAGTTTATAAAATGTGTTTTATTAGTAATTTTTCAGGACACTCATATTTATAGTATGGCATTATTTTACCCACATAAACCCATATAAAAACATATAAAGAGAAGAGAAAAAGATCCAAGGTCAACCAAAGGTCAAGAATACAGTGCATTCTGTAAATCTGTCATACATTGTGGTATATGAGGAGGGGAATCCCTCTTTATGAATATACAAAGCCAATAGTCATCCAAGATGGATGGATGCTAAGAAAGAAACAATGCAAATGAAATCTGCAATCTGCTGGCAAGCTGAGGCAACCCCCTGATTCTGTCACCTTTTACCGCATAGCAAGTCACTGCTTCTGCCAAGTACTGTACACACTTGCAGAGGCGTAGGTAGGACAGGTCACATGAGAGTCATACCGAGATAAACAGCATGGTCTAGAAACAATGACAAGACTAGACTAGTAGTGTGTCGACATATGATCTGCTTCAAAGATTAGTGATTATATTAAGATCACTAGTGCATTTCCATCCCTAGCCATATCAGTGTTAGCACATCTCACATCTATCTATTGCAGATAAATTCCTGTGTCCTAGGTTTTTTTTGTTTTTTTTTTAGTAGCAGGTGTTCAGAAGGGTTTGTTTTGCACTAAATCTGATTATTGTGTTTGCTGATCAGGCAGCTGTGTGAACATGTGAGGCCGTTTGCGCTGTACAATTACTGCCTCTGCATTGCTGTGTGACAGGCTGGTTATGATGCAGATTCCAGGTGAGAAGAAAGAAGCTGTCAGGTGTGGGCAACTGCATCCAGCAGAGCCCCAGCACCTAATGACGGCTACTTTAATGAGAGCTGATACATGATGAATGTGGCCATATGGTCAGACAGCCTGCACGAGCCAGGAACACACTTATCTTTTAGCATTCGCCAAGGTAAGGGAACGATACAGCTCTAAAGTAACTGGAACAGCAGGGAGAGGATGTGACCTTCAGCCACCCAGTGGAGGCTCACTGTTCTGCCTGTAGTTAACAAAGGTCTGACTCTTCTAAATGAACTTGTAATGTTTATCTGCTTGCTTTATATGAGATATTAGTGCTGACTCCAATATAAGCTGTAACTCATTAGTTGATGGTTAATTGCCATCATTTTACTCTTTTCCAAAAGAGTAGGTGTGTTGCATTTCATATTTCAAAATGTCAGAAAAATGTAAGCGTTTATGAAATTATGTAATCTTCTATTCATCACACTATTTGCACATTATGTAATCATTTAAACTGAGCCATCTGTATCTACATAAGGATTGGATTATATAAAAAATAGATCTGACATCTTTACTCCCACTTTCTCAGGACATTGGGTATTCATGTACTTAAAAATACTGTAGGTCAGCTTATTGCAAAAGACAAAAAAAAAAGCTATGATAATGTCACTAGGACACATTATAGTAGCACACCCTTTTGACAACGTACAGTAATGTAAAATTAAATAGCTTTAAGCTGAATGGCTTGAAAATTAAAAATTGTATTTTGAAAAAAATCTGAATGATCTAATTTCCTGGGCTTCAGAACTACATCTGTACATATTAATCCACATTACTTTTATTGGGCTGATTTTATTTCTGCACTTTAACAGTCTGGAATGAGTGCTCCTCATTAAAAGAGCAATTTGTTCACTCAGCCACGGGTGACCAGAGGAGCATGGTGACTGTTAGTCTGGTCAAGGTTTTACATTTGTTTTTCATCCATTTTGTGATTGATTTGCAAATTACTGACCTGATGTAGTTACGCACCTAGCTGAACACATTTCATGCTTCTGTGATCCAGCAAAACCATTGAGAAAAATGATAGAGAGGTCATTCTATATCCCTGCGTGCAAATACCATATTCTGATCGATGAAATTTATATTATTGGTTCCATAGTCATAACTTTAAATACAATTCTCACTGTGTCTTAAGTAGAGAATGTTTTAATGATTTGTTTTCTTACAAAGACAGACATGTTAAAAAAAAAAAGCACACCTACAGCATTCACAAAATTAAATGGCATTTCAATCTAATCAGGACTTCTCTCAAACGTATCTCTGTTCTTGTCTGCTTTCGTCTCTCTCAAAAATCCTGTTTAACTTGACTGTTTAACATTCTCTACGTATCTGTATACACTGTACGTGTGTGAAGCAGAGGATCCAGAAAGGCAGAAAGAGAAGTAAGAGAAGTGTGAGGGTTATTCAGCTACATCAGAATGGCTGAAGCCATATGCTATCCCTGCTCGAATTTCCCCTGCTTGCCTATTCTGGCACTCAGTGCTTGAAACACACACTAAGGGTATGTGAGCGGTGCCACATTGTCTTCTCACACCAGATGTTATCATGCTGTCTAATTAGCCTAGCAAAAACAAAGGAAGGGCCTGAAATGCCTTGCCCACCATAGCAATGCAAAGTTCTCCTCAGCCTGGCGACTCAGAAACAACTCTAACAGAAAAGCAAATTAAAGCTTTTCCATGCTTCCCACAATCAAATGGGTTCTTGAACTTTCCACATGAGAGGTTCATTGATGCCACTAGGTTGCCTGCCAATTTTTGAGCATGTTCAGTGTTATCGCATGGTGCACAGTCATAAACTGTTTCAAAACCTTCCTGAGAACTTATCAATCCTTGTTGCTGACTGTTGGAAACTTGTTCTTCATATTAATGCAATAAACTTTTGATCAGTTTCCCATGGCTTGGATTTCCTTGCATCAAGTTTCTTGTTATTGTAAGAATTAGGGTACTTACACAGTCATCCTGGGCAGACCCCATTGCTATAGCCATTAACAGATTTTTTTTCTTTTCTTTTTTTTTCTGTGTGTGTGTGTGTGTGTGTGTGTGTGTGTGTGCAATGGCGGAAATGGGCCACTCTATACACTTAATCTGTATTTCAAAAGAAAACATTTGGACTTCATTATTCAAAGGTCGTGATAGGTTCTACTTTCAAGACAACATTTTTATGCTGGAAATTGTTAAAACATATAAACCAGACCATAATTAGCTGTCTGACTTTAGAAAATCAAAAATGAAATCAATCACTAGTACTCATACCAATCAACACTCTGAGTTGCCACATGTTGTAATAGTAAAATATATTAAACATCTATATACATCTATACACACTGTATGTGTTCTACAGTTCAGCAATGAGCCCTTTTATTGTCACTGGACCTTAATAACTTGCTGGGGAAGCTTAAACTAATCCTCTTTTATACAAGTTATGCATCATACTTGTCATGTAATTCAGTTAGGTGAATTATTTGCATATCTCAGTGCAACAAATCATTGTGTGGTTATATTTTGTTCAGTTTCCATGAATAACTGAGGTTAAATGTGGGTTGATTCTTATGCTGGCTATACTGTGAACAGTTTCCTAGACACAAATCAACCATGGAACTGGGTGCTAAAAAATCCAGTAGGAAGACACATCAGTGGAAACTCACTTAGCATTACCACTTAAAATGCCCTAAAAAAAAAAAAAAAACTCTCATTACAGGCACCTGAAATATCATATATACTTACTGTCTTAATGATAATTAACTGTAATGTAACATCAGTGTTGGCCTAGAGCAAACTGTGGATATTTACAGTATAACACAACACTTTACTTAACATTTAAATTGGAAGAATTGATGTGTGTAAGTACGCTTACAAGTTCTTAATGTGATCCAGGCCTTTTAAAATGATGTACTGCTAGCAAACACATAAAAGAAATTAGATCCTCTTTTGGCTCAAGTAGTTATTGGGTGCTCTGGTTTTCTTCCACAGTTCAAAGATGTGCCCTGTGATGGATTGACACCCCATCCAGGGTGAACCCTACCTCATGCCCCGAGTTCCCTGTGGTGGTAGGTGTCAGTCCTCCTGCGACCCTTTACAGGACAAGTGGTATAGAGTCAGTAAGTGAGTGAGTGAATTCTTTCTGAACGAGGTGTAATTGTGAGCTGGTTTTGCATAAATACTAAATCCCAAGTCTGGGTCTATTCTGACTATCTGTAAGTCAACTTCCTCAGATCCTGCAGCTATAAATGTAACTTTAATAAAGTTATTATTTGTTAAGTTCATTTGTTGAATTTTAGGTAACTATGAGGCTAATGTGGTTAATAATAACTTGTACTGCTTTCTGAAACAGCAGAATAATTTTGAGGAATAGTCATATGCACCCAGAGAATTTTGAGGAATAGTCAAATGTACCAAAAAATTGATGTGAAACTTTTAAAGGCAATTTCATGGGCTTTTAGTAGAAACAAATCCAATGTGTGTGATTTATTTCACAATTAAACCCTTAACTTTAACTTGTTTAGAAATATACAATTTAAACTTGGGCGAATATAGAGCTACATCTCCAGTCGTTCTGTTTCATAAAAGCTAAAGATGGGTAAGATAGTGGCTAATGGACTACCTAGCCTTATTCAGCAATTGGTTGTGTTTTAACTTTTATTTCACGGAACACTTACAATGTCATCATGATAAAAAAAAATCTTAAATACACACCCAATTAATAAGTTGCTATTGAAAAAAAAAATCTTTTTGTTGTTTTGGTGGAACCAACCAATTAGCAGGAGTAATTTCTGCCCATAAATGATATCCACTGTAGCTTCCCTGTATCTTAACATGTTAGTTAGTATGAGATTTACAGTACTACATTATCTTAAACCTACTAATTAGCTACCATGATGACAGAAAAATGGCTTAGGATTGCTGTAAAAAGTGTAAAACCTCACAAAAAGGCAATCACAAGAAGGCATGTGTTAAGAAAATAACAGAATGCAATGCACAAATAAGAAAAGTAGGCAGCAAAGTGGGAGAAGAACAGGTATACAAAGTATCAAAAGTAATGGCCATCAAAGCCTGACAGAGGCAACCACACGTTCACCGCAGAGTCAACAAGGCCTAAGGTTTGGGATGAGATCTACAACAAATTGAGAGATAGTGCCAGGGAGAGAGAGACAGAATGTCATACTAAGAAGCAAACAAGAAGATGTGAAATATGCACAGGTGGAGAGAACATATTCTCTTATATTGGGCAAAGAACGAGGATTAAGAGTGGAAGGGAAGAACATCCGGAGTGGTCTGGAACAGCACACAGAAAATGATCATGACCTGACACTGCAGTTCCTGAATTACACAACTCGAAGGAAAGCTCAGGGGCTGAGCCCCACAGTGAGGAAAGCTCAGGGGTTCATTGTGGCTCTGGGGAGAGCTTCGGACAGAGCACATTACAGGGGATGTCAAAAGCTCAAGGTATGATAGTCAGGGGGGGCGGGGATAACTGATATCTGGAGTTTGGAAGGAAACAGAACCTAAATCTAATTCAGGGATTGGATTTAATGGAGTAAACTACTAATGGAGGAAGCTGATCCTAACGAGTCAGTAACATGAATCATTCCAGCCTCAAGGTCAGGAGCTGGGACAGACACCAGATCAAAACCAGGTGATTGTCCTGGAACAGATTAGAGACTGGGGTTAAAACAAATCTGGCACCAGACTTAAGGCTTAATTATAAGCTGCATATGTAGAGATTGAACTAGGAGTATGAACAGATAAAAGTCACCGCCAGGTGCTTGAGTAGAGGGAGAAGCTACTCTGGAAACATGAGTACAGCTAAAGATAAACATAGTTGAGCATAAACAGAGATATTGCAGTAGGATACTCTAGGGCTGCTTTTTGATAATATGACAGAGCTCAAAGTTTATCCCTAGGTTAACACAGAAAGAACAGCCTACGGATGGAAAAGACATGTAGAAAGAGTTAAAGCAAAAGTACAATAAAAGGGCTGAAAACTGGAGCAATGGGATAAAGCTAACAATAGCAACTCAGACATCATTAGCACTGGAACCATAAACAGGGTGCTAATGGCGCTCGTAGTAGAAATTACAGCTGAAAACAGAGATGTGGAAACTACTGTACAGTTGCAACCAGATGAGAGCCTAACAGAGTTACCATATAAAATATTTTGGGTCCAAAGCATTGCTTGCAGGTGAGGCAATGTCTTTCTTCTTATGCTCTCCTGACAAAGGGCAAACACTTTACTTTTGTGCCAGACAGATTTAATTGATTTAATGTTGTGTTTTATTGGAATGGTGATGGTATTCTTATGTAATCTCCTTGAGGTGAATGACAATTGGACTATTGGACAATTATAAGAACCACTGAGTAAGTGGTTCTTATAAACTCTTGATTTCCTATCATGTAAGCATGGTTTGTGTGTAAGGAAAGCAGTATAAAAATATTGTATAACTTATCAACTTATGTATGTACAGACCTTTTTTCTTGCAGTGTCTTTGCACGGTAGGATTATTCCTCAAGTCTGTTTGCTAGCATAGACAATAACTTCTGGCAGTCACTCTGCATAAAAGTACCTGCCATAAAAGTGCCAAACTGTAAACGTTGCGGTAAGTGAGGCAGAGTGTGCTGTGAGAGTAAGAAGGATTCAGTAGTTCAGACCATCTCTGAGCTGCTGCACAATATCTCCCTGTAAGACAAAACTAACTCTAGTCACAGTCTATTACATTAACCTTGCACTTGCCCATTTTGATTTTTATCCACGTTCATGTTTTTACTGCAATGTGCTTAAAAAATATTACGCAGTATAGTATTAAGGATGCACTGATTTTGAAATTCTGAGTCCATACCGGTACTGATGTTCAAAATTTATTTGGTCGATGACCGATACCAATGTTTTCGTTTGGTTACAGTGAGTATTTCATACAGAATATGTTCTGGTGTACACATTGTAACAATCAAAAGCTTAGTAATGTGGCAATATGATAAGGTCAAATATTGAAACAAGGTGGCACTTCTTTTGTTACAGTAAACTAAACCTGAATGTGTGTAGAGAAGAAGGGTGCTACGTTGCAGCTCTAATTAAACTCCATGCTGAAATTTTTCCTTTGTAATGACCGGTGTAGGGAATGATTATTATATTCTATGTTCCAGTCATGTACTGTATGGCATGAGTGAATGTAGTGTTGTGGATACTGGACTCGATGCTTTATTTTGTGAGAATAAAGGTACAGTGTGGAAATCCCTACGCAAGCGAGTTGTCAGCTCTATATGCTAATCAGCTATCCTGGGGCTAAGGGCAGGCTCCCAGCGCTTTCTCACTCATTACATCATGCTGTTTTAGAATGGCCTGGCAAAGGGGGCTGTTTTGGGTGGTAATTTGGTACCAGATATTGGATCTTTCTTGAAGCTGCTACTAGATAGACTACTCTTGTCCCAGTTAGACCATGGATAACCAACACAACATGTAACCACCACAAAATTAATGCAATTCAACAGAAAAACATAGATCACTGCCACCACTGAATGCTAATTTATTTAGGCCAGATAGGCCAATGGCAAATAATATGGCAAATATTGGCAGACACTGATGTGATTTGTGCATCCTTAACATATAGGTTACAGTGCAGTAATGTTATATTCTTTAAATATTTAAGCATGTTAGGAGGCTGGGTCAGAGTGCAGGGTTAGCCATAATTCATCACCCCTGGAGCAAAGAAGCTAAGGAGCCCAACACTGGCAGCTTGGCAGTGTTGGGGCTTAAATCCCTTACCTTCTGATCAGTAACCCAGAGGCTTTGTGTCATCGCTGCCCTATAAAAACAGCTTAACCATCGGGAATTACATCCCAGTCTTCTGCACCACATAAGGAGATACTGTTCACCATACTATCAAGCAATTTAGGATGTCCATTATAAGAATAAGGAATATTATGCCTTTGAACTGTATGTATACGCCTTCACCTACTAGATTATCTGAACCTACAGTATATAACCATCTTAAAGCACAAATTATGTTTAACATACAGTAGCTTCAACAAAAAGGAAAAACAGTTGTGATGATACAGTATACACGGTCGGATAGAACTCCAATCCATTGTTGGACACCACCATTTAGAAGGCATCCTGCATTCAGTATGATAACACTGCCTCCTGTTGTTGGAATACATTACTACAAAATGTGCAATTAAAAGCTAGTGTTTTTTTTTTTTTTTTTTTTTCTGTTTAGCTTCTGGCACAAAACCCCATAGTATACAGTCTAAAACAACAACAACAACAAAAAGTAGCCCCTGGGTAAGTTTGTAAGTCTTGCTGCTGTTTTGTGATTAGATTTCCCAGCATGCCTGGTATTGTTTTATTTAGCAGGTTTCTTCTGTTTGTGTTTTGTTACTGTAGCTTTGAGTTACATGCAGTCATTTTCAAAGTGCCAATCTCATATTTATCCTCCTTGTGTTCTATAATTAATTTTGTTTGCCTGCACCATGCGTAGCTATTAAATACTTTTGACATAAATGCATTACTTTGACAGTAAATGCATTTTTATGAAAAAAGGACCAATTTTTATTTCACTGCATTATTTCTTCATCTTTGCGAAGAAATCTTTCTTTTGTCCATTATGCCATAATTTTCTCCTCCTGCCATATTGTGTCCAATGTTCACTTCAAGATGAAACACATTAAAAAAGCTATTAATTCTGTAAAGTATAATACAGTATGTGACATATTTAAAAATGACTGCTAGACTATAAGATAAGATAAATATCCAAGTAGTTTGGCCGCAGAACTTCCTAATTTAAAGGTAGTAAAATGTTGGGCCAATTTAATAGACAGTGGCTTTTTGGGTCACCTTTGGATATACAGTATGTCAGCTCTAATCAGAAACACTAACAGCACCTTATTAAGTGTTCATAAAGGCATAAACAAAAAGCCTGGAGGGCATTAGAGGAACAGGAGTTACCATTGTAGGATATTACATAGAACTCATACTTCTAGTGCAGTGCAAAGGAATGATTTCATATTCATCTAATGATGTGCGACAGCGACCAGTGAGAGCAGAGCTGATCTCAGCAGGATGTCTCGAAATTCAAGGGAAACTCAGGAGATGATTAAAGAAAGTGATTCTGTGCCATTTCTATGCCATGTTGTCCTCTGCAGTGTTCCCAAGGTGTTTTTCCCCTTTTTCTGCTTCTCTTGTTTTAATCAGTGGGATCTATTTACAAAGTCTGCATCTCATGAATAATTGCACAACCACTTCAGGACAGAAACACAGTAATTTCACCAGAACTCTCTTGGCATTTTTGTCATGAATGATTTAGAAAGAATGAGAAATGAGAATTATTCTGTAGCTATACAACCCTACATCACATCCATTTTTCTCACTCCAATATCAGTATATGTACAGTATATCTACAGTTTATGCCAGTGATAATTCTTTGACTTTGCAGTTTTGTAATTATGCCACCATAGCAAGCTGTAATTGCACACCAGCAGGATTTGGGTAATGATTTATTGTATGGGAACAGCAACATAACAATTAGCATAATAGCTTTGGCAAGCTTATGACCTTCTATATTGTGACTGCAGACTGCTGATTGGTTTGTAAATTATGCTTTTTTTTTTTTTTGAAATAGGAGACAATGAAGGAGGGGAGTCAATTTGATGTTTCGAGTCATGATTATTCTTGTAATTTGTTGTAATGAATCTCTGGATTGTTTAGACTGCCAGTAGTGCAAATGAACACTTAATTTAGAAACTAAACATGAACATGCATTTTAATGGCATAATTTGCATACATTACATTGTGCTAAATGTGATGTCCTAAGATACTGGGGAGCACAGGATTAATTGGAAGGATGACCTGCTATCCAGTTTAGAAGATGATGTTGGCATCTACTTATTCTGTATGGTTTTCTTGACTGTTTAACCCATCAAGTGTTCTTTTTGTCAAGTCTGCTTTTAGAAGCACATGAGTAATAAAGTACTGTATATGTTAAGTGAAATGCACTTCTGCATCTGGTTGTGATGGAAAACAACATATCGACAACATATAATGACGTTACTTGCAACAAATGCTTGACAAGCTAGGATGTATAAACATGACAAATCCTGGAGTTCATTGTCCGTAAATGTGGTTCAGGTGTTCATGATCATGTGACGTGACAATAACATGTTTAGTGCGGTGGCTGATGGGTGCTGTAGTTCCATGCTGCTATTGGTGCTAACTTGATAGAACCCCTCTTTTAAAGATGTTTTGAGGGGATCCTATATCACTTGGCAAGGTATGCATCATTTGAAAGCTTCCTCCATTAGGTGGTTTGTTGATGGTTCTCTCATTAGCCACATGGGGGGGAGCGGGCACCTCTTTGGCCCCTGGTATGTTACTTGGGTGTGAGACACAAACATGTGGAGTGCAGTGGAGTGGCTGATTGGTGCTATGGAGCCACATAACTTATGACAATAGAGTTGCTTTGACTAAGACATCTAATCATTAGTTTGCCCTTGTCAAAGTCACTCAAATCCTTATGTTTGCCCATTTTTTCTGCAGTTTCTCTAGTACATCAACTACATGAAAAAACATTCCACTCACTTTCAGGTGCCATTGTAACACTTTTTGTAACTGTAGCCAAATTGCAATGGCTACATGACTGGGTTAGTATCACTCCAAAACTGCAGCCCTGTGGGATGTTCCTGGTCTGCAGTGATCAGGACCTGCCAAAAGCGATCCAAGAAAGTAAATCCAGTGAATCAGAGACAGGGTTATGGGCAGCAAAGGCTTATTCATGCACCTGGGGAGCGAAGGCTAGCCCATGTAGTCTGATGCAATGGAAGAGCTACTGCAGGCTGAAAAGGTTAATGCTGGTTCCAAAACAAAGCTGTCAAAAAACACAGTGCATTACAGTGTTGGTGGCAAAAGGGGGGACCTACTCAATATTCGTCAGGCTGTCATAATGATGTGGCTGATCGATGTACTAATGATATGTCCTTATTTTCAATTCAATTCAATTTTATTTGTATAGCGCTTTTAACAATTGTCATTGACGCAAAGCAGCTTTACACAATCAAAAGAATTATCTAAGTTTCTATGGAATGTGAATGTGTATGAATCAAAATGGTCAGATGGTCCAGGCAAGGAAAAACTCCCTGAGATAGCAATAGGAAGAAACCTTGAGAGGAACCAGATTCAACAGGGAACCCATCCTAATCTGGGTGATAACGGATAGCAGGGATTATTTAGTATTTTATATATTTAAAAAAAAATTTAAGATGCATGTGTGAGTGTTTGAACATTAGGGCTGTGTGCACTAGGGAAGTGCAGCGAGGAACGTCTCCTATCAGTATAATTGTTCAGTCAGTGGAACACCAAATCCCATAATGGGGTATCTCTAGGCAGCAATAAGGAAGGGCAACTCATGTTGTAAATATTACCAGCAGCCAAAAAATAAAAAGTTCTGTTAAGGTTGTGCTATGATTACATGACAGATGAACAAACAAGTAAACAAATCTATATAAATAAAATAGGTTTTTGTCTCTATGTTGGTCAGAACCAGCTCTTTCAATGATGTCTTTACGTTTCCTACATTGGAGGACCCAAAACCATTCTCAGAAAAAATGAAACTTTGCCTCTCCTTCAGTATTTGCCTTCAAATAAGCCTGCACCATAAGGTTGAGCAGAAGGGAAGTTAAGAGCAGTTTTTGCTAGATTATAAACCGCAAGTTTTGACAGTGTATTGCGCATGCGTCAAGCTGTGGGTGTGTCTTAAATCGACCACTGGACAGAATTCATCTAAACTTTTGCAGTATTTATCTTTTTGAAGTTTAATCTGCACGAAAAGTGAAAGCACAATAGTAAGTAAAAGCAATGTTATGAACAGGTTAGGTGCAGGATTTCATAATCTGCTCCAAAATAAGCTAATAATTAGCTACTTGCTCAATGTAAACAAACACCTGCACCAATAAATATTAATTAGAAAATATCATCTTCATATTTTCACAGCTGAAATAACAGCGCTGTAGTGGTATAAGTAAATTTTAACCAGCTGGAGTCGTTTTAAGACAAAACTTTATCTTTATTTGATTTACTTTTTCGATTTCTCATCTGTGATTCACTCTCTGATTACTGAACAGGGAGTGTATTTGGCCGACGACAAAAGAAATACAACTTGGCATAAACAAGGCATAAGATACTCAACCTTCAAAATTTTATTTCTTTGTACTGCATTAATAAGTTAGGCAGAGAAAACAGGCAGACATGTACATGGGCTTTAACCTGAAATATCACTGATTACAGTACATTAAAGCTGATCAGCCTATTTTTAACTATTTCTACAAACTCTTTTCCATCAATGACAGGTACTTATATGTGATATATGATTGTCTACCACTAATGAGAACTGTGTCAACATTACTAAAAGTAACACAGTAAGATATTGCCACGGTTTCCTGTTTGCATTGAGAACAACGCAGCCAACGTCTTTATTCTGTTGTTGTTTACACTGAGTGTTCACAAGTGTTGAGTTTCCCCCTTTCATTCATTAAGCTGTTTTGTTTTTGTGCATGTTATTTTGGTATTTTTGAATTTGTATCTGTTCCCTCATTCTCCAGTTTGCCTCACCCATAAATTGAGGTTCGTAGGTGGCCTGGACCATTGTCTGTTTTTGTATGTTGCAATTTATAAATTTTAAACATGTTGATGCCTTTTTACCAGTATCTATCCTATGAGATATAAAATCTTTCCAACGTATTCTGGTTCTATCCCAGGGCCTCTTCCTAGTTGGCTGGGCCAGAAAAACCTCCAATGGGAGGCGTCCGGAAGGCATTATATGTCCAAACCACCACAACTGGCTCCTTTCAGTGTATCCTCCTTTCAGTGTATTCTCCTACTGGAAATATCTGAACAGTTAATCCCATCTCTATGGCAAAGTCCAGCCATCTTACTGAAAAAACTCATTTTGTCTGTTTGTATCCACATCACTCTTTTAGTCATAAACCAAAGCTGGTGACCATACTGTACTGTAGGTGATGCCTGGAATGTAGATTGTCTGGTAATTTGAAAGCTTTACCTTTGGACTCAGCCCCCTCTTAATCACAATAGTCTGGTACAATGCCTGCATTACTGCTCCTGACTCCTGTAGTACCTCCCACAAGGCCCGCCGAGAAACCTGATCATAGGTCTTCTCCACAAAGTCCACAGAAAACATGTGACTGAATGGGAAAACACCAGTAAGCCCTTGCAATGTAGCCTTACAACGTAGCCTTGCAACGTTAAAGAGTTCAGTATAGAGTCCAGCCACTCTCCAGCAGTTTGGTTTTAAAACCTTTGCTGTGCATGGAGGCACGCCCAACCATATACAGTTAGTACTCCTCCCACACATACTCCAAATCTTCCCACATCCCTTGAATCAGTCTACAGCAAGAGGGATTGATAGGACCATCAACTGGAGACATGATCACTGACGAAAAAAAAAATGGTTTTCCTATGTTTTTTTAAAGTCAAAAATATCTAATATTATACAGCAGTTATTGAGGAATAAAGGCAATACCACACTCAAGGATGCACTGTTGTACTGAATATCAGCACAGTTTCCCTACGACTGATTCACAGTCGTGCTGATGTTCAGTACGAGTGTTCCTTCTTGTGTTACAGTATATTAATATACAAAAGTACAGAATCTGATTAAATGTTATTTAGGGACAAGTGTCTCTAACCAAAATGTCCTGCATACATCCTGCAAAATGTCCTGCATACTTAGATGTCATGCATACATCTAAGTACGAAATTTAATTGGCCAGCGCATCAACAACGACTAAAGCAAAACTACCTGTCTCGTGAACGGTTTCTAACTGCACGAATGAGCTTGTTGTGCTTTCAGTGTTTCCACTTTTTTAATCTTGACATCTATGCTCTTTTGTTTACAAATGATTTTCAAACACAAGTACTTTCCCAAAATTAATTCCGGAGACAGTGCACTCACACTGAATTTTAATGAGATCGCTGTTACAATGCCTCATCAGCTTAACAACATTCAGCAGTGGGCTAGTAATTGGAAAACAGCTTTGCTTTACAGAACTTTTTAACATCCTTCTCTAGAGCTTTCTAAGCTGATTCTAAAAAAACATGGTATCTTCTTGACCTTATCAGAATATTCAAGGAGTTTTAAAGGAAGGCCCAAGACAATGATTAATTGATTTCCTTACAGACAAAATGTCAAAAATTAATATGTGAGAAAAAAATATATAAATAAATCTAAAATAATTATTTATTAATAAAAAATTAAAATAAAAACACTACAAAAACAAGCACCTTTAAAAGGACAGGTATATCAGATACATGTACATAGAGGTGAAAAAAGAGAAAACCTAAGTGGATCTGTGGAGGCATTTTTTTTGGTGTGGTTTGGGTCTTCCTGTTACCTTGGAGTAAAGGGTCAATGCACATACTGTATAGCTAGTACGAATAGTAGCAGTAGACGTAGATACATAATGATACAAAGAGTAATAGTGGTGGTCAAAAATACACTCACCGGCCACTTCATTAGGTACACCTTGCTAGTACTGGGCTGGACCAGAACAGCCTTATTTCTTCGTGGCACAGATGCTGGAAGCAAGGTCCTGGAAGAATTTCTTAGAGATTTTGGTCCATAGACACAATAGGATCATGCAGTTGCTGTACGGGCATGTCGGCTGCATATCCAAGCATTCTCCCATTCCACCACATCCCAAAGGTGCTCTATTGCACTGAGATCTGGTGACCGTGGAGATCATTTGTGTACAGTGAACTCATTATCATGTTAAAGATACCAGTTTGAGACTATTTTAGCTTTGTGACATGGCGTGTTATCCTGTTATTTTGCACGGAGAATTGCAGCTCACTAAGGGGGAGCTATGTTTCCTCTTTTTCAGACCATTCGCTGGGAACACTAGTGATGGTTGCGTGTGAAAATCCCAGTAGATCGGCAGTTTCGGAAAGACTCCGTTTAAAGTCACTTAAATCACCTTTCTTTCCCATACTTCAGCAGATTGTCTTGACCAAGTCTACAGTATGTGCACTGAGTTGCTGCAGTGAGTGTGATTGGCTGATTAGATATTTCCCTTATAGAACAGGTGTACCTAATGAAGAGGCCAGTGAGTGTTGCTACAGTATGTCTAAAGGCATAAGAAAAATCTACTTGTAAAAACTCAGGATTATTAATATATTTTAATACTACTTATTCACTAAATCAATTAAACTAAATGTGTCTAACTCAGACTCCCAACCGGTTGTAGAGTGAAGAACCAGACTAACAGACCGCCATGTTGGAATGACGTTAAGCGCGAGAGCTGCGCGCACACACACACACACATACGCGCGCGCGCTGACGAAGAAACACACATGCCCGGGCTGTGAAAATGGCAAGCAGTGCAAACACACCGGCTGTAGACGGCGACTTAATTCAGAAAGAACAAGACAGTTATGAGAAAAAGTGTATTTTCTGTAAGATTGTGAACAGGGAGATGGACACGGAGCTTCTGCACAGCGTGAGTCTTAATAGACCGGCGTTAATGTTCTTGTAGCTAATTATTGACACGTTAAGCTAGCATTAATGACTTAGCATGACAATAGCTAGCTACGTAACAGCGTGATTTACAGTACTGAAGAATTATATACAGTATTTATGGCTTAACTTCCTATCAAAGGCTTCCGGCTGTCAGCGGGTTGATAGGTGCATTATCAGTGTCTGGAGTGTGTTAGGAGGGGTGGTTTTAATCAGCTGCCTAATTCATGTTATAGTATTATTTATACAGTGAGGTTTGTTATACACAGTACGTTAATACTGTAGCTCTGCCTGTTCATTTAGGCACTACTGCTGCAAAATGCCTTGTGCTGGAACAGACAGATATAGTGGGTGAGGGAAAAGATTTACCTCCACAGTGCTACTAAAACTTTATAACGTTATATTCTGTGTAAGATTTCAGCTAAAAATATGCAAAACCTTAATTTAATTTACCTTTATTTAAATCTTGAGACTGTGTGCATGGAGTTTATTCTCCACCAAGAACAGGGAGAATAAACTACATGCAAAACCTGCATTTAAATTTACCTTTATTTAAATCTTGCGTCTGTTTGCATGGAATTTATTTCCCCCCTGCTTGGTTGGTTTTTTCCGTGTACTCCGGTTTTCTCCCATAGACCAAAGACATGCAGATACAGCTAACTGGCATTCCCAAATTGCTGTGTGTGTGTGTGCGCGTGCGATAAGTGGTATACCAGATGAAAGAAAGAATGAATGAATGTTGAGCTGACTGACCCCTAAACCCTCATCATTTAGTTGTCTGTTTCCTCTTATACCACAACATTTTTTTTATAATTAGTTAAACAACTTAAACATATTCAGTTTGTCATATTATTTTATGCATTTAAAGTTGTTGAACAAGTTATTTCACTGATGCTGTAACAGCAACAATGAGTCCTTGTAAAGACAAAGAAAAATGTGTGTTACAGATAGACTCTAAAACAAAAAGTCCTTTGTTTTAAGCTTTTTCTGTTTGCTGACAAATTAAAGAACCCTTTTTTTTTTACATGTGACAAAGCCCTTCCATAAAGGTTAAATGAGATAGCATCAATTTTATGCATGCCATTCTTATTTACTAACAAGCATGTTAGTAGTAAACTAATGCTTACTATTGAGTTTAGTTTATTTAGCGTGTCATGCAAGTTAATGTGAGTGACTTGTTGCAATAGAAATGACTCTGCTGCTATTTAAAATGTGATCCTTTTGTTGTCCTGAAATCCAGTTGTGCTTTGTTTTCTGTGTAATATTTGACAGTAAATTATTGCGATTTTAGTGTTTTCATTTATTAGCAGTAAATGTTTATTTTTTTTCCTCAGGATGAAGACACGTCGTGTTTCAGAGATATAAGACCGGGAGCTCCTCATCACTATCTTGTTGTACCAACAAAACACGTAGGGAATTGCAAATCACTTCGGAAAGAACACATTCCACTAGGTAAGTAATCAAGTACTCACTGTTCAATGGCTTCTGGGATCCATTTATTTTTTATTATTGGGGGAGAGAATGCATTTTATATAAAATTTTATCACTTTTTGTTTTTGCAGACTCTAAGATAGATCCAGTATAGTTTTTTAAAGTGTGTTCAGCTCTCTGTGTTTGTCTGTTTTTCCTAGTGGAGAAATTGGTGGAAACTGGAAAAGCAGTTCTTCAAAAGAACAACGTCAGTGATTTAAATGATGTCAGGTGAATTGAACTGAATTACTGTCTTGTATATGTTTTGTAACATTGCTGGTACAGTGATGTTTTGAAGTGCATCTTTGTTTTTTTTCTTAAGCATCCTGATAATGTGTATTTTACGTAGGTTTGGGTTTCACTGGCCTCCATTTCATTCTGTTGCACATCTGCACCTTCACGTGTTGGCACCTGCCAGTCAGATGGGCTTCATCTCTCGCTTTATCTACCGCCTCAACTCCTACTGGTTCATCACGGTAAGAATTCTGAATAGATGGGCTTGTTTAGGGGGCTCCACTGAAAAGTCTGTGACTAAGTCTGTGACTAAGGTTAAAGACTGTTAGGAACTGTTAGGGAGTTTCAATTTAGGGTCCTGGGATCATTTCAGAATACACTTGGCCCCAAAATTGTGGTTCATTCTATCATAAGGGTTTCGCACTCAGGAACTGTGCTCAAGTCCGCTGAAAATCATGGTCTTGAGAACAATACAGCATATTTGGGCATGGATCGAATCAGATATGGAAGCCTGTTGTACCTTAAAATGGAAGTGGACGTCTTCAGTGCCGTCTGCCTCCTTTGAAATATCTCTGTATGCGTAGCACGGGCCAGTCTCATCCTCTGAATTACACAGCCAAAGCTGATAAAATGAAAGGGACGTGACAGTGTTGCTCTTGACATTTTTCCCCTGAAATATCAATCATATTGGGCATAATGTGAAGATTGACTTCCTCATTCTCTTCTTTGTGTCTAATGGTGGCTCGCAACCCAATTAGATAGATACTGCCACATGCTGTGTCAGAGGGTGAAAATATGCAAGTGTGCCCGAGTCCAGAGAAAAATAATAATTTGAACATTAGGGAGAGGGGGAGCAATTGTTCCTGTACAAATCAGTTGTGCCTAGTGTAGTGCCCTAGGTGTTTACGGTTGTCCGTTAAGATTTGGTTTAATTTGACACTTTGAAGTTAAATATAGTTATATAACCTTTTAAGCACAAACAAAATTATTTTATACTGTTTTGGCATAGAATGCAAAACTCATTGTGTTTGCCTCTGCTCACTGTAGTTATAACTCGTATCTGTGAAGGAGACTTGCAGCTGATTCTGCTTCTTCCTTTAGTAGGTTGTCAAGTTACTGTGCACAAATAATTTGTTAGACCTCGCAAAACTGTTCTTTCAACCTTTCACTCTTTATCTCTAACCATTTCAAATTTTCACACCATGGTATTTCCCTAGCATTGTAACTTTTAGATTGTATTTAAAAATATTAGTCAGTAGCTGTCCATGCTCTGCATCTCAAATGGAATTCCAGAATTCTAAATGTATTTTTAACTTCACACATTAACAACAATACATTTAATATTGTGGTATGATGTATGTCTGTTCAGAGCAATTTCTAACTTTAACTCATGTCCCAAAGCTTAGTGCTGATTATTTGATTATAGCCTCGATTATTCAGTTGTCTGTCTTGTCATTTCCTGACTAGTTGGTAACCCCATAGTTTTTAAACAGATTTTTTAGCCATTCTTTTTCCTCAAAATGTTCCAATTTCACTTACATTATAATATAGTTTATATCCCTTTGGAGGCTCACAGATGTACTCATGTGGCTCTGTTACAATTAAAATTTCACACCCTTGCTCTAAAGCCTACAGACCACACTTAACATTCCAATTAGAGTCAGACAGGAAGTGGCATTGATCATATTCCCAATACATGCAGTGCGCAACTATATGTTTAGAATCATTGAGGAAGCAGAGATACTCAATCATTTCATATGTTTAAGAAAGCATTTGAATTAGCATAGATATAAAAGTTGTATTCTCTTCAAGGCTAAGCAGAGGTCATCACGTTAAAAGAAATATTCTTTAAGTATGGGACAAAAAAAAATTGTACACTGTCTTTTTTATTATAGGCTGACCAGTTGCTCCAAAGACTGAACTCAATGGACTAAAAGAAGGAAGGAAATATCATGTTGCTGTTGTACTGAGAAATTACATGGACAGACTCGCTGCTTAAGGAAAAGAGGTGAAGCTAAAGTGCCTCCAGGTTATGATTATGTTAAACATTATTTTTGCATGTCACTTTGTCTGCTTCTACCAGACAAACTGGGCAAATCTTGTTTTAACAGTTATTTGACTGTTGAGTTAATGTTTTTTTTAACTAGTGAATGCTTAGGAATAATTCAGTATTTACATATCACAGTCCTTAAAAATGTATCAATATTGCAGTAATATTCCTGTCAGTCAGAATAACTTCATAAAACTTCCTTTCTATTGATAAACGAAATGCACACATCTATGTGCAGCAAAATATCTGTATAGCAAGCCATACCCTCACATATAGTACCATGTATTGATTTAATGAACAATTTTAAGGTGTAGTACATTCTAGTATATTCAGATTTGGCTAATTGCAAATTAACATTCCCTACCATTTAATAAATATATAAAGAAACCACATAAAAGAGAATAAAGGTAATAAACATTAAGTTGTATTGAGATCACAGTTGGCCTCAACTGTGTCCCATATTCGATGTTAGGATCTACACTGTTGAAGGGTCATTGTATTTTTAAAATCTTAATTATGAAAGAAAAGACTAAATTCAGCAATGAAAAATAAAGAATAAACAAATAAAAATAAATCTGCACTATTAGTGGGAATTATTACCTGTCATAGATGTAGACAAGAGGTTAAGCATTTCCCATTTAAACTTTAACATAGTATGTCATACCCTGTCTGTAAAATCTATAATAATGTCATTGGTTGAACTGTGTGTGTGTGTGTGTGTGTGTGAGAGAGAGAGAGAGAGAGAGAGAGAGAGAGAGAGAGAGACAGACAGAGAGACAACTGCTGATACATTGGGCTTGTTCAGTGCTGGTCATTAACTGGTGGTTAACCTAGGTTTGCTATATTTAAGTATATGTACTTTGTATGTGTACAAAGGTAGGCGGCACGGTGGTGTAGTGGTTAGCCCTGTCGCCTTGCGCCTCCAGGGTCCGGGTTCAATTCCCGACCAGACTCGATTCCCGTTTCAGTGCATGGAGTTCCCTGTGCTTGGTGGGTTTCCTCCGGGTACTCCGGTTTCCTCCCACAGTCCAAAGACATGTAGGTTAGGTTAACTGGTGTTCTCAAATTGCCCGTACTGCGTGAATGAGAGTGTGAGTGTGTGCATGTGTGTGTGTGTGCCCTGCGATGGATTGGCACTCTGTTCAGGGTGTACCCTGCCTCATGCCCTAAGTCTCCTGGGATAGGCTCCAGGCCCCCCGCGACCCTGAATACAGGATAATGTAATGTAAAGGTAATGACAGTGAGTGAGCGTGAGTGTACAAAGGTTACTGTGAATTAAAGTTTTTCCCCCAGTGTATCAGTATAAGGGATCCTCTCTGTATCTTGCTCAAGCATGTGTATTTATTTAGATTTTTTTTTAAATCCATTGTGTATGATTTTAATATGTATGCTTACACTACAAAACTTATTATATAATTGTATTATTATGGACTATTGACACCCTGCCCATTTCTTCCAAAAATGAGTTTAATAAATTATTGTGACTAAACAACGTGATGTTTTAAAGTGCAAAGTTTTTCTTTAATTTACAAACTTACAATTTTATATGGAAAAATGTAATTAACAGTAATTGCTTGTGTAAAAATGCATTAATTTTGGGCTTGGAACAGCACAGAGGCACACCTATGGTCCCCAGTTTAATCCTCACCTACCTTGGGCTACTAAATATGATTATTTTTTTTTGTTTCTGTGAGGGACTGACTGGCACCAATCCATGATGCACCTAGGGTGCCAAATGCCATGGGGGGGGGGAATCTCCTGCTGAGATCTTTTTAAAGTAGTAGTCCGAGATGGTTATATGGATATAAAGCAGGTCTTTTACATGACTTTACATCCATGCTTTATTCCTTAGCTGCGCTGGTGGTTTGTACCATCATGCCAGTTGTACCATCAGCAATATGTGACTGATTCACCTTGGCTCTAAATAACATTTAAGTTAATGATCATGATTTGCATTTTTATTTAAAATCAATGCAACAACCTGCCTAGGGCACCAACAGACCCAGAGCTGGCACTGCCATGAAGCATTCTTGTCTCATGTCTACTGTTGCCATGATTAACTGTGACAGACCAGGATAAAGCAGTTATTGATGATGAAGGAGTAAATATGACTGTTCTTCCCTAGTTTCGTGAATATTTTGTAATTTCTTGAAAATTTATGCTATTATTAATACTTGGGTTCCTTAGGATTGTATATCTTGAAGTTAGTGCATTGAAGCTGTGATTCTATGCTCTTACTAATTTTGCTAGTTTTTTCAGATAGTCTAGATTATGAAATTGTGAAGGTTTTCATTGTAGTTGCAATTTTCTGAGCAGAGGGCGCTAAAGCTCTACACACTGCTTCTTTAATACACGTGGGACTGAAACGATTCCTCTCAAGCAAGGCAGAATTAAAACTTTGCTGCAACTGGAAATTCACTTTACTTTCAAAGTCGGGAATATTGGCCTTTTTTAAAAGCACTACATTCAATAAAGAAAAGAGAAAAAAAAAATGGATTCAAGTACTGCAGAGACTCCTACTGTGTCATCATGATGAGAATGCCAAGTAGATGATTTAGGACTTGTTTTTGTATGGTCCATGGAAAATTATTTTTATTAATTTATTTTTTTATGTCTAAGACCAAATCTACAGAACCTTGATGCACCTACAGAGCATCAATGTTTTGTACTCCACTCACTGGGAAGGTGAGTGCACTGTGCAAAGGATGAATATTTATCACTACATCATTTAAGCAGAGCTATATCATGAAATGTTTGAAAACAGATTATTCATAGCCTGGTGTGCGTGTTTCTAAATACAGCACATATCCAAGTCTAAAGGACTAAGTCTAATTGTATTTCTCCTTCAAATAAGATGAGGAAAAAAAATAAAGGGGAAGAAAATGGATGCAGTGTCCTGTGGGCAAAATGGCACTGCTCGTTTCATAAGGAAACAACAGCTCTATTTGCACATGATTTTACTGCTGATCATCTGTACTGTAGGCAGCCGTAATGCTTGCAGAAGTGGTACATTGAAGCTTGATTTAATTTACCTTGAAGTTTTCTTTCTTTTTTTCTAAGTGATGTACCTAGAATTGCTCAGTGAGACAGTCAGTGACCTTTTGTTCAATTTAGCACAAGCAAAATTACTTAATATTGCCATTCTGTGTAGAATGAAAACCTCTTTTTTTTGCTTCTACTTAGGCAAAACACTGCCTATAGTTTTTTATAAAAGAGACTTTAAGCTGATCATGCATCTCTATTTAGTAGGTGGTCACAGTACACTATTTTAATGCATGGATTAAATAATTCATTATACTGTGTGCAAATAATTTGCATTAATTTAATCAGACCCTTTTCTTGCATTATGTGAAAACCTGACAGCAAGGGACAGGTAAGCCAAATGTCAGATGTAACATCAACTGCATTTTAAAGCTTCACTAAGTCTTTTTCGTGGGTCTAAAGAATAATGTTAATAGTAATGTTCTTGTCTCAAGATCTGCCTATCTGATGTGACTGTCACCACATCGTGGTGATTGCCCTTAATAACTTTTTTAATAATATGTTGTAAAACCATGAAAGTTAGTTTTTCTCATGGCTTTTTTATGTAAATATGAGACATGTTGGCAGCACAATGCTGTAGTGGTTAGCTCTGTGGTTGAGGGTTTGAGTCCCACCTTCTGGCCCAGGATTCGAAGGCTGAAGATGAATGAGTGATTAATGCTAGCTGCCTCTCAAATAGAGCACAGAAAGGTGGTGATATTTTGAAGTTCCCATAATAATGACAGCGTTTAAGGCAAGGCAGTACACTATAATTTTAATAATCAGGTTCTCTTTGTACCTAGTCAAATCCTTGAGATATGGGAAGATGTTTAAATGATTTTATTGCATTTGCAAGTTTCTTAGAAGACAGCAGAGGGCATTAATTACATACAGATCCTTTAATGCATGTTTCAAGTCCACTCAAGCAATTCAGAACTGGGAACCCACTCAGAGAAAGGACATTGACCTTATTCAAAATCATTCAGTGTAATAAAACGATTATTATTCTTTTGTATTTTAACAATTACTTATGGAAGCAGTGTGATAAGCACTTGATCATCTTTTCCTTGCCACAGCATCTCTCCCTCGAATTGCACCAGGCCTTGTTTTCGTGCCCGGAGCAGGATTCCAACCAGCTTGTTCGAAATTGGGACATAATATTCAAATAGCAAGCCAAACTGAACTTCCCATCCTCCATCTTCTCGCCTGTGCCCAAATTCTCTAATAATCTGGCACAGCTCTGTCACCTCCCTGCCGATGTGGGAGTGCGCTTCCTTCCCTCTACGCTCGGTGTGAGAACCCTCCCGAGGTCGGCCATAGTCCTCCTGACCCCACTCGAGACGAAGGACCTCATCAGTAGTGAATGGATTATGTTTCTGATAATCCTTGTGATCTTCAGACCATTTCTGCCAGGTCTGTGTTAGCCCTTTCACTGAAGCTGCTTTGTCTTTAGGAGGTTTTGAATGCCTGTCTGTCTCCATGCTATACTTTATAACATCTCCGTGTTGCACCGACAGACATAAGCAGCGGTAAAGCTCTGTTTATGGGTTGTTTACAGGATACCAAGGTGATCCAGCACCAGCAAACCTATGAATATTTTATACAAACAAGATTAACCTGCTGTATGCAGTCTTTGACCATATTCTAAAGTAGAGCCACCCTCAGAAAAAGAAATGTATGACACTAAGTGGCAGCCTATGAAATATACGAGGGTGAGTCAAAAATTATCCGCACTCTGGCTGTAGATTTTATTTAAATTAACTTTTAGAAAAGACAAATACATAACTTTTCAACATAACCTATACCTATAAACTTGCTATTTAATACACATCTGTCAATAAGGTTTTATCACTCACCTTCTATACTGCTTTATCCTGTATTCAGGGTCGCGGTGGCCTGGAGTCTATCCCAGGAGGCTTAGGGCACGAGGCAGGGTACACCCTGGACAGGGTGCCAATTTATCGCAGGGCACACAGACATACACACACTCATTCAGACACTATGGGCAATTTGAGAACACCAATTAACCTAACCTGCATGTCTTTGGACTGTGGGAGGAAACCGGAGTGCCCGGAGGAAACCAACCAAGGGGAGAACATGAAAACACCATGCACACAGAGACGGGAATCGAGCCAGGCCGGGAATTGAACCCAGACCCTGGAGGTACAAGGCGACAGTGCTAACCACTAGCCACTACACCACCGTGCCGCCACAAGGTTTCAAATTCCCTCAAAATATTATAGGCTGGGCTGCGAGCCACGAATGCCACTGTCTTCATTCTTCATCATAAGTGAATCATAGTCCTTGTAGGGTTGCTTTCAGGGGACCAAACAAGTGATGGACAATCCAATGGAGCAAGATCAGGACTACAGGGAGGATGCTTTAACACTCAGAGTGTCGACTGTGTGAGCAGAAGTGTGCAGAAATGCATTGTCATGCAAAATCACATGCTCTTGGATAACAGTCATCTGTGCTTAATCCCAAGTTTAGGCTTCAGCTCTTAAATGGGCATCTCATTGTAATGAGCACTGTTGGTTTTTGAACCTTTTTCCTAATAATGTTCCAATAATGGCCCTTGAGAACATTATTGAGAATCCCAGAAAACTGTAAGCATCAATTTTCCACCTGATGGTGGAATTTTTAACTTTTCCTTGGTCGGCGATTGAGGATGTTTTCATTCCATACTCTGGCGTTTACTCTCAGGCTCAGTGTTGAATCCACGTCTCGTCACCAGTAATGATTTTTCTTTTAGAAACTTTTATCTTCATTGGAGTATCCAATCGCTCCTGTTTATGCTCTTATGTGAGTTGTTTTGGCTCCAGGTATGCCATCAGTCCACCAAAAACGAATCACTGCACACTGCTCTTCTTTTGTGCAAATCACAAGTGGGGCATCCATTTTTGCTTGCATCACAGTTACAGATGAACTGATGTAACATGTTCACACCTGCACAGCGGTGACTGGGGAAATAGTAGCCTTGAACGGAAAGCGCTGATAAGACAATATAATCGAAGTGCATATAATTTTTGACTCACCCCTGTAGTTTTTAATAGGTATATATTATATTGGGCATACCCACACACCATAACATTACCCAATTAAAAAAAAAAAAAAACTTCTGCACATTCTGTGTAATTCACATATTTTATATATTTCTATTCTTAGTAATATTTATATTATAATTCTATTTTATTGTAACTTGTAAATCTGTAACAAAGAATTTAACATTTTATCTAAAATTTTGACCTTTTATCTAAAAAATTTTTATTACAATTTTTGTTTTATGGTAGTAAAATCTTTCTACCTTCCTACTCTATCTATCTCCTCCATTTTAGGTCACAAACAGTCATATACGCATTTCACTGCATATTATACTGTACAGTGTGAGGTTGTGTAAACTGATCAGCTATAACATTATGACCACCTGCCAAAACAGTTATGACCTTTGTTTTCTGACACCTTTCATTTGGAACCAGCATTAACCCTTATTGGATGAGACTACACGGGCCAGCCTTCACTCCCCATGTCCCTGTTGCTAGTTTACCAGTTTTACTTACTTGGATTATTTATTTTATGTTCTGACCATTGCAACATGGAACATCCCACAAGAGCTGCAGATTTAGAGATGCTCTGACCCAGCTCTCTAGCCATTACATTTTGGCCCTTCTCATCACAGCTACATTTTCAATATCTCATTAAAATGGTGAATGTGGGTGGGACATATTAGGCACCAAGTAAACATTTTTCCTGAAGTTGATGTGTTCGGAGCAGAAAAAATGGGCAAGCATAAAGATTTGAGTGCCTTTGACAAGGGCCAGATTGTGATGGCTAGAGGACTCGGTCAGACAAACTCCAAAACGGCTGATTTTGTGGGATGTTCCCAGGCTGCAGTGGTCAGGATCTACCAAAAGTAATCCAAAGAAGGAAAACCGGTAAACTGGCGATAGGATCACGGGCGGCCAAGGCTCACTGATACACGTGGGGATCAAAGGCTGGCCTGTGTAGTCTGATCCAATGGAAATGCTAAGGTGGTCATTATGTTATGGCTGATTGGTGTTGTATTGTACTGTACTGCATTTGCATACATAAATAGATCATACAACTATTTAAGCATTTATATGGATTTACTCACATAGTTTATATTTTTTCAATCCACCCATGAACATCGTTTGTGTCTTCAGAAGTATGGAATTCATTAGTGCATTTTTTATCCAATTATGGGCAATAAGGTCATGAGACACTCCTTGAGACACACATGCTACAGCAAAATGAAGAACATGTTTTACTGTTGTGTTTAGTAAACATATTCCATAAAAAGTCTAAGCTGAAGCACAAAAGCTTTGCTGAGGCTGAGTGTTGAGCATTTTGTTTTTCGCAGTAAAATGAGAGTAAATAAGGATTTTACAGCACTACGATCTGTTTCTTGTTGTAAAGATAGTAGAATCTCCTGCTTGTAGTCTGACAGTATAAACAGTGACGTACTTACTGTACAGTCCTCAAGTGCTGCAGTTCATTAGCTGCACCATAATAACGCATATTGGGTTTTTGTTTTTTTACCAAAATACTGCAAAAGAATGCTGAATCAGCACCTATTTCGATCACATATAATTATTACAAGTTAAAACAACTAAACACCCTCATACACACCTTAATCACACGGCATCCCGAATCACCTTCCCTGTAACAGTATGCAGTATACAGTATTCCCTGTATGCAGTTGCCGACGACGGGTAGGAACTGTGTGTATGAAGGCAGCGTTGCCTATCGGACTGTTTTGTTAGTTACACAAAGCAATGGCGCTACACTGTGGGCAAGCATGCCGGCAATATTTATTACATTTAGCACACGACAATGTGCACTTCAGACTACCGGTATGTGTCGACATTATAACCTCTTATTGTGCTCGATGAAGGAGTATGATCGTATGAATTTAAAGCGCGGCTTTACTGTAAAATCCTGTTAGCAAGCGATAATAAAGTTGAACAATTCGCAACAGAAGTAACGAAAATAAAATAAACATTTAAATAATCTGTCTAAAATATTCCTGAATTTATTATTATTATTATTATTATTATTATTATTATTATGTACGTTTGTTTCAGGAGATAAAATCATTACTATCCCTTGTGGGTCAGCAGTGTGTTCCAACAGAAACCTTCAACGAAAGGGTAAAAACAGTCATTCCACCTAACATGCCATTAACATAACATCTATTTTCCAGGTTTTATAGCAGTGTGAGGTCACTCAGGTCATATCAGCTTTTAAAACAGATCTGCAAATATATTTTAAAAGATAATGGCTTCCAGTGTCTAATTATCCCGATAAATGAATTGCCTTAATGTCAGTTCTGTCTACAGTCATTTTTATTTGCTTCTGTCTTTGCTTAGCTTTTTACAGCTTTTCTCTTAACAAACCAATGTGTGATTTATTTCCCCCCTCCAGTCACCCTTTTGGCGCCTGCATGGCCTGTCGGAGGATGACGTGAGGAGTGTTATGGCAAGAACAGTTTGTGCCAAGTAAGTGTGAGTGACACTGACCAGACAAACTCATCAGCTTGTTTTTCAAAAAAAGAATAGCTATAAGAAATGAATCGTGCAGTCAGGTCCATATGTATTTGGACAGCAATGCAATATTTATATTTATATGTGATTTATTAAATCATATGCAATTTAAGTGTAGATTTTCAGGTTTAACAAAAAAAATAACATTATCCCTTGAAGAAGTATAGCCGTTCTTTACAGTATACACAGTCCCTCCATTTTCCCAGGCTCAAAAGTAATTGAATAACCATAAGTAATTTGATTCATAAGCCATTTAAGTGAAGGAGGCCATCATTATCACTACCAGAGAGATAGCAGAAACTTTAAGATTGTCCACATCAAGAATTTGGTATGTTCCTAAAAAATAGTAATGCACTGGAAGGATTAAATTGTTCCAAAATGAATGGAACAGAAGAACATGGGAAGGGCGGGAGGGCTCATTACCCAAGTTTCACATTATGGGTGAGGCAGTGTTATGGCATGGGCATATATGGCTGCCAATGGAACTGAGTCACTGGTGTTTATTGATGATGTGAATGCTGACAGAAATAGCAGGATGAATGTTATATAGAGTATAGACATTTTCTTCTCAAATTCAGTAAAATGCTGCAAAACTGCTAGGATAGCACTTTACAGTATGGATGAATAATGACCTACTGTAAACTATAGGGCCAAAGTAACCCAGGGTTTTATTATTTATATAATAAAATATTATTATTATTTTAAGTTAGTTACCTGACTTTAACACAACCGATCATGCTTTTAACTTACTGAAGGTAAAGCTGAAAAAGACCCCCAAAAAAGTAGTAAATGAGGTGTCTGTAGTGAAGATCCAAGTGATGTCCAAGTGTCAGAGTTATTGCATACAGTTATTTAAATAATCCTAATATTTGTGATTATTTTGGTTTTTGTAAGTACTTTTGAGCCTTTAAAAATTGAGGGGCTGTGCGAACACCTCTAAACATTAATGCAGTTTTTTTGTTAAACCCCTTAAAACTGAAAGTCTGCACTTTAATTGCTTCTTGCTTGATTAATTTCAAATGCACTGTGATAGTTTACAGTGGCAAATATGTAAAAATTGTTTCACTGTCCAAATACTTGTGGACCTGATTGTGTACTGTACATTACCATAGCTCAGTTTTGCACTAGGAAAGTTTAGTTAAAGTCCAAGGACTGCCAGAATGACTCGTCACCCTCAACAGTTTATCTGTATCTTTGGACTGTCTCTTGCAGTGTGTTTTAAATAAAAGTGATTTCGAAATGATTATATTGAAATGGAAATGTAAGGGTTGGTGTCACAATTCTGCAACTATAATGTCAAAGTCGTTGAGCAAGAGTGTTTCTGTACTTATTTTAATATCTGTTTAGGTCTGCATTTGAGCTTTGGGGTCATGGAAGAACACTCTCTGAGCTGAAGTCATCACTTCTGGAGTATCCCAGAGAACACATGGTATGTCCTAGACTTAGTTATTTATTGTTTCGTAAAAATTTCTTTTTACTAACTTTTATAAATTTTGGGCACATAGATGCCTTTCCTACAACCGGAATCAACATACAAGATTAATGTCTACACTTTCAACAAGACGTTATTGTTTCAGGACAGAATAAAGAGGATAGATGTAAGTATTGCATCATTCTCACTTTTCATTTAGGAGATACTTTTATTTACAAGGGTCTGATTACCCATGCCATTAGACTTGACTTTAAATGAACTACAAAGCAATATTTTGCTTTGCAAAATGGAAAAAATACTGTAATGTCTAAATGTATTGTGGTAAGTGTTGACATGGCAGAAAGTTAACCAGCTCTTCCCCCATCAGGCTTTGGACTTTCTCCCTTTTCAAGGTAAAGTCAATCTTAAGGATCCTGATCACACTTTCTGTTTATTGGAAGACTATGGACTGGATCCCAATGATATTCCTGAGGAGCCTTTATACATATATTTTGGAAGATTTGTAAGTGAGCGTTTACAGCACTATATTTCTTTTAGACAAGTATTTATTTTATTTGTCTTTTCTGTAAATGTCATAGTCCAGAATTGGTTTATAAATTGGCATTAAGACATATTTCAATTCTGAATGTGTAACTACGCCTTGATAGTTGTAAGCAAAAATCCAAAGATATTTTAAGGATTTAATGGACCACAATTTCATGGGTTATCTGGCATTACAGAAAAAGAGGTTGGTTTTGGCTTAATTATTTCCTGTAGTGAGGTAGTATTTGTTATATTGAAAGGCTTGAATGATACATTGCTAAAGATTTTGAGTAATACTTTCTCTCAGATTGCAGATGGGCAGAGAGAACTAATCCGCTCTCACAGTGTAAAGAAGAGGCACTTCATTGGGAACACCAGCATGGATGCAGGCCTTTCTTTTATAATGGCCAACCATGGCAAAGTGAAAGCTCATGATTTGGTGTATGATCCTTTTGTTGGAACAGGTTAGATAAAACACACTCACACTCAAGCCCAACTGTCACGTTTTATCCTGTAAATTAAGTATATTTTTACACTGTGTTTACAAGTGTGTATACAATGTGCAGATACACATTGAAGTATAGACAGCAATTATGGGGACATTATGGGGACATTTCTGCACATTGTGGTTTTTATTTATCAGCACAAACATCATTTTAAAAATAAAACACTATCAAGACTCATTAAGCCGTCACATTTTTTCCTAATTATAAAGATACAAAAATGGACAATCACTTTAAATTTTATTAAAATGACAGTCAAAATCCATTTTCCAGGGATTTATTTATTTATTTCATAAATAATATATAAAAAAATAATATATACGTATACGTTAAGTTTACTATTAAATAAATTGAAGTACAAAAAGTGTAAGATTTTCTTATTAAAATCAGAAGCCTATGTGTGAAATTTAAACAGACGAGTCAGCTTTCTGGAAAGGCATTCTGTAAAATACAATTTACATTGATTCTCTACCAAATAGAGGTGTGAACCACAGGCTTCAAAACCATTTGCTACACTTTCAATGAATAATGCAATGTTTTGATGTTTGACTGTACTACTAAATATTTTTTTGTTAAATTAAAGAAGAGATGTATTTGTCACATAGGCATTACAGCATAGTTAAATTCTTTCTTCAGATAAACCATCATGTTAGGGAACTTTGGTCAGAGTGCAGGATCAGGCATGGTACAATGCTCCTGGAGCAAACCAGCTTAAGGCCCTCCTCAAGGTCCCAAAGTGTGGCATTTCGGTGGAGCTGGGGCTTGAAACACTGACCTTCTGATTACTAACCCAGAGCCTTAACCCACTGAGCCACTGTTTTGCTGATATAGTAGTATATGATTGATATGTGACCAACTTTATTTAGAATCTGGGGTAGTCATAGTGTAATTTTCAAATGATGGTGATGTTGAGGATGATGTGAAGGACTAGAGACTATACAGACTGAGATACAGCCAAATCATTGTGCTAAAATATTACATTATTTACACATTTGAAGAAAAATATGGATGTTTGTCCTATAATATAAATTATTATAACAATCTATGATTGTTGCATTGTTTAATTTAAAAACATTTGTTTCTTTTTACTAAAGTCCAAGTTGTTAACTGAAATGTGAAAGGACGTATTAAGGATTAAAACAGATGGAGTCTGCATGGTCAAGGGAAATAACCATATGACATAATTTATATTTTTATCTGGAGCTTATGTTGTTTAAGGGTGGAATATAACTTTAACCACATCTAATAGTCCTAAGGTTTGTTCTGCCTTTCTTTGTGTTTGTAGCGTGCCATAGTCCCTGTGCTTTTGCCAGGCATGTGCTGTTGTGCCAGCCATTTTTTTAAAAGAGGTGTGAGATCTGCTGCCCAGATGTGCTCATTTCCTACCAGTTTCAGTGGAAGACCCGGGCATGTCTGGACAGAGCTCTCTGTGCAAGCTTTAGATCCTGCAGTGTTAAAGCAATTAACAGGGACATTTTAAAATTAATTTGTTAATCTTTGTTTCTAAATTGTCAAATGTCGTTTAATTGCGTGTGTTTTTTGCTAAATGTAGCGGCCTCGGCCCAGGGACTACAGATGTAAATTAGCTTCGAGCTATATTCTGGTACAATATAATATAATATAATAAATATGTGATGTGCATTGTCCCTGCAAAATAAACAAATAAATAAAAATAAAATAATACCACCTGTCGCTACCTGATTCGTACTGGAAACACGGTCCGTTTTGCACGTGCAAACTTGTTTCTCCCATGCATGTGTGAAAATGTTAACGTCACGTCAAAGATCGTCTATAACATCTTTCTGTTGTTTTACAGCCGTTAGCATCATAAATGTTGTATTAGCTCCTTTGTGTTGGACTAAAA
>JAOVVA010000048.1:16636663-16648756 GCA_028565275.1 Leiocassis micropogon
ACCTGCACTTTACCTTTAAAAAAAGTAAAAATAAATCCAGACAGATAAGTGTTTCCGTTTGTGCGCGTGCGTGCGCGTGTGTGTGTGTGTGTGTGTGTGTGTGTGTGTGTGTGTGTGTGTGTGTGTGAAAGTAAGCCTCCCTCTTCCCCTTCTCATCTTACGCAATTACCCTTCCTCCACTCTTTTTACACACGCGCGCGCACACAACGGAAACACTGCTTTATCGGAAAAATAAACAAGAAAACTCTCTAATGACATTTGATTGAGCAACACGGAATAAAGTGAACCTGCACTTTACCTTTGAAAAAATTCGTGACAGAGCAGTGTTTCTGCGTAGAGCAGAGAGAAAGAGAGTGTGTCTCTGTGAAGGCGAAAGTAGGAGGGGTTTGTGTGTCTGTGTGTGTGGCACGGCATCCAATGACACTCACACAGAAACACAGCAGGCAAAGAGCAGACTAAACCTTGAGCAGAGAAAGGAAATTCATCTTTAACCTCTCTAATGAGACTTTCTTTTGCTTTACACGCGTGCTGTATACACATGAATACAGATACAAAATAAAATGTTTTACATTTTGATAATACCAGTAAGAGACGTGCACTAAGACCTCGCAGGGGAGACGATTACCCACAATTCCACAGCACAAGAGAGAGAAAAACCATTGGTTCAGTTGTGATCACGTGATGCTCTGCGTCAAAACAAGAACTGCATGCTTGATACATGATACTCGGTACTTGTGAACCAAGACTTCGTTTTCCAAGTCAAAATTTATAAAAAATCTTTGCTCGTCTTGCGGATCACTCGTAAACTGGGTTTCTCGCAATTCGAGGTTTCACTGTACCTGTTTTATATATGTTTCTTTATACATATACGCTGCTGTATAAATGGTGCATTAATGTGCTCCCGTGTTTTTTTTCATGTTGTGCAGTGCTGGTGAGAGTCATGTCCCTGTTTCCATGGAATACCATTTAAGTGACATCTTTGCTGACCTCCTGAATTTTGCAGCTCATCACTTGGTCCTCGGTGGACGTCTGGTTTACTGGCTACCCATTTACAGGCCAGAGTAAGTTATAGTTATTATTCTACGTCACTTACAATTATACTAAAATGGTAACATGTCTATAGTATATAGTTTAGCAATGGTCAGTGTTTACCCGGTCATGGTGATGTCATTTAGCTAACCAGCATCTACTTTTAGTATAAACATTCAGTTTTATCTCTGCTCTGGAAATTTAGTCATGTCAACTGGACTTCTTTCTTTTTAGTTAGAAATGTTTCACTACTCATCCACGTAACTTCTTCAGTCTGAGATAAGAAGCTTCTTGGATGAGTAATGAAAGGTTTCTACCTAAAAAGAAAGAAGCCCTGTTGACATGACTCAACTTCAACACAACCTCATCTGGGTGACTGAGAATCTTCACAGACTTTTATTGCAGCTGTTTCGCTAGGGGGCAGCATGGCGCTTTGTGGGAGCTGTAACCTCCATGATAATTATGAGTTTGCTCAGTTTGACCTGCTGAGGCCTGCTGCCTGTGGAGCAGGTGGGAAAAAGGGACATTCCACTCTGTTCATACGGATGCTGACTTCACAAAGCCATGTCCACTCTGCCACTGATTACAGGGCTGAAGAAAAACTGAAGCAGAGGGGAAGATCTGTTTTACAGTTAGCGCTTACCTCATCTGACATGTGCGAACCACGATCAATGATTTTTTTCTGTTTGTGGGGGAATCTCGTTTCTTCAGGGTTGCTGACTCAGAAAGTCATATGTTAGGCTTGTATATGTGGTCTGAGGAATTCTAATAACACAGCTAGGACACTCTTCTCGTCCGGGGTGACACTCAGGGAACTGTCTTAGGGTTAATCCATAATAACACGTGTAGATTAAATCGAGTAATGCTCCAATTTAGGGATTATATGTGTGTCCTGTTACAATTGACCTGAACGTGTAAAGGTCTAATAACAGACATAAAAGATTTAAGTGAGCACTGTTAATGCACGAAGGAGGCCATGTCCCTGTTATGTAAGCGGTTAGATCTTTATGTCTGGTTTTACAGGCTAGAACAAATGCGTTCTAAAGGTGGGCTCAGTATTGTTTTTTTAGGTTGGTAATATATGAAGTTTATCTTACTTTTATTTAGATTTTCAATTATTAGGGACGGACAATTTCATTCTCTATGGCACACCAGGCTCTGTAAGCAGCCAAAAACATACAAAATGATGTGTATCGCCATTATCTAGCCAATCAGGATGTGGAAGTGCAACAAGCTTGCCTGTTATTCATGTTGATTCAGAAATTTTCCTCTTATGCATTAAGGCCGTTTAGTCTATTGCTTGGCAGGGAACACCAAAGAGACAGGATGTACCTATTTGTGACCTGAAAAACACTAATGGTACCTTTAACCAAAGTTAAATGTAGCTTATTTTCTGCTGTGTCAAAGTGATGCCTTCATAGTGGTAATGAGCAGATAGGGAACAGGAGGGGTCTTTATGTAGTTCTTATTTCTGTTGGTGATCTGCAGGGTTTCTTTGACAGACTTGGAATAACTGCGTGTGTGTGTGTGTGAAGCAATACTATTTTTTTTCTTATAAACATCAATGTCTAAAAGAGTGGATGACTGCCACAGACATGTCGTGCTGTGGTGCCACTGGGAAACCCACAGTCATTTCGGGAATCAGTGAACGTTCCCAAGAGCTGCACGAAGGTTTGGCTAGTGAGCTCACCATGAACCCCCACAGCAGTTGAGCACCTCAGTGCAGATGGAGCACAGCCTCTGGAGCTTCTTGAACTCGGCTCATTTTCCACTTTATTGATGTCAGAGCTGTTGTAATGTTTAAGCCACAGCAGCGTTCATTTTTGACAGTATTGACCAGAACATACATAGCTATCTGATGCATTTTTTCACAAAAAAAAAAGAACCAACATCAGCTTCTGCTTAACATGCAGGCTCACGAACTGTAATTTCTTCTGCCATGTCTTGTAAGCCAGCAGAACTCCAGAAATGTGAGTCCGTGTGATTTTTCAGACACTGTGGTGAAAGTTTCTAAAGTGAATTGCATTGCATGTATTTACAATGCTCTGCTCATGTAGATGTTACAGAATCAAATCTACTGTTTATATAGAAAATCGTATCAGACAGTGAACCTGTTAATATTTACCTAAATATAGTTGAACTGTACAAGTCATTTCAAACAACTGATTAAAGACAACTAATGAGCCTGTTTTGTTAGCAATCATAGGAAAGATCTACAAGGTCCTACAAGGTCACAGGGTGAAAGCTTTTCTCTTGTCACTGATGTCTGACCGTTTGAACAGCGCAGACACTACAAGACAAAAGCAAATGAATGGAATCCATATGATTTGCGACTCTGTGAATCCGTTTTAATAAAGCATTCAGCAGCAGCGTTGGCATCCATCCACTGGATGACAACTCGATATTCTAAAGAAGTGATGTCAGGTGATTTCTCCAACTGGTTGTCTAGAGGATGCTTTCCCAGAAACAAGCCATGTTCAGTATTTCTCGTAGGTGATAACAGCAGCACCATGTAAACTTGTGAATGAAGGATGTGTGTGTATCTTTCAGTGGGCCATATAAACACTCTCCAGGTTAGGGGCCACTGAAGGGAAACGGAAGAAATTACGAATTGTGCATGTTCATATAAAAAACAAACAAAATAAATCAAAATTTTTTGGTCAATTATTTCACACGACACTGACTTTTGTTCATTGACCTTTAAAGGTTGTACGTTTTACTGTTTCTTTAACAAGTTAACACAGAGTCTCAGAGCTCCCCACAAGTGTGTCTGTTAATGGTCCAGCTGAAATACCGCTAGGATAATGCATTTCCACAAACCCCCTTATTTATTTCACTCCTCCTCTAAATGCATTGTTTCAGTGTCTATCTAAATGAGCTATTGCCGAGCCACATCCCTTCTTGTTTAAACCATGGCCAATACAAAAATGGAGAATGGCTAGAATGCCCCCCCCCCCTTCATGTTTTGTTTGTACATATGCACTGAAGACCTATCTCAATGTCTAAAATGACTAAAAAGTGAATTTCGTATAATATGTTCCATTTAAAAAGACCTGCTAACAGTGAGTTTTCTTTAAATATAAACATAAAAAAGCATAATAATAATGCCACAGCCTGGCTGAACAGGAGTTTGAAATTATAGTGAGGCATGAAAGCACCATGATTTAATAATACGTTTTTCACAATAATCAGTTTATCTCGATTGTCCTGTTTTCATAATTGTTGGTAACGAAAATAACATTTGATTAATCACACAACCCCTACCAGCAAGTGACAAGTGACGTGTGTTGCTGTTTGATGAAACACAAATTAACCACATTGCATTAATATGTGATATATGCATATTAATTTATTATATACAATTCATGCTCTAGGCTTTGTACTAGCTTTTTTTTCAGTAATATGAGCAATTCAAGTTCTCTCTACTAGTTACATAGTCTCAGACAATTTATGCTATATAGTTAAGTTACCAGCTACAGGTAGAAAATCAAGTTGTGTGTGGGAAATTGAATAAAGCTCAAAGAAACGTCAGACCACAAACATCATGGTGTTTGTCCAAGGAATCATTCATGCCAATCATTTGGATTTGTCTCTTCTAATTTGTATAGAATTGAGCTACTTATTGCTGTCACTGAAATCATGTAAGGGTGTCACTCATACCTAGAAAATGAATAGTTATCTGAACACCTGATTTCTGTGTTTCATGTGCTGCTACAGGTACTGTGAAGAGATGGTGCCGTTACACCCTTGCCTCACACTCATCAGCAACTGTGAGCAGACTCTGTCCAGCCACACGTCCCGAAGGCTCATCACTATGGAGAAGACCAAGGAACCTGAGGTTTGTTTCTGTGTGTGTGTGTGTGTGTGTGTGTTTCACTTAAATATATGTTTTTAGAGCAGTCATGGTTACAATATGTTAGCTAAGAGTAGTACTTACAGTAAGCTCAGTGAAAACCTCACCATCTGGCTGTGGTTGACTCACTTTTTGATACTACACTTTAGTGTTTAAATCACATGTCGTATGAAAAACAATCTGTGCATTTGACAACCGTTTCACTTTTAAACCCCAAATTATTCCTATAAAGGTCTGCGTGAATTATTCGCAAACAAACGATTTGTATTTTATCTGCAGAGACTGGCATGTGTCTCAGGCCGCTCGAGCATCAAACCTGGAACACATAACGTGTTGCATTTCATAACTTGTGGTGTTGCTGCTGTTTGCCCCCTCCTCTCGATTTTCAGGAGAGCCTGATTGCTTTCATGTGATCACGACTGCAGTTCTCAGCCAAGAATTTATTTTTGCTCTGCGTTTCTTAGAAATAAATATTTTAGTTTGTATGGCACTTGTTATTTTTCATGTAAGCCATCTGTAATTTCCCTGCTCAAAGTTTCTCAGCCTTTTAAGGAGGCTCACTGAAACAGTAGTACTGAATTAAACCTTTGTGAAATCTTATAACTTTATACTTGTTTTTATTATTAGAATTTAGCAATTCCTATCTCTAGAATTGTCTAGAGAAGTCTTCTTTCCAGAAGAAGTGTTCTTTACATTCATACTTCCTAATGAATATGTGATTAAGCAGTAAACAGTGTCATTCTTTATGCAACTGGAAAAGCGTTACTTGAATTTTCATTTGAATATTTCTTCGATATTTAGTGCAGTGGTCCGTATGATTGACCTTTCCCTGCAAATAAAACAGTAAAACAATCAATTATACTTCATAGTAATATATATACAATATACATTTTATATTGCATTATAGTTAAGTATTCCTTTATGGCGCTGCAGATATTGAGAGTTGCAGTACCTTAAAACTGACATTGACAGATTCCTTACATAAGCATTAAGCATTTACATCAGCACAAGTTCACATCTACAACTTACAACGTGCCAAAATCTATTAAAAGTAGAAAGGCATCATGGGAACAAAGCCAAAAAAGAAAAGGACCAGCACTTGCCTACTTTAAAGCACTTATCACATGCTACTGTGTACCAGGTGTCTCTAGCACTGTTTGATTGGGCCCACCTTCCGTTAGAGAACAAAGAATACATGCATCAAGGCGTTTTCTCTCTTCTGGCACCCAGGTGTTGGAATGAGCATCCCCTGGCTGGTCAAACAGCTTTTCAAGTTTTCAAAGTAGAATAATAAAATTACCTCTTCAATAAAAGCACCTAAATTAGTACATTTGTGTAAAAATGTTTGTGTTTTTGTTGATACTATACTATCCTTTTAAACAGTTTGTAGACTGATTATTTTTTTGTTCCTGTCATAGTTGGATGTGAATGAGGATGTGTTCGAAAGTCGCACTGGATAAGAGCATCTTCTAAATCCAATGAATGTAATTGTAGGCAGTGTCCATGAGCTTTTTAAGATCCTTGATGATTAACCTTTACTTAATTTAGTTTCTTGTATTCATAGTGAATTCACTCTGACTTTAGACTTCTGCCATTAACCTAGATTTATTTATTTATTTATTTATTTTTTTTGTGGAAATGCAAGTATTGTCAGATGGTGATCGATGTGAAAATGTTTAACATTGTCTAAGTCTCCTTCGTAAATTAAAGGCACGTGTAATTTAGAAATGGAAACTGAATCTGTCTTGTAGTGTTGTCAGATATACAGTGTGCTGTCAAGTTGTTTGAAAAAGTGTGGAACTTTACCGTGTTAGTTTGTCAAGCAACACTCAGGCCCCAATGAAGTCTTGGTTTCTGTCGGTTCCACACACACTCAGTCTCTTTCTCCTCTTTATTGCTCCACTTTAACTCTGTCTGTTATTTGGGATTTTTAGTGTCGGGGTATGACTAGATTCAGGCTGACTGGAAGAAATGATGTATAAAATGGATGGAAATAGTTGAATGTGTCACTGATGATGCAAAGTGGTGGATTAGTCACTTCCAGTTCTTCATGCCTCTGGCACCTCGTTATGTGTTTTCCCTCTGGTCCCCATCAAGAGACTGTGCTAACAACCAGGCCTCAACATCATACATAAAAAAAAAACTCATTCACTCTCTATACCGCTTATCCTGTACAGAGTCACGGGAGGGCTGGAGCCTGTCCCAGGGAACATGGGGCACACCCTAGAATGGGTGCCAATCCATTGCTGGGCACATAAGCACACACACACTACAGACAGTTTGGAAACTCCAATTAACCTAATCTACATGTGTTTGGGAGGATACTGGATTGCCTGGAGAAAACTTACCAAGCATATGGAGAACATGCAAACTCAACACACACAGCCCCGAAGAGGGAATCAAAACCTTGACCCTGGAGGTGCGAGGCCACAGTTCTAACATCTATACCACCATGCTTGCAAATGAATAAACTGAGGAGTTTTCTAAATACTTTTCCATCATTACCCATTACACTGGGTTTATGAGCTACACAAACAAGATAGCAGAATGTTAGCAGAAATTTGCTGTTGTTTATAATTGTCCTTGGTGTAATGGTGGTGCTTTATTCTCTGAGTTTTATTTAGATTATTCAGACACACCACACTTTTGGGGGAATGCTGGCTAAATGAAGACTGCAGTGATGTTTTAAACAACATGTTGGAATCAAAAAGTGGATAATCTATCCCAACCAGTTTATCCCTAGTGAAATGTTCATTTTTTATGTAATGTCTGTGGTGGTTATGGGATCTACTCAAACAAAAATAGCAATTCTTGTATGTGGAACATGTTTCTGTATTCACAAAAAGTGCCTTAATAGTAGTATAAAATGGCCTATGATAAAAAAAAATAATAATAATTATGCTGTCATATTGACATACATTTGTGATTTTTTGCAGAATTCAGATGAGCTAGCACAGTTAGCAGACCCATGCTTCAGTCCGTACCATGGCCATAATTCCTTCAGGGAGAAATACTTCAGTGGCGTCACCAAAAAGAACGGGAAGGGCAATGGAAAAGAACAGCATCGAACAAAGGAGAATGATGGATGAAATTTAAGATTTGATTTTAGCACATTTGTACTACATAATACTTTATTAAAATTCTTTGTAATTTCATTTCTACTACTTCTTTTAAAGCATACATGTGATTTCAATTTAAAAAGCATGCCTCATGTCAGTTTTTTTTGTGTGCTTTTTTTTTTTATATCTCACCTCAGGTGAAAGCAAGCCCAAAAGGATCTGATGTTATTTATTACTGCATTATCTCTGAGTATTTAGATAAAGTGTGAAAGGGATTGCAGTAATCGCTTTCACGTAGCAAAGGCAGCAATGATGTAGAGGCAGTTTCACCTACTGTACATTGTGGGAGGATGATGGACTGCTGCTTCCTGTTGTATGAACTTAGTTAAGATATCTGATTAATGAATCGCTTTTGAGTTTACCTCCAAGAAAATCATCTGGGAGACTTATGTTCAACATAAATTTGATCCATGAACATTAAGAAAAGCAATTGTTCTTCTTTGGTTTGACATAAGTCTTATATTATAAATCAAAAGGATGCGCATCCAAGTGTTTCTCCAAGGATTGTCTTCAGGTAGAAGTCATTTCATATGGGTTTACATTACAGATAGTACATTCCAACTGTCACCAAATCTCATGTGAAATTTTTCTTATCATTGTTATAATTTGTTAGTTGCAACTTTAGCTCATCTTCGTTGGTGTGATGCCCAACTGTTGCTTTTAGAAGAAAACCTTTTAATGACAGCAGAGTGTTATTAGAAATGACAGTAGCGTGTAGGATGAATTAGAATGAATGGAGGATTGTTTTTGTTTTCTTCTTTTTTTCCTCTACCAAACACAATACTGCTAGTTATGTATGTAACTGTGGTTCTGTGAACCCCAGAGAACCTCCAGGCATGGGGATGGATCTTTTCTAGTGATTTTTCACATGTACATAAATTATCCAATAAAGTCTTTTCATCACATATAGTAGGTGTAGTATTTGAAATAAATACTTTTGCATTTGGGGTCCCACTTGATGAATACCCACAGCTTCAGGATGCTCAAGGAGATCAGTAATGCACCTGCCTTCATCAGCCTTGGCATTCTCAAAAATTACCAATAGCATCTTCTGATTGGGAAGTGGATATTTTAGTTTATAAAAATATAATAAATATAGCACTTTTTCTTCATCGAGGTCGCATGGCTATACACAACACTCAACAGAGATAATCAACGCGGTAGTTTACGGTGTATAGACAGAGTATACGGAAATACCGGTAATGCGCTCAAATCCTCACCAAACAGAAATACACCTGCAACCCAGCATGGCTTACTCCAAAAAAAAGGAACAGTAGACTGTGAAAACTGAACCTTCAAAAATAAATCGACAGATCAATGTATTTTTCCTGCTGGAATTTTAAAACCAGTTTGGCTTATATGTGCCAAAAATATGGCACTAATAGCAAGCAGTATTGTCTAGCGCCGCTATGAGAATAAACACGGGTTGTTAGAGCAAACATATCTTCAGCACTCAAATCAGAATGTTGAGTAAAAGCAATGTCATGAATAGTTATTTGCCGGATTTAATAATTTGCTTTAAAATAAGCTAATAATAAGCTACAGGCTCACCTGCACCAATAGATCACACTCAGTCATCATCTTCACTGCTTTATTCTATATTCAGGGTCACAGGGACTCTGGAGCCTATCCCAGGAGACTTAGAGCACGATGCGGACTACACCCTGGACAGGGTGCCAATCCATTGCAGGGCACACACACATACACACGAATTAGTCTAGCTTGCATGTCTTTGGACTGGGGAGAAAACCCTCCAAGCACGGGGAGAACATGCAAACTACAGGCGGGAGTCAAACCAAACCGGGAATTGAACCCGGACCCTGGAGGTGCAAGGTGACAGTGCCGCCCACACCAATAGATATAAATTAGGAAGTCTCAACTGACTATTTTTACTGGTATTACTTAATATTTTCACCACTGAAATAACAGTCCTATGTGAATTTTAACATGCTGGAGTCGTTTAAAGACAAAACGTAATCTTTATCTGAACTACTTTTTCGATTTCTCATCTGTGATTCACTCTCTGATTACTGAACAGGGAGTGTATTTGGCTCCTCACCTGATATTATTACCTGACCTCACTAATGCTCTTGTGGCTGAAAGGACAAATCTCCCAGATATTCTCCAAAATTTAGACTAGCCAATTTATTATACTTTTGAGCATTTTGGACATATAATGTACATACCACCAATCAGCAATACCTTTAAAACCACTGACAAGTATCGTAAATAAGATTGATTATTTAAGAGATGATTATTATGTTACAGTGGCACTTGTCAATGAGGCTGCATGTACAGTGTCTGGCCAGAGAAAGTCAAACTCTCTTATGTTTGGACCATCTTTAGCTTTGATTACGGCATGTAATCGTCATGCTATTGTTTGACAACATCTCACAACACTCATTTGTTTCTGTTTAGAGTTGCACGAATGTTTGGCTGAGATCAGATATTGATGACAAGAGTGCTGAATCACATTACAATTTGCTAAGTCTAGTCCTGACCAACTGAAACAACCCCAGATCATAACACTCCCTCCAGAGGCTTGTACAGTGGCCATTATGTATGATGGGTACATTACTTCATGTGCTTCCCTTCTGAAATAGAGTCAATCTGGATTTATCGGAACACAAAGTTGATGGTTTACCGCTATTCTTCCAGGTTTTAATAATGCATTGTACAGTTCATATCCCAATTACAGTAATTCCAGCAATCTCTTTAATTGTTTTCATTGCTTGAACTATCCGAATAAAAGCTCTTAAATACTTGCTTATTAAAATCCAACTTATTTTTTGTATTAGGCAGCAAGTGAGCATTCTGTTCTTAACATTGGTGTGTTGGAAACAGGAAAAATGGACAAATGTAAGGATCCAGGCAACTTTGACAAGGGTCAAACTGGTATGGCTAGAGGCCTGGATCAGAGCATCCCCAAAATGATTAGTCTTGTGGGATGTTTACAGCGGTTATATACCAAACGTTGCCCAAGGAATATTACAACCTAGGGTTAGGTTGCACAACATGAGTAAAGGCAAGCGGTACTGTGTGAGGTGCAGTAAGAGAATATGCCTGGAATGAGATGCAAGCATGAGAATTAAGTCAAAAAGTGATATAATATGAAATTTATCTATCTAAACCTCTACCTAAACATTGGTGTAGATCATATGCATGTCAACAGTCATGGCAACAGTATTATCTATTAGGATTAGCCTCTTTCAGGAGGATAATGTGCCTTGCCACACACAATGCTCAGGAATGGTGTGAGAAACGTGAAAAAGTTCAAGGTGTTGATTTGGCTTCCAAATTCCCCAGATCTCAATCTGATGGAGCATCTCTGGGATGTGCTGCACAAACAAGTCTGATTCATGGAGGCCCCACTTTGAAAATTAAAGGACTTAAAGGATCTGCTGCTAATGTCTTGGTTCCAGATACCACAGCACACCTCCAGAGGTCTTGTAGAGTCCATGCCTCAATGGGTTAGAGCTGTTTTGGTAGCATAAGGGGGAGTTACACAAGGGGGTCAGGGGTAGCTCAGTGGTTAAGGCATTGGACTATGGTTCAGAAGTCCCACATTCAAGCCCCACAACCATCAAGTTGCCACTGTTGGCCCCTTGAGCAAGGATATGTTGAGCATATTCTCAACTGCTGAGATATATAATGCAATAAATATATGAGGGTGTGTGCCAAATGCTATAAATATTATGCAGGTGGTTTGAATGTTATAACTTGGTATAATTATTAGGCTAAAGATACTGTATTTATTTGTGCTTTTAACATTTGTTATTCGAAAATACTTGGGTAGCCATTCCACAGCCATTCTACACCAACAAAATGACGTTGGCCTTTCTGTATGCATCGGTCAATATTGGGCAGTGACCCAATTTAAGTTACCTCCATATATTTACTTTATGTACTTTTGGTGAAGAAAAATAAATGGAGCCAATGGAGGATGGAGGTCAAAATCAAATTGTTAAAAAAAAAAAATAAATTAAAAAAAATAAATAAATAAAAAAAAAATATATATATATATATATATATACACACACTACCGTTCAAAAGTTTGGGGTCACTTGCAAATTTCTTTGTTTTTGTTTAGTG
>JAOVVA010000048.1:16659965-16694998 GCA_028565275.1 Leiocassis micropogon
CCCCCCACCCCCGCCCCTGCACACACTTTTTTGGTCCTGCGTGCACAAGTCAGGTTCTACAAAGTCTTTGAGGTAATGTGTTCCTTGGTACTCTGGTTACAGTGCCTCTTGTTCAGCATGGACTAAAGGACATTCTACTTCATGCCTCAATTACTTACTGCCTGTATGCCACTGAACCATGAGGTTCACCTTCTAGCCTTGCCGCTCATCTGACCAATCTTTCTCCTTACATCTCACTTCTTGCATTTTACTTTAGACACCTCAACAACTGTTTTTTAAAGGTCTTGTTTCACCTATCATGGAGTTGACCATTCAGTTAACATGACAACCTTAATTTACCAAATATGTACTGCTATTTGAGAATATTGGATTGGTTTAGTAAAATCATGGAAAAAATTATGTTTTTAATGAAAAAGAATTCAGGGTATTAATAAGAAACCTAAGATAATTCAAACATGACCTTGATATATCATATAATCTGGATTCTGTAGAGAATGAAATTAACCAGCTACAGATAACTGAACAGGGAAAGACATAAGGAAAGACATATATGTGTTATTATGATGCTCATAATACAGGCACGGGTAAATCTTTATGTCCAATGCCGCCATGTGAGGGAGTTAGTGGGTAAAGAACACTGAATACTGGTCAGCAATAAGAGTGCAAACACCAAAGATATCTACACGAGGTTAAATAAAAACTATTCAAAAGGTAATTAATTAAAAAGAGCATTATTTATGAGACAATGAAAGATATGGTTTGAATCAAAAAGGAGGTAGTATTCCAGTTCAGACAGGTGAAAAAGATCCTTTTCCAGGTCAGGGCAAGGTCATCATGCGGGAGAAAGAAGAGCAACTCTGCGTGAGGTAATTCCTTAACAACCACACACACACACACACACACACACACACACACACACACACACACACACACACACACACACCATTTGGATGGCAAGGGCTCATTGTCAGGGCAAATACTGCTGAAGGGTTCTGTCCCTCTCTTGTAAGGTCACAGAGGACCTGTTCTGAAACAGAATAGCCCATGCACCTGCCAGCCATGGTATGAAATATTCATTTGTATTCATATCTTGCTTTCTAAACAGACAACATAAAAGTAGAAGTAGTATGACATACTGGTGCCATCTTTAGGCTCTGTGTTTTATATAGCTCTTGTGACTATCCCTGAAACTGAAATGGTATGTAAGAAACCATCCATAAGCTATACCCTTCCCTTAAGCCTTAGTGAGTCACCTAGTGTATCCCTGTCAGGAGATTGAATCCTCCCTATCATATTTCCATCTGGAAATAATAACATTAATCTGGCCTCTGTGCTATTCATCACCCATAAGTCTCCGCTGCAAACTTCATGACCCTCACCTTTCACTGCCGTCTTTTCCATGCGAAGGTCGAGTCCCCCTTTCCTTCCTGCCTTCTCAGCCAGGATCTTTCACCTCTGAGTGACTTTAACTTCTGGCAGCATGACGATCTCTGTCTGTCTCCACAGGACCCGTCTGAACCAACCCTGGTCTAATCCCCAAGGTTGCCTTACCCTCGTGGGGATACAAGCACTGACCCACAAGGCAGAGCTTATTTATCTATATTTTAGTGATTATCATTATATATATCATTATATATATTATATACAAGGTGCAATTTTCGTGTTATACAAGATACAACAATAGCCTACAAACCTGATCCAGATTTTCTGGGCTTAGCTTGCATTGTTGAAATTTTGTCAGTAGCATTATTTTTGATGGAATGATGAAAAATATAAAATGTACTTTATAAACTGTACTAAACTGTACTATAAGGGTACAAGCATTCCAGGATCATCTTCAAAAGTAGCGACTGACTTTTGAAGATGATCCTGGAATGCCTGTACCGTTTACTGCTAATCAAAGTAACAATAACCACCCAGAGCCACAAATAGTTGTTATTTAACTTCATAATCTGTAATGTCTTTCTCAGTAGCACTTTGACCATGATAAACTGTTTGGATCTGCTTAATTTCACCAACCAGTCATGGGTCAAACAACAAATTACTGATAGAGAGGATTTAGTAGAAATGTTGATTTAAACACATCACCAACAGATCTGTTTTCTTTCCTCTTGTCCTACAGGAAGTTGTCAGGACCCCCCACACCAGCGTAAGACCGCTCTGACACACTGAGTTGTATAACTAGACAGAATCAAATTTAAAAGAAATCTGATGTGCTATAAGGAAAGGCCATCAGAGTGAGGAGACTAAGCAAATGGGACTGCAAGAATGAGAGGCATCTTGTCCGTGTAGTCCCATATGTTCCCTGACTAAGGTCAGTGAACCCAAGCACGTAAAACAAACTGTTAAGCTAACAGAGGGCACCATGCCTCACCGCACACACATTCTTGTCAGGAGGAGCTCCCATGGCTCTCACAGTCAGATGGCTGGAATGAGTTTATTTAATCCTAGAAGAAAACTTTGACCATGGACTCCAGTCTTCCAGGCAGATGCTATGTGATTTGTCTGGCTGTGTGCATATGTATATGTGTACGTGTACTCTCCTTCTCACCATGACACCATTTGGCTATCTGGATTGCAACTGGAATTATTGATGGGAAAAAATAATCAGACTACATTGTTATCAGAGCAGCATTGACCTGATAACATGAGTATGCCATGTCAACCCCAACAGGAGCTCACTTTCACTCTTAAAAGCTTTCACACAAACACACACACAAAAGAACATAATTCAAATCAGTTTTTAACTGAAACTTTTACCTTGTTATTCATTTATTAATTTACATTTTTTTTTATCAGCTAAAATTCATTCAGTAATTATACTGCAACTTATAGTGAAAAGGTATAAGACTGGTGATAAATGTACAAATATATTTAAAAACAAATTGCAGGTAAAACTCAACTCATGTAGGTCATACAGTTAGGTGTCTAACTGTAGGTGACTATGTGTGGCACATTATGATTGGAATCTCATATATTAATTTCTGCATTGCAGTAAGTCGTGAGGAAAACTGAGCTGTTCTTCAGGTGATTGAGAATATCACAGCAGAATAGAGATAGTATAGTTAGGATGACTTGCACAAACCCTTTATTGAAAAGGAGACTGCACACACTGAAAGTGATTTCAGTTGATCAAAAACCACAGACACTAGTCAAGAGCCGTGGGGGGAAAAAGTGATTTGGCCAAATGAGTCACACTTCACCATAGAAATGTAACAATAAATGAATCATTATTGAAGGGGCATTGGTGGCTCAGTGGTAGATTTCTCACCCACCAGGCTTGATTCCCAGCCAATGCCCAAACCCCAGCCACTGGTTGCAGTGCCGGTCCCAAGCCTGGATAAAATAGGAGAGCTGCACCAGGAAGGGCATCTGGCGTAAAACCTGTGCCAAGTTATTGTGCGGATCAGTTGGTCCGAGGTGGTGACCCGTTAACAGGAGCAACCGAAAGAGTAACAACAACATTTAACATTTTAAAAACAAAATGTAATCATTATTGGAGCTAGTTTAAGTGCATATCTTTAAGTGCAGAGAAAAACCACTTAATACTGAATGGTAAGATACAATGGAGCTGAACACATTATATCTTGTGTAGGGTCAAACAAAATGAACTACTGTACAAAGCAATTTGGGATATTCCTGAATCGTAAGGCTCACATACAGGGAGTGGAAGATTATCATGTTAAGATGATACTCTGGATAAATAAATAAAATCTGAATCAATGTATTCTTCTTAAAACTGCTTAAATTATTAAATAGGTGGTTTCTTAAATCCACCAGACTTTCTTAAATATTGGCAGACACTAACCTATTGCTCTAATCTCTTATTAATGATTTTTGTCCTGAAAGAATAGGGACTTTAGCCAGAGACTTTGTGCAAAAGTGCTATTAGAGCAAAGGGTCAGTGCAAATCCTTGGAAAGTTCTGATTTCCCTTATTCTATAATAAATAATTTCTATCTTGATGAGAGTGGTCATATTAAGATGTCCACCCCCTCCTCTGCAGGGCATGAGGTCTCACTGGATGGCTGGATGCGTATACCAACATACACAGGTGAGCCAAAATGTAAAAACCAATGGACTAATTTTGTATAGGTTCCCTTTCTGCCACTAAAACAGCTTTGAACAGTCAAGATGTGGACTCCACAAGACTGCTGAAGGTGTGCTGTGGCATCTGGCACCAAGACCTTAGAAGCAGATCCTTTAAGTCATCTAATGGCACTTGCACTCTGGGCATGATTGATTTGTACTGTGCTCACTTCCCTGGTGACCAGCATTCACATTATTATTTTTCTTTGTATTCAGGTATACTTGAGTACAGCCACTATCTGGTTTGCAAGCTGCCATTAAACATGAACAAGAAGAAGAGAACGAGGCCATCAATCTTCATTCTATGCTTAATATTACTGATATTTTGCAAAAAAAAATGTCAAGCGCAACAGTCTCATGTGCATTTCTACCATGGACAGACTTCTGTTCTCCAGTACATCCAACAGATGCTTGATCGGATTAAGATATGGGGAATTTGGAAGCAAATTGTCTTTTCATGTTCTCTGCCATGTTCTACAAACCATTTGCAGTGTATATGATCCTTCTAAAAGATATCAGTACCATTAGGAAAGTCCAATGCCATGAAGAGGTGTACTTGGTCTGCAATGATGTTTAAGTGGGTCTACATAATTAACCCAAGGTTTCCCAGGAGAACATGGCCCAGAGCATTACATTTCCTTGTTCATCTTGCCTTCTTCCCATAGTGCATTCTGGTGCCATCAGTTCCATAGGTAACTGACACATACTCATCCAGTCATTCACATGATATAACAGAAAATATGATTAATTGGACCAGGCCAATTTCTTCCATCATCTTTCTCATGTTCATGTGCCCATTGTTGACACTTTCAATGACGGGCAGGGATCAGCATGGGAACTCCGATTGGTCTGTGGCTACGAAGGTCCATGCACAGCAAGTTGTGATGCACTGTGTGTGCTGACATCTCTTTTATTACAGCTCAATATCAGTGAGCCTCAGGTGTCAGTTTTGCATCCTTGGACCACAATTGGAAAGTATTAATCACTGCATACTGGGAACATCCCATTTTGGAGATGCTCTGACCCAGTTGTTTAGCCATCTTGTCTATCGCCTCAGATATTTAAACTTTCCCATTTTACCTACTTCCAACATATTTAATTAAAAAAGTGACTGATCACTTGCTACTTAATATATTGTACCTACTGACAGGCACCAGTGTAATGAAATCATTAATATAATTCATTTAACCTGTCAGTGGTTTTCATGTTTAGTGATATGGGAGATTTTGGAGTAACATGTTAAACGTTGCTCTCTATCACCATCATTTAAACACAAATTAAGAAAATACATTTTCGCACCTTTTAACTCAATATAGCACTTTCTTCCTTGATGTTGTTTCTTTTTTTACGTTGTCTCCCTCCATTATATATGACATTACGAGAGTTAGGAGAAGTGAAATTTACTTGTAATTTTTAGCAGTTGATGCAATAATTTGAAATAATGCATGTTTCCAATGTTAAAAAAGTATTATAAAGACAAATACAAGAGCACGTCATACATGATATAAAATCATGAGTTGTTTGTGTGTTGCAATTGCGAAATAATTCAATCCCAGACAGTTTTATTTAGTTTTCTGTTTCCAGCAAAAGTGCAATCAATCTGGTTTAATTTGCATTAATAACAGTTCTCTAAACCTTTGGGATCTTTAACTATACTAAATATTACAGCAAGAATGTCTTAAGCACTTAGTTGTGAAATCAGCATAATTTTATACATACCGTTTTTTTCAGATTTAATTTCACTGATTTAAAATCTTTGCCTTTATTTTTTTAATAAACTCTTAGTGTGAATTACTGTCATCTACTAAGTTCTTGTTCTTGTACTTGTGCATAGTTTCATGCACTCTGTCCTGAAAGCTTTAAGGAGACCAAAAGCCATACTCCACACTTGTTATCTGGCTGTTAAGGAGGAAACACTGGTGAAGGGATGCAGTCAGTGCATCTTGTGAGAGCTCATGATGTTCTGATAAGACAGCAAGTTGTTGGAATCTCCAGTGTGTCTCTGACACCCAGGAATGTTATCAGATAACAGACTGCATGAAGTGAGACTGGAGTATTATTCTCTCCATGGGGGGCAGAGGAGGTTCAGGAGAGGGAGTTGGATAAATTTTCATGAAGTGGAATAATTGCTAAACCGAGAACCAGTGCGGTCTCTCTGACAATATCCAGATATTATTGCAAGCTTGACGAAATACGATATATAGTATAAAAGGCATGTGTGATGTGAGTATTTAACAGGGTGATGGAATGGCAATTTGCACAAAAAAAAGACACATACACATTCTATAGCTTAACAGCTTTTTCATTACTATAATCCAGGGTCAATCCTGTTGCAGCTGCTTGTTATTCTTCAATCAGAAACCTTTTGTCACAAGTAGCAACCAGCCCCCTCTTAATCCATAACCTTGTCAATATTTATCATTCTTAATATGCAGAGCTCCGGAGTGTCTCGCTGGTGTGACCACAGTTGGGTCTGTGGTCAGGCGCTGTACCACAGGGAACATAAACACCATGCGGGAATGCAAACAAATGTTCCATCTCTCTTCACTGTTTCCACTTTCTCTCAGAGTCATACTCCTCAGCTCACTTCCGCAAGAGATTGCATTTCAAAGGCCACACGGACAAAGCTCTCAATGAACTCCTCGGCTCTAGAGTTGAAACGTTTAGTTAAATAAGCAAAAGGCTGATGGATTGGGTTTGCAGTTAGGTAATGTAGTTATTCTAGTAGCATAAAGAGAAATGCTGAGGACAGATGTATAGCAGGATGTACACAATATCCCTCCAAACTGAATGATTGCTATTCCTGGGCAGGACAGGTGATTCTGCTGATCAGCACATGTCAGTATAATTTGTGATAATTAGTTTGTGTGTTCAGTGGACTCAATATACAGTACACAAAGCTTACTAAACTGTACCATTCCTTATTACAGAGGTTTTATCATCTTTTACAAAGAAAGCTACATGAACGGACATGTATAGGCTAATTATGATGCAATAAGGTTGAAATGATTATTAAAGGTTTACTATACCCACATTTCAACAAAACATATAGTTCAGTACCATTTTTGTCCAAGATTGTAGATGTCATTATATGAGAAAGAAGTTTTAACTTCATGATTAACATGCATATTGCTGTTTGAGGCTTGTCCACTCATATTCACCTCCTCGTCTCATGAAACCCTCAGATTTGAATAAAAAAAAAAAGGACCACATGCACTAGTAAAACTTTCCTCCTACAGTGAAACATAATTCCACACTGTCCCACCACATTGTTTTTGTCTGTCCTCATAATATTCTGCCTCTTACCAGAATGGAAAGTAAAACTGTGAGGCATGGTTACTTATGGTATGGAAATAACAAGAGCAAGATACTGAAGAGAGTGGGCGCAATGAAAAACACAAGATTTGAGTATTCAGGGTTTCTATTCTGTAAAATCATGCATTTCTATCATGTTTAAATACTGTATACAATCAGGTGCCACTGTATGTAACCCTGAAACATAAAAAAAGCTAAAGATCAATCCCTTTTAACAAGGTGTTGTAATAATTTATTAATCACTCTATATGATTTCATCTGGAGCGAATCAGCATCTGGAGTGAATGCCGCTACAGTCATAGAAAAAAAGTGAAATACTTTGTACCTTGAACCATTTAAGAGGCAAAAAAAAGAAGAAAAGAACCCATGAAGAACCTGAGAATGTAATCATGCACTTCTGTATCTGCCAAATTATAAACCAAAATACTAACTTTCAAAAATAGTAGTGAATAACAATCATATCAATAAATGTGCATTATTAATGACTTCAAATAGTATATAAATCAATAAGAGTGTTGGAAATGTTCTTGTAAATGTTAAAGCAGTCTCTAAAGTTTGTAAATGACAGAATTATGTTTGAACTACAAGCGACAAAAAATTCAAGTTAAAAAATTGCATGAATATAGGAGCATGAATTAAACCATATTGTAAATTAATAATTTAGTATATTATAAGTTTTATATATATATATATATATATATATATATATAGTCAAAACAGGTATAGTAAATATTAGTTTACATAAAAATCTAACAGAATATACAGTACATGTATACTTCAATAGGAAGTTCAAATAGATATGTACTGTACACTCACTCACTCACTCACTCATCTTCCATACTGCTTTATCCTGTATTCAGGCTCAAGAGTGGCCTGGAGCCTATCCCAGGAGGCTTAGGGCACAAGGCGGGGTACACCCTGGACAGGGTGCCAATCCATTACAGGGCATACACACTCACTCACACACTCATTCACACACTACAGGCAATTTGGAAACAGTTAACACCAGTTAGCCAAATTGCAGGTCTTTGGACTGTGCGAGGAAACCAGGGTACCCGGAGGAAACCCACCAAGCACGGGGAGAACATGCAAACTCCATGCACACAGAGACGGGAATCGAGCCTTGCCAGGAATTGAACCCGGACCCTGGAGGTGCAAGGCAACAGTGATTTTTTAGATCTTTTTTCTTCCAGATTTAACTAAAAACCTGACACTGTCATATATTCTAGATTCATTACATTCATTAAATATTTCAAGCCTTTTTTCAGTACTTGGTCAGGGCTCCTTTAGCACAAATTACTGCATCAATGAGGCATGGAGGCATGAGCCATGTGTCACTACTGATGCATTTTTGAAGACTAGGTTGCTTTGATACCAGCTTTCAGCTCATCTGTATTGTTGGGCCTTTCTTATCTTCCTCTTGACAATAACCAATAGATTCTCTGGGTTTCAGTTTAGCCAAGTTGTGAGCAGGTGGTAAGCCCTGCTAGAAAAGGAAATCAGCATCTCCATAAAGCTTGTCTGCAGATGGAATTATGAAATGCTGTAAAAGCTGCATTGACTTTGGAGATAATAAAACACAGTGTATCAACACCAGCAGATGACATGGAACCCCAAATCATCAATGACTATAGAAACATCACACTGGACTTCAAGCAACTTGGATTCAGTGCCACTCCACTCTTCCTCTGTGGTGAAATGAACTCATCAAAATTACAGATAATGTTGGTTTCAGTGACATACTGTATAATGGATATTCAGCAATATACAGTTTCCTTCTCTGTATAGTCCACTCTTCAAACAGTATCTGTGAGCACTAGGCAGAATCCCACGTCATAAGATTTTTACCCCACAGTAAACCATGATGTTCAAATTGCAAATGAATGAACTTTCGAATACTGTAAGTAGACATCTTTATGTAATCACCTCTCACATGTGTGGAACTTATTACCCAATATTTTGCAATATTCAGCAGGGATAGTACCATTTTACACATACATTTCATTTCATTTGTTTGAGATACGTTGGAGCCTATATGCATCCCCTTTAAATTGTCTATGCTGGGAATCTGGAGTTTGAAACTACGTTATGAACATAAACATAAACAAGAGAGTCACATTGCCGATAGTAGTTGGTGACATGGACACCTGAACTTTCTTTATCACATTTATCCAGGCACCAACTGTTTCAGGACCTTTTTGCTGTACCATTAAATGTCTGCTGTACTGTAGCTACATTATTCTAGCACTATTTCTAACAGCTGTACGTCAAGTAAAATTATACCTCATTTATTTCATTTAATTATATATAATTTTAATTTATATTTACTGTACCACTTGATCTGAAATGAACCTTAATACCTTGATTTTATTATTATTAGTAGTAGTAGTAGTCGTAGGGCACTGGTGGCTCAGTAGTAGGTTTTTCGCCTGCCATGCGGAAGGCCCGGGTTCGATTCCCAGCCAGTGCCCAAAAACCCCAGCCACTGGATGCAGTGCCGGTCCCAAGCCCGGATAAAATGGGAGGGTTGCGTCAGGAAGGGCATCCGGCGTAAAACCTGTGCCAAGTTGTAGTGCGGACTGGGTATTCTGCTGTGGCGACCCCTTGCCGGGAGCAGCCGAAAGACCAACAACAACAGTAATAGTAGTCATAGTATTATAAAGTGACCCTTAGAAGATATTGCCTTGTTAACCAACCAAATCAATGAAAATACTGAAAGCTTGGCATAGACTAATGTTTTTCATAATATGTTCCTCTATCTCAGATTGGATCAAAAGTAAGAGACAGATCCCCAAACATACCTGTATCCTGTAAATATGAGGTTGAACAGAGCACAAGCCTGGATAGCAGATGCTAGAGCCAAGTCCTTCCTCCTTCACTGATAAATTAGATGCACATTGGGACAGTGTTTGGACAAGGTAAATCAACAGGCTAAATATATGTTGTCCGCAGGCCTCCTGTGATCCATCTGCCCTCATTAGTTGATTTATCAAAACAGGGGTGTCCACAGGAATATTGTAAATCTGTGTCACTTGAGTGCTTTTGAGTGATTACACATCTAAAACCCCAGTATTTTACTGACAACAGTATTTTGGGTAGCTTCCCTAACAAACAAAGCAGGTTTTTATGGGGAGATTATAGCAGCTCAAGTGCAGAGCGCACTGTGTGCAGAATTAATGGAATTAAAAGCAGAGCGTGGAGATGAGGGTGATAAAGCTTTATAGCGGGAGTTGTTTTAGCCGTTAATGATGTATGAAAGAGCTTTGATCACGCAAGCACAAAGAAAGCTAGAACCGTGCTGAACCAAAAAGTGGAAAAATATGGCGCTTTCTGCTGACAGCTTACAATCTACAAAAAGAAAGGCATTTGGCATTAAGAAAATGTTATTCTCATATTCTCCAATCAATCCAGTATTTCTAAGAGTCATGTTTCTGCTTGGTTGAGTGAGATGATATTTAACCCCCATTCCCAACTTTACCTCATTACAAACATTCTTCATGGCAGTTTGTGTAACATCAGAATGATAATTAAATGAATTTCAAAAGTAAATTAAAAGGAAATTGAATTACAAGAAACAGACATTTAAACAAAAAAACAATCTCAAAATCCTATTTCCATTATCACCCAAATGAGGATGGGTTCTCTGTTGAGTCTGGTTCCTCTCAAAGTTTCTTCCTATTTCCATCTAAAGGAGTTTTTCCTTGCGACCGTCACAATCATCAGGGACAATAATCATTTTTATTTTTATCATTTTTTACATTTTATACATAGTTCCATAATTCTCTTTTGATTCTGTAAAGTTGCTTTGCGACAATGACTGTTGTTAAAATTTAATTTATTGAACTGCATTTTTCACTTAAAATTGTAACTCTCTGCCAATATTTATCCATACAAAATGACCAAATGTATTGTTTAATCATGAAAGAGTGACTTCATTTGCTGTAATTTATCTATTTCTGAACTTTATAAATCATCCCAAGTATAACCAGAATAACGGGGAAAGACACACTTTTTCTTGAATGTTTTACTAAATGTTAGACATGATAATGTACTGTTAAATCTGCACTGCGACTTGATAATTTGATAATACAACTTTTCTCAAGTTTAATGTCTGGCACATCATTTATCCTGCTTAACATATTTGTGTCAGACCCTTTTTGAACTCTAGTAATTTTATGTTTGTTATTTAAACAGTAACTGATGTAGAGGGAATACGTGATAAGGTTTAGCTGATATTATTAGTGAGTTTGATGTTTAAAACCTCAGGCTAGGCAATAACCCAACAAAATGTCAAAGCCTAAAAACATTAATAGAAAAAAAGTGCCTTTAAAATGGACTCAAAGACCTGGCAGAGTTTCAGATACATATTATATTAATTTATTATATATATTTTTTCTATTTTGCAAATGATCTGCAGATGTCTTTTATGCTTTGTACTTTAGGAGCAATACCTAATGCATTACTGTAGTAAAGGATATAGCATTGAACATCTTGGCTATAGCCTAGCTGTCACTTAACATAATTACTAAGGAATTATACAGGCCTGCAGTCAAGTTTTAAGTATTCCATGCCAATTAAAAAAAAAAGAAGAAAAAAAAAGGGCCTGTAGTCATTTAGTATGCTAGCAGTGATACGCTTTGGTGTTAAAGAAAAAAAAAATGGGGATGGGGAACTTCAGATATATAATGCAACTTTTCACCTGTCTGGCTTATCTGTGTTCTAACAAATTATGCTAAATGTTAATAACAATTTATTTAAAAGAAAAATATCCTTAATTAATTAAAAGATTTTGTGCATACACGCTTCACTTTGGGCACATATGAATTGAATTTTCTTACTAAATGTTGATGCTAAAGGCATCAAACATGTTTGAGACTGAGGGCATTTTGTTAAATAACACTTAAGCAGATCTAAATAAAATATCTAGAATATTGCTTTACCATAACCAACTCCAGGTCTGTGCGCTCAACTCACTATTGTTCACTCTGCTGACTCACGACCATGCATCAATGTACAGCTCGAATCACATCATCAAGTTCTCCAATGATATGAGCATGGTGGGGCACATCAGCAAGAACGATAAATACTCAGATGAGGCAACGAACTAGTGCAGAGTCAACAACACCACGTCCCTGAATGTGGACAAAACCAAGGAGATTTTGATTTCAGGACAGCAAAGTGTGACCAGTATCCACTGATCATCAACGACTCCTCCTTGGAGAGCAGAACAAATATCTTGGTGTTCACCTGGCAGAGAACCTTAATCGGTCCCTCAACACCAGCTGCAGCAAAAAAAACCAACAAAGTCTTTAACTGTTTTGAATTGTAAGTCCCTGCAGCAGATAGTGAGGACAGCTGAGATCACCACCAGGACCTCTCTTTCTTCCTTCACAGACATTTATACCACATGCTGCATTCGCAATGCCTAAAGCATTGAGGATGACCACATGTACCCCTCAAACAAACCCTTAACCCTCTCGCCGTCTGGAAAAACTTATCGAAGCATTCTGGCCCTCATAGCGGATTGTGCAACAGATTATTCCCACACGCCATCAGACTACTCAGTGCAGTCACATGATCCACAATCAAAACATCCGCCATTTTGTCTGGCAGTCATGCCTGCCACAGATAATACCGCCAGGCAAAATAATGATGAATCACTGGCTAAATTTACCCCCATGACTTTTACTGAACACATAACGAGAGAACAGATAACGCTGTTTGTTGAGAAACTCACTGAAAAAGTCATTAGATATTACTGATTCTTATCAGCCACCAGCTATAAACAAGCACAGTGCATTGGCAGATTGACTACATGGTGATATTTGCAGCTCTCACAATCGCTTTAGGTATAATTTAATGTAAAACAATAATTTAGGAACACTGAAACATTGTTTAAGCAGAATCAGCATAGTTTACATTCTGTTACTAAACATAAAATTTTCTCTATATATTGTCATCCACCTGTCATTCTCCTATCTGTGCTGTCTAAAGGAGTTCACACACTCTCTCTCTCTCGCCTTTAGTGAGAGAGAGAGAGCAGCAGGCAGGCGCTGTGTGTGTGTTTGTGAACCGGCACAGTGACAAATTACGCACGCACACATAACGACAGACCCAAACACACACACAGCGCCTGCGCGCATAAATGGAAACACTTATCTGTCGGGATATATTTTTACTTTTTTTAAAGGTAAAGTGCAGGTTGATTTGTTTTATTTTTACTTTATATTTTGTATTCATTATTTTTATGTATTAATTTTTTTGGGCTGTGGAACGAATAAATTGAGTTTCCGTTATTTCTTATAGGAAAATTTAATTTGGTTTACGAGTGTTTTGGAATACGAGCCCACTTCCGGAACGAATTATGATCGTAATCCAAGGTTCCACTGTAGTAGATATTAACCATGTTAAATTTCCTAAATTTTTTTCCCCCCCGCATGCACCCACACAAATTTATTTACTGTACATTCATTCATCTTCTGTATACAGGGTGACAAGGGGTGGGGACTTTAGGGCATGAGGTGGGGTACAATTTGGGAACACCAATTAACCTAATCTTCATGTCTTTGAACTATGGGAGAAAACCGAAGTACCCAGAGGAAACACAGAAAGCACAAACTCCATGCACACAGACCCTGGAGGTGAGAGGCCACAGTGCTAACAACTACGCCACAATAAAACCCACATGATGTCCTGTAAGGAGCTCCTTGCATTAATGCTATAAACATACAGGTTGTGTTGACATTCACTGCATTACTGTCATTATTAGACTGTATTTATTTAGATTTTCTTTTAAAATAATGGCTGTTTCCGAATACTTGTTATATTACTTGAATTAGTGCCAAAAATTTGTTATAGTACATTATAATGTAGCGCTAGCTGTAAAAGTTCAATCTGACTAAAACCACAAAATGTACAAATAGTTATATTGCTTTAATCTGTCAAATGCATTGCAGAGTGATATCATCCGGACCTTCACCGACATTAAACCGAAAGCACTATGCTTTTGAGTATGAAACTGGCTGTATGTAATATGTCTCCTTGCTCCCTTTAAATGCCCACTACAGAGACTATACAATACTGATATTTTAACCAAACATACACAGTGAACTACATATCTTACGAAGAGGCGTTTGGGATTTGTCCATTGACTACGCATCAGTTGCGTCATCATTGTGCGACGTCAATAAAGCGCGCCCGGTTTAAAATAGACATACTGGTTGTTTTTACTTATTTGTGTTTGTGTGTAAACTTTTAAACTCAGTCATGTTGAAGAAAGCACCGAGAGCAGTCTTAAAATCTCATATGAAAAAGAAATCGGATATACGTATTGGGAAAAACGCAGACTTGATGGTAAGTTTTGGGCGGCGACAAAAATTAGTCAGCTAATGTTAGTTAGCCAAATAGCGACTAGATTTTTTTTTTTTTTTTTACATGTAACTTATAAGAAGTGCATTTAATTACCGTCCACAGATTGATCTTTTTTTTTTTTATAGATTTATTCATAGAATTAATAATACGCCTGTGCTGCATAACATTAGCGAATCGTTTATATACAATCTATCGTTTTTTAATGTTTTTTTTTGTGGATATTTGTCTTAATACTTGTATCTGCAGCCTTATATCAGAGTATGGTACGTTTTAAGTGTCTGAGCGTAAATGCATCCACTCCACTCTGAAAGTACTGAGACAGTGAGTTCAATTGTTATTATTATTATTATTATTATTATTTCGCAATATATTAAAACTAAATAAGCAAACGAATAAAATGTATGTTTTGGCTCAACATATAAATGTGAATTTCACTTTAAACAACTTAACCACTACGCCGCGATCCCACATTGTTCTGACACTCTGGTCAGCATTCTAAGGTCGAGGGTTCGATTCCCACCTCAGGTATGTGTGCATGAATTTTGCATGTTTTCCCTGTGCTTAGTGGGTTTCCTTCGGGTACTCCAGTTTTCTCCCACAGTCCAAAGACATGCAGATTAGGCTAATTGGTGTTTCCAAATTGCTTATTTTGTGTGTGTGCATGTGTGCTTGCGGTTAATTGTTAATAGGCATCCTGTCCAAGATGTACCCCGCCTTGTGCCCAAAGGTTCCTTGGAGAGGAGAAGCAATATAGAAAATGAATGAATTAGCAACTTTGAACAACGTAATTTTTGCTTGAACCCACTCGTTTTTTCAGTTCTTGTTGCCCTGTTAGATTAATTGTTTAAATACTTAATAGTTCTGAATGTCTATTCTTTGTGCCTTGGATTTCATAGATGAAGATGCAGTTATTGTTAGACACTAACATAAAGCCTGTGGGAGAAAATCAAGTCATTGTGGAGTTGAGAATAAGTGGAAGGTTTTAGATTGGCCAAGTTAGTTACCCAGTTGAGAATGCATTTTATCTGAAGAGGAGACCACAGCCTGTCAGAGGCCACACACAAAAAAGGAACGCTGTAAGATGCTGTAGTCCAGTTATCTTTTTCTTTACTCTTACTCACCTGTTAGTTGGGTGGTCTGCCCAAAAGGTACCACGTTCCAAGCTGCTAACACTTAACACATCTAATGTGAATATAAAGAAATTAAATGTGGATCCTGATCTCTCATCTAATCTTTTTATTTTATCTCAAACGCAAATTACTTCAATGTACTGCAAAAACACAGATTTCTGAATGAACGTTAAAATATATAGTTTTATTTGAGAGCAAGCCACACTTTATCTGCCTGTTGTTTAACACACTAGTGTAAAAAAATCAAATGACCCTATCCACATTTGTTATACAACAGTAAATAAATATGACCTTTCAGAATAAACACATTCAATTCCTCATTTGTTATGGGCAGTATCAAGCTTAAAAGCAGATGAGCTGGAAAGGTGAAGTAAAAATAAACAATTGCTATCTAGTTATACATGGAAACAATTGTTGAACTTATTAGAGACTCTTGACAATCACATGCTTTAGGTGAATGTCTGTTGTGTTAGAAGGATGGATGTAACAATGGCTTGTATATCTTGTTGTTCAGGCTTCGTTCTATTTTCCTGCCTAAATATTTGTTAGTTTTATCCCCTGTTAATATTAACTGGTTCGTGTTTACAAAGTGGTCAGTTATAAGTTACACAATTATTAGAGATTTGGATTAACCTTGGATCTGTGTATACTGTACTAGTGCATCTCAAGAAAATTTTATATTGTAGAAAATATATATATATTTTTCTCTTCCCTTAATTTTTTTTCAAAAAGTGAAACTCTCATATAGCTTATTTGAGGTTTATTACATGTAAAGTGAAATCTCAAGTATTTTTGGTTTCGATGTCCATGATCATTACATATAGCTCATAAAAAAAATCTATATCTTAATTGATTTAAAGTATAGTATCTTATATGGATCTGTCTGTCTAGTCCAGTACATGAAACCACAATCATGGTGAAGACTGATGACAGTCTTAAATGCGATGATCATTGACAGACTTCCACAAAGAGGGCAAAGCCACAAAAGGTCATTGCAGGAAGGGCTGAATGTTTGCATTGCTGTATTGAAACATATTCATGGACAGTTGCCTGGAATGGAAAAGTGTTGATGGTAAAGGTGCACAAGCAACAGGGACGGCTGCTGTGTTAAGAAGATTGCTCAGTGGTGCAATATCCCATTTTCAGATGAAACTAAATTAGCATTTTATTTGGGAATCAAGGGCCCAGAGTCTATGGAAAAAGTTACTTGTTGCTCCCACAGTTGGTGATAATTTGTCATCTGCTGGTGTTGCCCTACTTTGTTTAATCAAGTCCAAAGTCAATGCAATCATCTACAAGGAGACTTTAGAACACTTCATGCTTCTGTCTACTGATAAGCTTTATGGAGATGCCAATTTCCTTTAACAGTGCAAAAACTACCACAAACTGGTTTGCTGACCATGATATTACTGTGCTTGATCAGACAGCGAACTTGCCACAGGCTAATCACCTCCATGCCATACTTCACATATGAAGAAACTTAAGCTTAAGGATCCCTGGCCAAGTATCAATTGATCTTAGGAGCTATTACAATATTTTGAGGTACTAGATTTCTGATTCTCATGAGCTGTAAGCCATATTTATCAATATTAAAACAAAAAGGCCTCGAAATATTTTACTTTAAATCTAATGAATCTAGAATGTTAAGCTTTTTTTAGATGCACTTTATATAATAAAACCAACGTGTGCTAGTCATTTTATAACATGCTGATTAGAAATTGAAATAAGTAATTTAAAATGAATTGTTTTTCAGGAGGTCAGTAGCTAAATACAGCGAGGTATTTATTAGAAAAGTGCTGGTATTGTTTTCACCATTTTCACGGAAAGAAAATGCAAGTGTGTGTGTGTTGGGTGGGTGGTGCACACTGTCCATGCACTAATGACTTCTAATTAAAAAGCTATTGCAGCTGGTCATGCTTTATTGAGACTGGAGGTGGAGACCCTCCTAAGATGTAAAAACCTGCCTGAAAGGAGCACTGCTTTACAGGGGTCTAATCTAGCCTTTAAACTCAAAGAAAGAATTTGAGGGCAAAATGAATAAAAGACTCCCCCCCCCCCCCCAATCATACTATGGCATGAATATCTGGTTTGATCTGGTTTTCTGTCCTTTTATTAAGACCATTATTGCCTTATGCACTGATATGACCAGACCTAAGTGATGCTGTGATTGTTCATGAAGACCTTACCATGAATGTAAGTTGGTTTTCCAGGTCAAGTTTAGAAATATGCCAGTTTGATGTCCCTTTCATTATAAATTATTGTCATATAAAATTACCATGATGCATTTGTATTTCCTAGATAATAAATGTGTTTATAGTATTTAACAGTCAAAATGAGGACAAATTATATAGAAAGTTTTGTGCTGATAGTTTTAGGAACTGTGGCTCTTAATTAACATTAAATTAGTAAAAATATTTAGGCAAAATACTTGGTTATTGGTGGCTCAGTTGTAGGTTTCTCACCTCCCATGTGAAGGGCCTTGGTTCAACTACCAACCAATGTCCAAACTTGTGCAATGCCGGGCCCAAGCCTGGATAAAATGGGAGTGTTGCATCAGGAAGGGTATCCGGCATAAAATCAATGCCGAGTTGTGTGCAGATCAGATGGTCTGCTGTGTTGTGACCCCTTGACAGATGTAGCCGAAAGACTAACACCATGTAGCTTTGAGCTACTTAGTCACATGATCCTTTTTGTGACATGCATGGAAAGGATGTTTTAACATGCAGTTTCTAGCTTTTTGTGCCATGCTGTTATCTTGGCTAGCCATTTTCATTTGCCCAATTTAAGTGTGTTGAGGTTAGGGCAGTGACTTGACATCATATTTTGTTTTCATGTGGACTCTAGAGAATTTGATGGTTGATTTAACTTTCAAATAATCAGTTATATCCCTCTGAAAAGCTGTGAAAGCCCCCCCCCCCCCCTATTTGCCTAGGGCCCTTCCCAATTAAGCCAAGTAAGTAATAAAGCTTACACTCATGGAGCATTTTTTTAAGGAAAAGTATGCTAATACTCAGTAGGCCCACATTTACTCTCAAAATAGCCTCGATTCCTCATGGCATGGATTCCACACGATGTTGGAAACGGTCTTTTAAATATTGTGGTCCAATTTGACATGACCACATTGAACGGTCCTTGCAGATTTTTATTTTTATTTTAGCTGCAATTTCAGGCCGTGTACTTTGTGTTGTACTGATTTCATCTCAGCTTTATTTATAGAGTGCTTTTAACAATAAACATAGTCACAAAACAGCTCTACACAAATAAGAATTTCAGATAATAATATTTAAAAAAATCCAAGATAACATGACATGAACCAAATGTAAAAGGGAACCCTTCCTTGCACCATACATAAATCCCTTCTATGATGGTGTGCTATATGGTCAAAAGTGCAGTTGTAGGAAGTGTATGTTAGTTAAAATAAAGTCTAATTCCTGAGACCATCAAATCAAAAGCAAAAAAGTGAGGCGATCCTCAGCAGCAGTGAGTAGTCCCTATGTGATGAGAATTTAAACTAGATGTAGGTCATGATTGGGCATGTCTGGAGGGCAAAAAGGATCAGAATCACTGGTATCCCAGGTGTGTCATTTGTAGCTTGACAAAGTAGAAGAAACGCGTAATTGGGTGTGCTTCCTGTCACGTAATGGATGAGGCCAATGATTATTTTGTGTACAGCAAGCAGGATTTCTGGCAGGGCTAGCTATTACATCATAAATAAAAGGGGGAACCAAAAGAACACACCGATATGAAATCTGGGAGGTATGGAAATCAGTCAACATACCTGGATGAAACTTTAATTTAGTTCGGTTTTATTTATAAAGCGTTTTTTAACAGTGGTCATTGTTGTAAAGCAGCTTTACAGAATGAAAAAATTGTATTGCCCACCCTTTTTAAAATTCTCAGAATAGGAAAGGTGTACAGACGGTAGCACATGTTCTGCGGAGAAGCACAGTTTTGCACAGTGAACGGTTCTTTATAAAACCTAGGAAAATTAATAAAAATGGGTCCGAGTTGCAACACGACACTGGTCAGTAATAGATAATTTAAAAAAAATTATTATTATTATAGTGATCTACTACATACAACAAACAAATACATATGATATTTAACACTATTTTTATTTATTTGACATTTCTATTAATTTCACCTTTCAGAGATCCAACCTAAGCAGTAAGTGGTTACTTAGTATTGGCCAAATGTGTTTTTTTTTTTTTTTGCTTAAAACTAAATAATGGCTCAGTGAAAACAATTATGATGTTCATCTAAGAATGTATGTCTTATAGGAAGATGTGCTAAGATCAGATGATTTTTATGTTTATACACACACATACACACACTAAATAGGATTAAAAAAGAATTGAAGTAGACTTGAAGGAAGGCATTTGTGCAGTGAGTGTTTGGTTTTAACTGGCCCAAAATTTGCCCTCACCATTATACCACCTCCATAAACATATATATACTGTTGACACGAGACAGGTTGGTTTCTTGAATTTCATAGCACTAAATTCTGGCCCCTCGTGTGCCTAATCAGAAATCAAGATTCATTAGATCAGGCTGCGTTGCTCTAGTCAACTGCCTAGTTTATCTGAGTCTCTGCCTGTTCTTGGTTACAGAAGGGGAATCCAACATGGTCTTCTGCTGTAGCCCACCCACCTCAAGCTTTGATGTGTTCTGAGCTTTCTGAGATATCATTGTCTACACCACAATTGTATAGAGTGATTTTGTATTCTGTCTCTCAGCTTGAACCAGTCAGGCCATTTGTTGTTGACCTCTCATATCAGAAGGTGTTTCCATCTTTTTCTTTATTGCACCACTCATAAACTCTAGAGGCTGCTTTATCTCAGTACATCAGAAGTTTTACAATTACCAAACCCACCCATTTTGGCATCAGCAGGCAAGCCGCTGTCAAAATCACAGGGATCACATCTTTCTTCCCTAAACTTTACTCAGGCTCCAGGCCTGTACCAGCATATACAGTACACACAGCGCCAGTCAAAAGTTGGGACACAAGATTTATTTCCTACGTTCTAAAACAATACTGGATTTTCCCCACCAAAACTATGAAATAACAATATGGCATTGGGTAATTAACCAACAACAATAACAGTCAGTTGTTATAGACGTGAAGGGTCACCTGTTCTGGAAAGAACAGTATTGTCAAGTGCATTTGCAAAACCCATCAAGCACCATGATGAAACTGGCTCTCATGAAGACCTTCCCAGAAAAGCAAGACCAAAACTTCCCTCTGCTGCAGACGAGAAGTTCATTTAGAGTTATCAGCCTCAAAAATCACCAATTAACAGCACCTTAGATTAGAGCCGTTAAGGCTTTACAAAGCACAAGTAGCAGACACATCTCAACATTAACTGTTCAAAGGAGATTATTGCGTATTTTTGATGCCTTTAGCATTGTTTTACAATGTAGAAAGGATAAAAAAAATCAGGAAAGACCATGGAATTTTATGTGTGTGTGTATATGTATACAGTGTGTACAATAGCTTGCACAAAATGTAGTAAGCTCTTCTTTCTGAGCTCTTAGTAACATTACGGGCTTTCATATTAATGTGAGTGGCCGTTTATTTCTTCAGTAGGGTATTGTGTGTATCTTTCGTTAAAAAAAATAAAAGTTCTGTATTTTGTAAAAAATATCTCAAAAGGCTTTCTGATTCATTGAGCATTACTAATGAATGAATATAATTTATTTAAAGTTGTTCCATTCCTTTAATCATTCATCTTATTTATAAAATCAGTAACAATCTTGAGGGACCATTACTCTTCTAATCTGTAGCACTGTTGCTCACACGTTTTTCGGCACCCTTTCCCTCTCTGAAGTTTCCACATTTTTCGTGTGTTTGTGCGAGGCGGTGAAGAGAGTGGCCTTGGCTTTAATCAGTAAGGTTGAGTCTTTATGTTTTGTCAAAGCCTTTGGCACAGTGCAAGTCTAAGCTTCTCAGCTTTCATTCTCCCGAAAAACATTTCTTAAGAGCAGCTGTTGGAAAAATGTTCAGACGCCCCAAAGATGACCTACAATTATGAAAATGAGGTATTAATAGATTTAAATTGCATCCAAATGGTCATCATGTACATGCACAATGAAATCATTAGATGTGTTTGGAATTTTTTCTGGATGTGGTTAAGACGCCAGACACTTACTTCATATATACATTTACATGCTTGAACACTTGACAGAGAGAAAGAACAGAAGAGAAGATGTGGTCAGAGGAACAGAAGATGGTACACGGGACCTTGTGTCCCAAGAGGCAAAAGGATGCGCCACTGTATTGAATTACTTAGTTGCTGTGTGTGGGGGCAGTGTGAGCATGCATTGTGGCTGGTGTGACGAGCTGTAGTTGGTTTTAATCTCAGTTTTTGGGAAATAGTTCACAAAATTCTGTTCTTCTGAAGAAAAGCTTTATTGTGTAGATGTAGTTCTTTAAATTTCACTGAGATCACATGATGCATTCATGCACAAATGTGAACCACTGTGCTTTTGCATCACTGAATGCATTTAATAAATACATAGGCATTAGAATCAGAATCTCCATTAGGAAAAATACCTGCTCTTGCTGACTAATAAATTTAGTCTTGTTTCCCCAAAAAGTATAGTTTCACCTTTTACACTATGTCTAAATTGCAGTTTAAAAAAATAACTAATGACCTGAACATTCTAAAATGTGCTTTCTTATTAGTTTATGCAGTTTTAACATGGAGATCCTTATTTAACTTGTAAAACATTTAATAGCGCCTTTGTGAAACACATGGTTTGAGTTGTCAAAGTGATTATTGTAAAATGTATCTGAACTAGTGACTAATGGAACCTTTATTAACAGTAACCTCCGGTAATTGCTTCCTGTAGCTTCTGTTCAAGGATTAAGAGGCATTGTGCCCTTGCATCTATAATAAGAAGCTTTCACATATATTTTGGTATTTCTTGCTCATTAGGCCTGCTTCAGATCATAAAACAGGATTTCAGTGGATGGTAGGCTATGTCGCGTGCACACACACACACACACACTGCTTTTAGAGTCATGGAGGTAAGCTTATACTGCTCAGTATCTGCAGTGTTGACCTTTAGGTTTAGTTTTTGCCAGTATATAACCAATACAATTAAGGTGACATAAAGTTTGTACTTTTTATTAGAAGGAAATGTTAAGATGCACTAACCATCCACAGGTTGGTTAGTGCATCTTAACACACAATACCACACAATTTATGGACTGTACTGTACTGGCCCTTCATGCTCTTCCACTCCAACCTTAGCAAAACATGGACCATACTTTGTGCACTGGGGCATTGTCATGCTGGAACAGGTTTGGGTCCAAGTGAAGGTAGCTTGTAATGCCACAGCATACAGGGAGATTTTAGACAACTATATTCTTCCAACTTTGTGGCAACAGTATGGAACAAAACCACATACGGGTGTGGTGATCAGATGTCCACAAACCTTTAGCCATATAGTGCTTTGTCTTGTAATCTGTAATGAGAAGACAGGATGCCACACAGTTATCTGATAAAATCAGTTTTCTCTTGTTTGAATCTGCAACTGTAGAAGTTTTCTTCAAAATGCTTGCTTGGCCAAAATTTGGTAAAATATGTGATTTAGAAGAAGTGATGGAAAACAATGCAACAGCCCACGTTGTGTTTTTTGGCCAGTACAAGTTTAGTATAATCTTATAGTGTTTCTATGTGATTTACAACAATTTGAAGATGAATTTCAATGTGTAACTCCTTTGGTGTGATAAAATAAAATATCCATTGAAGTTATTGCCATTTGTCATACATAAGCTGTTTTTGGATGACTCCTGCATAAAATGTTATCGTATTGTCAAAGATGAGTAATTGTTGGGTTGCTTGTGTTGTGTAATCAGGTCCAGCTGAATCTGCTGCTTGTCCTACATCGACTAGCAGAAGAGTCCAGAATCAAGGCCTTTGAGGAGAAAACCGCTACTATCAAAGTTCACCATGTTAAAGCTGTTGCAAAGGTATTGTGTCTAGTCTTGTTAATAGTTTTATTTCAGCCTGAAAGATACGATTCTAAACATAGGAAGAGCCTCATTAAATCTGACCTGGTCATATATCACACCACATCTTCACCATTCTCTACTCCAGCTCTGTTGATTCAGTGTTTATTGCTTTTGCGCTTTTGCTAATGATGTATAATTGATTGTTTTCATTCTTTTTTTTTCTTCTTTTTTTTATGGGATGTTAGCATTTACAAAACTGTTTAACTTCTGCTGCTTGGCAGTGCAACACAGGGAAATGTGCTTTCCTCATTCGAGTGCTTATTTAAGAATCTAAGAATGTGTTGGGTTGAGTAGGTGTTAGGCCTTAAAAGCACTGAGGGTGCCTCTGATCAGCTGGATTATATTTCATATACATAATAATTCAATCAGGCTGCATTGCTAACAGATGTCACCTAGGGCTGTTTCTCTGGTCTGTACCAAATAATCCTTCTCACTTCCATTCACAAAGAGTTCTGACCAATCCTGCAAACTCAGGAAAGAAAGTTTTCTTTCCCTCCCCCCTGATACACACCTATTATGTATTAGTCCAGTGAGTGTCAGTACGTAATGGTCAAGACCTGTGCTCATTTGTGGGGTATAGATGCAGGAAATAGACCCGTACAATTGGACTTGATCACATTTTATTAATGTTTTATCTTTATGTCTTATTACAATTTCTTATGTAGATGTACACCTGTGGGTCATTTAGGATAACCTATAACCGTTACAGATGTCATCAGACTATTAATGCCTGTTAACATTACAAGGATGGAGGCAGGTAGTTGTGCTGAGCTGCATACTTTTAAATGGAAACACTTACAGTCGTAAACCCACATGTCTAATGCATCACCTTTAAGGAACCATGACCACTTGCTGCTATAAGCAGTATACATAGTAAGTATATAACAAAATACAAATATGTTACACACATTGACCTCCATAATGTGTTCAGAATTACAAATACAGAGTGCAGAGACAAATAAAAAGGTGCACTATTCAGGATTTTATTATGCCTCCCAAAGCTTGATATTGCAAGCAGGATGTTTTACTTTCATTCAGGCACAAGCGAGCTGTCAGATATGAATCTTCAATAAACACCATTTTCATTAAATTGAATGTGAACTGGTCCTAGTTGGTCGGGGGGTTTTAAATGAGGCGAAATCTAAATTATTTGTATATTTTTGGAAATGGACCCAAATAAATTTGTTAGAAAATGTCAAAGACGATCTAAACAAATAACTATTATTATTATTACTGGGTTAAAAACAGTCCCCACACATTTTTTAAGTTATATAAAGCTGGCAGGGCATAATATATAATGCTCATTGTACTGATATTTCTATTTCTGAGAGGTTTCTGAGAGGCTCAGAGTTTTACAGTGTTTCTGGCACTAAAGTGGCAATCTTTAAAAAAAAAAATTAAATAATAATAAAAATATATACATTTTTTTGTTTGTTTAGACCACACATACTTGGGGTTTAAAAATTCTAGATATAAGGACACACATTTTAAGCACAAAACGGATACAGAAAGTGACGGTTACACCCCTAATACAAATATTTAAGAACATCTAAATAGCTTGCAGTCCTTTGTAGAATTGCAGTCTACAAAAAGATTAAAAGACAATACCATATTTTAAACACTTCCCTTGCTGTGCATGCTACTTCAGACCCGTTCATCTGAACAACATTGCGGTCTTTGCACCAAAGGATTCGAACTAATGCTAACACTCATCTAGCCAACTTTACGTCAGCGTGATGAATTTATTTTTCTGATGTAGAGAAGCTTATTTGATTTAGATGTAATTCAATGCAGAGTTGAGTGTTCGCCATGCATGAGCTGGAGTGGTGTGAATAATGATCTGGTTGTTGTGCTAAAGAGCAGACTCATTATGACCTGTCACAAATAAATATGTTAGAAATTACATGTCTTGGGTAGTTTGCTCATGTCACACAGACATAATAAATTGAAAATAACAGTGCAAATCTGAGCAAATGAGAAGGAAGGAAATGAGAAGCATACTGGAAGGCTGGTTTGTGACGGAGATGAGAAATGAGCTGATTGATTCGGTTATGCTGTTATGCCTCTTCTGTTTTTCTGTTTGCCTTCCAGAAATTGTTGAAGAGCACACGAGGATGAGGTGGAACACATTGCTTTCTCTGTGAGCCTGAAGCTGCGCAGAGGCCAGGTATCAAGTGCACTCCAGACTCAACCTCTCACTGGGGCCACGACACATGAGTCATGCCATGAGTCAACATACGCTTACCATTTGCTCATCTTTACCTTAGGACCTTCTTCGTCTCTCTCTCTTTTTTTTTTTTTTTTCCCCCCCAGTCCTAAACTGTGCAACTGCAAGATAGTGTGCAAACACTTCCTCTCAGATTAATTCCCTGTGGAGATCTGTTCACTTTTCCTCTCCATTACTCTTGACCTTTTGCTTTTGTGTGGTGTTGGGAAACAGCTGTGTGTAAACTTTTAGCCTGTGACTTACGTTATCAGACCTGAATATCTGTAACCACAAATGTTTTCCTCCTGTATTTTGGATTTTTATTAGTACTTAATATGTGTTAATAAACAATTTGTGCCACTTAACTTGGGTGTAAAACCCTGACACTCCCCCTGTCTCTCCCTCCCTTTCGCTTTATGTGTATCTGAATAAAAGAAAATGTTGGCCAGTTGCCACATACAACAGTAGAACACTTATCTCAGAACCAATCCTCAAAAGCAGGATTTAGCAAGAAGAGTTTTTTTTATGCATGAAAGGAAATGCAAATGATATCTTTTGTTTATACAATATCAACCTTCTCAGACTGTTGAATTTAAACTCTAATTATGTACAGACCATTACTTGTGTTGCTGTCGACAGTTAGTTCAATCTCATAGTGTAAAATATCTCCACTGATGCTAAGCATTTGGCCCAGTGGCATATCTAGTGCTAATTAACTCTATTCCTGTAGCAGGGCACTGCCTCTTGGGTAATTTGAGTCTTTTGATGAACCAGGGACTTGACCTCAGACCACAGGAAAGTAAATGTTTGGGTCTCCCTTTGTGTGCATAAATGGATGTCAGGGTATTCCACTGATGACCACATGGTCTGGGAGGCATCCAACCCTAATCCCACTGTCAGAATTAATTGGAGTGTCTTTGCTGAGGTTTCAGTGCTTTGCTTACTGAAGTAAAAAGAAAAAAAAAGTAGGCATGTTCTTAAAAAAATTTTTCTCCAGGCCTCCGCTTCACCTTTCTTATCTTAATCCAGCAAACATCTGAGTCACTTGCTCACTGGAAACGGCCGCTTCTTTCCATCAGCTTATTCATCATGTTTCTGCATGTTGTCTGATTAGAGACTGAGGTCATTCTGCGAGGGCTAGTTGACCGTGGTCATGACCTGTCCTTCACCTTTCATGACCAGTAGAGGGCGATCATGCCGAAAATACCATGATCTTTAAATTCATTACAGTGAAGCTTAAGATGTGTTTAAAGCCATGCATACATGAAATCCCTTCATTCCAAGTATGTGGAAAGTTAAATAAATTGTTCAGAAAGGGGAAAAAACTCTATTTTTTCTACTTTAAAATAAAATTTAAAAAACCATCATTAAATTGTCTGTTTTATAATTTGCTGTTTTGTCATTATTAAGCAAACAAGTGGTATAATTATTGTGAATTTTTAGTTGTTCTAATCAATAATCATATAACAGTTGTCAGTATGGATTACTAATCATTTTTATTGCAGGTGCAGAGTGCAATACAAGGGAGAAAATAATACATCATGAAATAAAATATGAAATTTTTAAATCAAAGCTTATGATCCATGATTATTTGAGTGCAATGTGATGTGAAATGTGGTAATATTCATTTCTTAGAGGTAGCAAAAAAAATTGCAAAAAATAGTGTGTGTGTGTGTGTGTGTGTGTGTGTAGAATAAAAATATATAGTAGTATAGAAAAAGGGAACAAAGGCTGTTTCCGGCTGCCTTGCAGTTAGTTATGCTAGTTGGCGTAGTATCTGATGTTAATTCATACATGTTTCCTGCTACATAGATCAATATGTAGCAGAGATTCCTCTTACACATTATCCTGAACATTATCTTTAGACAACTTAAGTTTACTATAGAGCTTTCATACTTTAAAACTTCTAAAGATGTGACTAGTTAGTTTGGCTCATTCAGCTAGTCATTGGCTTACCTGTACATGTTTCCACAGGTTGGATGTTAAGCTGTGTAATGCTGATATCTCAATGGGTTTTGGAACGCATAATTTGCAGATCATTATCATGCTGTTTTCTTCAAAGCATTTAAAAATGAAGATTCCTGATAAATTGGGCCAGAGCTGCCAGAATGACTACCTAATGTTATATTTTAATTTGCTACCTAATGTAATATTTTAAACTAGAGAGTTTAGTTTATGATATGATTGCCATTGGCTTTAAACATGAATCTAACATGTTTTTTGGTTTCTGTTGGCTGAGATCTGATTTATTTAATGTTCACTTAGGTGTCGGATTTACCCACGCTTAGATTTGGGCTTAGTTATTATTTGAATCTGTTTTAACGACCCATCCTGTTAAACATTTTTTTTAAATTGTTATTGTGAAACTGTCTACCAGTATATATATCGTTATTGTTACATCGACCAAGCCTAATTGTGTATACAGTTCCTACAGACAGCCTCTTTCACAAGTTGGTGACAAGTTAACTGTCGATTTTCATGGATCAGGCATTTAACTCACTAAATGTTCATGGGAACGACTGCAGTGTGCTTCAAGCCACATTGGGCAGAATCTTCATTCGCAGATCTTCAAAATATTTGCATTATTAAAATATTTCTCATCAATGTACTGTGCTTGAAGTTTTCTGTGAGTGCAAACCATTTTTTCACACATTAATTCCTGAGAAATTTCATCACAAGGCCCAGTTAGATTTGAACAATTGCTTGATGAAGTTGGTTTGAAAGAACTTGAGTGACCTGCACTAACCCCTGACCCTTTAAGTAGGTTAAAAAGACTAGACTGTACTAGACTTCATCACCTAGTATCAGCATCTACCTCACAAATGCTCTTGTGAACAATTTCACACAAATCCCTATAGCACTAGGGATATTCACTATGCATGTAAGGTTTGAGTTGTCCACATACTTTTGGCAATATATTGGATCAAGGTGGAGGGGGTCAGCCCAAGCGACCTTACCCTGGTCCATATTACTAGTGACAAATTAACAAGAGATTTTAGGCCTTGTTCCTGTTTGTTTACTGTATAAAAGGCAAGATTTATTGGGGTGTGTTCCATCGTCCACATTGTCCTTGCCAACACATTGATTTTGTAATAACAATAATTTCAGCTTTCAGTGTCTATGAGGTTGAAAAATTAAGATTGTGGAGAGAATTGCTACCCTGTTTTAATAATGGGCTACGTGACTCATACAGAAAAATGAGCTAACGGAACTGGTTTTGTCACTTCCATAGGCTCATATCCACTTTGGGGCAGTGACAGATGGCTGCTTGCCTCCTCTGCACTGGGGTTCACAGCTTATGCTAACCTATCCAAACTCTCCCGCAGATGATATCACCTTTGAAACAGAAACATTTTGCAGTCTCTGGTGAGATCGAGGATTCCACTTACACACCTGTGTACAGTGTCACTAAGTTTATTTCAAGCCCTGCTGCAGAGAGCCCTGATTTACACAAGGGGAAAAAAAATTATAGGCTGCACAACTACCTGATGTCATACTGGCAGGAACAGAGAAGTATGTTAGTGTGCCAACTGGAAGCCTAGTACTTGTAGCTTTACTTTCAGCAACCCAATTTGCAAAAGCATATTTATTAAAAGCTTTGTTACATCTTATCAGAACCATGTTCATAGTGGAAGAGTATATGTGATGTGTTTGGCTCTCTGTAATGGAACTTGCTTGTAATTTGCCTTTTCGAGATTTAACTTCTGTGTTTACCATATTAGATGCTGCTTTTCTGTTCCAGTTTGATCCCTGTTTAAGGCCAGTTCAAAGCTATAACTCTCTTCAGTGTTTCCCTGCCGTCATATGATTTGTATAATGGGTCAATTCGTGATGACATATAGGGCAAAAAGTATGTGGATGTCACAAGCTGGGAATGCATCAACATGCATTTCATATCAGTTTTCTTCTGGACCTGCACACAATTTGGTTATGTAACCTCGTCTTGACTGCGTGATGGCACGATACACCAATAGAAACATGGTTCTTTTTAAGAAAGATAAAAAAAAATGAAACTGAATAGATCTGTTTTCAAAGGTAATGGGATGAAAGTGTATAAACAAAACGAAGATCTGCCACGCTTGATATCATTACATCGTTGACTTTTCAAAAGGCTCTCCATTTGTTTGTTTGTATGGCAGGTACCATCATGCAGGGCACCCGGCCTGGAGAACACTTAACACGTGCATATTTACACAGCTGGATATTTACAGATGTTGTTCCAGGTGAAGAACTTTAACATACTGCTTCACCTCACTAGTTAACCCTCAGTACTGGCTGGCTCTTGCTGTCTCCCTCCTCCCCTTTCCTCAGTCTTGCATGGCTGGTCTGCTTCTAATCTAACTTTGGAGGTCTTGATTTGTTTTGCTTGTCCAGAAACTCACATTGCTTCAGCACTGCCCAAGACCAACTCTGAGCAGATTTAATTAGATAACCAAGTGAAAACACTGAATAACTGAAATTGGACATGGTGTTAGGACGACTAGCCTCTGGCTAGACTGTAGTGCATGTCTGGCTGGGACTTTAGGATATTGTTTTAGTGATACAGTTACAAGATAGAACCTGCAATGCTGGTGTATTGTCATAGCCAGAGTGAAACTGTTTCCACCATGAAGAGCATGTGACAGCTTTATTAAATAGCTGTCGGTTTTGTAATATTGACTATTGGTTCAGATGCAAAATTCATCGTAATAAACATTGACGATTAAATTGTTGGATCTGACAGGAAAACAAGTTATTTTGTACAGAGTTTGGAATACAAACTCAAACTAAATTAACACACCTAATATTAAAACGGCTAGTAGTTAACCAACCCATAGTGGTTTAAAGATTTTGATATTTAAATCAGAGTAGAATAATGGCTATTTACTATGCCTTTACCTAGAGCTGGGGAGACATGATGTAACCAGAGTTGGTAATTTCCTTAGGCAACATCCTCTAATAATGCAGTTTGTAATATTACCATGATTGTCTGAGGGAATTAGACCATGCACGATTCAGGTGCATTTGATTACCAGTTATTACAGATCTTCATTAGTTATTGGAGGTCCAGAATGTTTGGGCCCCATCTGTCCCTTTTTTCTCTCTTTTCATGTTGTTCATAGCCTGTTTTTAAGGCTGATTGAAGAGATAGGGGACAGCCTGGTAAAATCTTAAAAGAGGAATTAATAGGAATTTCTAAATATGCTGCTGAAACTATTATTTACTAAAGCTTTGTTATTCCCTCCTCTTAGCATTTTAAGTTAAAATTGCTACCATGCTGTGGGATCATTTGTCCCTCTAAAACAGATCTTCATCTAGCCAAATATCTTTTGATTGATCACCTTTATCTTGTGAGCTGTGGTGGCTCATTCGGTTAAGGACGTAGGTTACCGGGTTACTAATTGTATGGTCGGGGGTTCAAGACTCAGCACCGGCAAGTTGCTGACTTTGAGCAAGGAAGGCCCTTATCCCTATCTACTCTAAGGATGCTGTATCCTGGCTGACCCTGTGCTCTGACCCCAGCTTTCTAATTGACAAAGGTGAAAAAATCATTTCACTATGCTGTAAGGTAATGTGACAGATAATTTAATTATTATTAAAACATTTCTAATATCTTCAAGCATGGTAGTGTGCCCATCCACAGGGCACAAGGGATGAATAGATGGTCTAATGATCATCAGCACCAGATTTCAACCCAGCTGAACAAATGTGTTAGACAGTGTTTTCCACCGACATCATCAAAATTGACGGAATCTCTTTTGAGAGAATTGTGTTGCAGTACAGTTCCAGAGACTGACAGAATCCATGCTGATTGAAGCTGGTGGCTCATTTTGAGACCTTTCTAATGCTCATGTTTAACACCTTACATCATCTTTCCTTTATTTTAGCACCTGAATGTAATTTTTTTTATTTGTTAATTTAGATAATAATTGCACCTTTAATTTTCTAATAACTGATTGTCCAAGTGTTTTATAACTTTTTTTTTTTAATCATCAGAGTTTCTAGCACTTGTAGAACATCTGAGATATCCACTTTTTCACTCCCATCCATAAAAAAGCCATACATTAGCTTGTCACCAATCAACATGGACATACTAAAAGTTTAAAGAAAATGTACCATGGCAGACATTTGGTGGGGATTTATAGGAAAAGGACAAAAACTAAAACATTTACTATATTCCTTGTAGTATGGACACAATCAGACAAATTCCAGAAGGTGAGGTTTTTTCTTTTAGCCTGATTTTTGTTCGGCATAGAAGCCAGCAGGTTTGTGTTTGAGCAGATGGGAGAGAATTGGCTGCATTTCCCAAGGGATGAAATTTACTCTGCCATGGAGCCTGGTCCTTGTTTATCTTTGAGCTTTATTGGATGTTGATGTTGGCCCAGTCAGAGAACCTCTTGTTTAAAGGCTATTTTTAAGGGAAGAAAAGAGGGGGTAAGTTCTTGGATTTAAGCAAACCATTGTGCTGTCGTACAAAATTCTGTACAGAGGTGAACACGGTAATCCCTTCTGACTTTCTGGGCTACGTTCAAACAATAAACAGAATGGTTGAGGTTAAAAGTTGTAGAAGCACTTAATATTCTGATGACCAACAATCACCATTTTCTGTTTCAGTTTGTGTTTGTATTTGATTTGTCAGTTGCATGACTGGTGAACAAACTGTTGATGTACATTTACATTAACACTTATGTCATTTGGCAGACACCATTATCCAAAGTGACTTACAGAAGTGCTTTGAAGTATCTATTAATAAATACATCTTGATTACTTGTTCACTTGGTCAAGGAGTAAAAACACTATGGAAACCTGTTGGGGAGGTAATATACATATTTTTTATCATTTTGTTTTGCCAGACAGTTACTCAAAAAAGCATCTTGAAAGTGGTCTTGAAATAATAATAATAATAATAATAAATCTTCCATATATCTCTTTGTTCCATTATATTATGAGATTTTAAGTACCCATAGGAACAAATGCAAAATAGTAATAATAATAATAATGCACTACTATATAATAAAGTAAATTATTTTTACTTTGCTGGGTGTTCAGGTGCCGAATGACATCACACACCTCATGTAAAACACTACACAAGGACGGCGAGCACCTGAGCGGTGTTTATAGATGACTCATGTGAAAACAAACCATATGCCCAATCGCCCCTAACTGAGGCTGGCACACTGAGCTCTGTTCGCTATTTAGCGTAAAGCAACATGGACATGGTGGCCCGCTGCTGGTCTGTCCGCTAGCCAAGCCTTGATCCTGTGTCCTCATGTTACCATGAGCAAAACTCAGACAGCTGACACAGTTGCCACAGCATTGAGGTGTGACCATAACACACCACCTGGCCTCACCTGTTTGGGGTAAAAGCTGTGTCAGGATAACATGTTTAGACATTGAAGTTACATTCTGCCTAATAGCAATTTAATGTCATTTTTCACTTACCCTCATGTCTGTTAACCACCTGGCATGTCTTCTTTTATCCATAGTCATTTGGAAAGAAGGTTTGAATATGTTTCTTTAATAACATGACAGTACAAATATATTGAGCAACTCCTTCCCTTTTTTTTGTGTAGCAAGGATTGTATACAACCAAACTGATGTGACTTTTTTACACTACATTGAAAATAAACTTCCAGCTTTAAAATTTGCACTTTCCATAATGCCAGTTTTGCCCATGTTTAGGTCACTGCATGCCAGCAAGAAACAAAAAGTTAGATGTATCTACTGTACATGCATTCTTAAAAAAATAAATATTGAAGCACACATGATTCCCCACAGAATCAAGGCCATAGACCGAGTCAGCTATTTAATTGTTTGTACATTCCTGTGTGTTTCTAGTAAAATTGGCATCCCTTCTTCCTTTTTGTTCTGCAGCTGATGAGTTTTTATATTTTAAGCCAAAAGTTATATTCCCGGAAAAAATACAATGTCTGCTTATGAGGTTTCTAATTCTGTGGTAGTAATCTAGAAAAGTGAAACAAACTAAAAAGTGAAAGGAATTTTTAAATGGCAAACCAAGACAAGTGGAGTAATAAAACAGTGAAAATCTCTCCCTTCCTCCTCCCCCAATGCAGTTCAAAAAAAAAAGTACTGTACATAGGCACTCTTGGACCGTTGATGGAACAATCAAATAAATGGATTGGATGTACTGTAACTGTTCGATAAATCATTACAGTGTACACTTGGAAAAGACTAACAACGAACAATATCAAATGTGTTATAAGGATGTTCTGGATAAAATCTTGTCATTATGGGTCCTGGGATGAGCACAGGACACTCTCTATGATTACAGCAACAGTTCTCAGAGGGACTGTATCCAAATGAGATCATCCACTGAAGGGTGTTTTCGGGAATAAATTGTTTTGGGAAGAAATATTCAGAATATCATTGAGATCATCCATTACATCATAAGGTGAGTCAGAAGTATGGAAGGCTCCAAACAGAAGGGCTACCCACAGTCATATGATATACTGTGTGTTTGTTACTGTATTATCTTAAAAATTGTGTCTATTTTATCATGGGATAATCTCACCGAGTATACATGGGGGGCTTCCTTGATTATTAGGGGCGAGTCCACTGGCTAGTGGTGATCAACATCACTGTAGATGGGCTGAACAGACAACGCAAACCATTGTTCTACAAGGTTACAATCACTCTCAGTTAGCCCCTAAATTATTGTATGATCATCACCTAAGAAATATACATTATTGGCATACATTATTACATTATTCTCCCCCATGATCTATATATACTAAATGTGTGTGTGTGTATATACAAACCCGATTCGAAAAAAGTTGGGACACCGTACAAATTGTGAATAAAAACAGAATGCAATGAAGTGGAAGCTTCAAATTTCAGTATTTTATTCAGAATAGAATATAGATAACATATCAAATGTTGAAAGTGAGACATTTTGAAATGTC
>JAOVVA010000048.1:16717184-16732950 GCA_028565275.1 Leiocassis micropogon
GTAGACCCCTCCATGATTTCTAAGTAAGAGAACTTGCGAAATCACAGGGTGATCAAATACTTATTGACCTCACTGTACGTGGTCACAGTGTTATAGTAAACAGTACACATGCACACGGATATTGATTATACTAAGACTGAGCACTAAGACTGAGCAGGGGAGACAATTACCCACAACGTTACTCGCAATCCGAGGTTCCACTGTACTTCATTAAAAATTCAAGAATGTCCGTCTCTTTTGAAGCAAAAATGAGGAGTGGCTAAAGACTTTTGCTCTGTACTGTCTGTCTATTTTTATGTAATTTTATTATATGCACAGTGGTCTCTGACCCATGTATGATAATTTTAATCAAACCAATTTTTGCCACTGATTCTGCCTATTTTAGGCGCAATTGCCACATCGATGTAACCCAGACAAATGAGGTACAGAGAAAATAAATAACACCTTCATGCCTTTAGTTTAGTGATATTGAAATCTTCCCTAGCTTGTTCCATGCAGGGGGACTTTGTGGAACTGTTTTTTTTTAAAACAACATATTAAAGTAAAACATTTAAAGCCTCAAACATCAGAGAATGAGATTAGTAACACTAGTATTTTGTAAGTAACCAAAACTAATGCGTTGATTTTAGAAACAGGTCAGTAGCTGCCATACAGTTGTCTTCATAGATGAGGGACTGTTAAAAAAAGGTCCCTTTAAATATTTATATTGTCACTAACAATAATATTCCAAACATGACTCAGTCTGTGAAAACCCAGTTAAAGGTCTTTACCTGATTTCATGTGGAAAACAGTGAATCACAAAAAATGACTTTAGCTGGGTTTTCATAGACTGAGTCATATTTGGAATATTATTAAGTCACTAACCCTTTGCATTATCTTAAGTGGTCCATAGGTGGCCGGTGAACCGAATATATGTTTGGTCCAGTGAGACTTTGAGCATAATTCCAAAGTATAATTATTACACCAACAACATAAGATAATAAGATTTATACACAAACAACACCATACTCATGATGAACCTTAATGTAGGCAGTAGCATGGGGCTGCTTATCTTCAGCTGTGGTTGCAGGTCTAGTCAAGATATTCAGGAGGATATCAGGGGTGGAAATAGCAATCTATTTTGATTGGCACAGCACTGTCACAGTTTTCCCCAGTGTTCTTTTTTTATTGTTTGCATGTATATCTATACAATCCATACCTAACAAAAACCTGCAAGTTTCTTTCCTACATTCGAAGATGAAGGAAAAGTTATCCTTCCAGCATAATAACCCAAAGCACAAATGCAAGTCAAAAAAGAAATTGCTTTAGGAGAAGACAGTCAAGTTTTGAAATTGACAAGATCTAAATACTATCAGAACCTGTGGAATGACTTTGAGAGGGAAGTACAGGAGACTCCCTGACAATTTGATATATCTGAAGTGTTTTTTTGCACTGAATAATAAAATAAAACTCCCAAATCAAAATGTGTTGATAGGCTAGATAGGTGGAATGTGAGATTTGACATGATTTGGTGTAGCGTTTTTAAATAACCTATCTGTCTATCTACCTATCTATCTATCTTATTATTTAAAAAATGATTCTCTCATAATCAGCTACCTGTACAAACTACTAAAGGACTGGACACATGGAGGTTCTTTGGAGTGCATGTGTGGCCTTTAAAGAACAGAAAAATCTTTTCTGTGCTCAAAAGCTATTGTAGACAGTACAACATGAAGTACAGTTTAAGACTATTTTCTAAATTTTGACAAGAAAAAGTTCTTGCTGGCAGCAATTTGTAGACCCACATCCTCATGAATTTCCTGACTTGCATAAAGGCCTTAGAGACAATTATAAAATGTGTTACTGAGAGCCTCAATGTAGATGGATGCTGCTGGCTACAACAGTCATGGATTATAAACATATATGGAACTGATATCGTTCATGAGTGAGTGTTTAAACAGGTCACAGAGTCTGCCAGTATAGTTAACCCATATTGCCAATGGCACACATCTTGAAAAACTTAATGAAATCCATAGATTGTGTGCAGGGACTGTTGTGGAAAATAATAGGTTGGGGTAACAGTACCAGTGGAGCGCAAATGAAAACCAGTACAATGCTACACATAGGTTTATTCAGGAGTACCTGGTACTGAGAGGTAGAGTAAGGGCAGGTTTTTATAAGCAAATCAACTTTTACATTGCCATGAGTTCCTCCAACTTTATTGCTTAAAAAATAAATTATTTACAAAAAAAAGAGATACATTAATAAACCATGTTTAGCACATCAATACTTCTTTGGGAAAGCAATCATATTGACCCAGGAATCAGTGTCAAACTGCATTTCTCAATTCCACAGCCTACAACACACCATAACCTACAAGTATGGCTGCGAGGGACAGCAAACTCCAGCCATCTCACTCACTGTCACATTCACAGTTTCCTATTACTGATTACACACACCTGGACTTAATCACCACTCACCACTATATAAGCAAACATAAATTTCCCATTCTTTGAAATGTATCTGCTCTGTGATATTTTATTTCTGATGTAACAAACCTTGTAAGAGATATATAACAAATTTTAATTTGGTTTGTTGGGATTATGTGAATTTGCCTTTGTCTTGGATATCCTGTTTGCAAACCATCTGAACTTTTGCTTGTCAATAGTGTTTTTTGGATTTGTTTCCTGTCTGTCATGTTTAGCAAAAGTAATACCTTAACTGCAGCTGTTTGTCACAACACAGTATACTTTGCCTGTAGCCCAGAGGCTGTGGTAATGCGAGATTGGCAGCAAGTCCTGGTACCTTAGAGCCACCAAATCAGAGAATAACAACAGTAGCTAGCCAAGCCAAGTGTTAAGTTCATGCAGCTATCATGAACTGATGCCATCTTTAACTGCAACAGTGGCACCATTTTACTCGCCTCCTCACCTCATTGTTTGCCCAGAAAAAAATTGTAGTAACTCCATACAATGCAAAAGGTTGTTACTTCAGTGCTCTTGTATTTCTGTAAGCAAGAAGGAACTGCTGTCCAGTTAGTTTTAAGTGACAATTCATTAATTTCTTTGTGGACAAAGCTTTCCCTCACTGTTTCCTCATTACATTCATCAAAGACACTGGCAAAATGGGTCTCCAACCACCACTTGCTTGTGGTAAGCCCTTTAAAATACTTATCTCCTCAGGTTTTTTCCCATTCATACTGCTACAAAGAGATCTTATCTGAGTAGCTGACTCTGGCATGGCTGAACCATCATTGAAAAGTTCAATGTCATTTCCCAACCTCTGCAAAACCCTCACATCCAAGCCCTGAATATAGGCAAAGGGCCATAAGCCATTGTACCAAGTCCCTCCAATTATAGATAAGCATCATGTATCACAAGACCATTTCAGTTCTCATAACCGTCATGTCCAAGTAGTATAGTTCTCAGCTTCTCAGGCACACAATCAATTTTTTCATCCCCAGCACTTCCTCCAGTTCAGCCCCTCGACGTCATTCCATTCCTAACCCTTTAAAGAGACTGACGCTCTTTTTTATCCAACTAATGCAACAAACATATTACTTTAACTAAGCATCAGGTTATTAGTCATGCAACACCTTACCTTTGCAACCTGTAGAAATTGAAGGGCAACCCACCTACAGAGCGAAGTAATCCTGGACTCCAGGTCCAACAAGTTGGAGAGCTGTGGCCCTCAGGAAAAATTCAGGATCCCAACATGCATAGTCCTTGATTCTCTTTTCTTTCCCAACTCCCAGAGGGATGTGGGTCCTGTCCACAGGAAAGACCTAAAAGAACTTTGGTCCCAGAGTGAGGTCTTCAAGAAAGGCTTGTTTTGTAATGTAAATGTTGGAATTGGCACTGAGCTTCATTTCTCAGAACGCACCCTGGCCTACAAGCATAGCCGCCAAGAACTACAACACCCAGCCATCTCTCTCTTGTTCACAATAAATAGATTACTGATCACAAACACCTGGCCTCACAGTCACTATAGATAAGCACCCAAAAATCTCATTCATGGTGAAGTATATGCTCAACAATATTATTAATCCAATGTACCAAATATTTGATCTATGTTGATTGGTTATTGATCTGTTTTGTTTTCTTGTTTTAATGCCCTTGTCTTGGGTACCCAGGGAATTCACTCACTCACTCATCTTCTATACCGCTTTATCCTGTATTCAGGGTCGCGGGGACCTGGAACCTATCCCAGGAGGCTTAGGACACGAGGCAGGGTGCACCCTGGACAGGGTGCCAATCCATCACAGGGCACACACATACACATACTACGGGCAAATTGGGAACGCCAATTAGCCTAACCTGCATATCTTTGGACTGTGGGAGGAAACCCACCGAGCACAGGGAGAACATGCAAACTCAGGAATCGAGTCTGGTCGGGAATCAAACCCGGACCCTGGAGGTGCAAGGCGACAGTGCTAACCACTACACCACTATGCCGCCCCCAGGGAATTCAACCCTGCCTTTTTTGATAATTAAACGACAAGTTATATTACCACTAAAACTGACACAACTAACTGCTACCTGAATAATGCATACTTGGAAGCATGTTTGGGAGCATGATTAAATCATTATATTTGTTTTATAATGATTATAGATGTATATAATCATTATAAAGCTTACATAAGATAAATATCTTACTAGCGGGCATCCTGACACAGACATGAACTGAGTGATTAATTTTTATAACAAATTTTTACATGTTCGGCATAAAATATATACATTAAAACATCATGAGTTGTTTATTATCATAGAAAAAATGATGGCAGACTGTAATGTAACGAAACATTTTTCAAACATATACAACAAAATCCTGCTAATTGTTTTGGATTTTGTTACCATGGCACACATGATGCTTAAGTAGCTCAAAATCAATGATGATTTTTGTACTTTATGAATTGGTGCAAACTGAATTACGGTGGTCCATGGAAATCTGTACTGTACATCTGATCAGTTTATTAGTATTATTTTTTTGTTTATTAGTACTATAATCTCCATTAGCCAAATCCTTGTAGTTTTTACACAGCAGACATATGGCAGAATGATATATCAATAGATCTTAGAATTCACAAACAGACTGGTGGCCTTCTCAGACACAATAAGCTCTGCGCATTCTAAATGCTATTTAATCACATTAAGCAGTGTGCCATCACTTAGGCTTTTTCCCCCCCTCTAGCTTTTTTTAGTAATTGAGAACCACTTGATGAATGTGTTTAATAATGTCAGGAAACAAGAGCACTTACACAGCTCATCAATCTAGTTGGAGGTGAAAAAGAGGCAAAGTTTCCAAATCCAGAGTATTTGGCTGGAGTTTTCTCAAAAGCTTTGCCCAGAAACAAATTGGGATGGGGAGGGAGGTTAGAAATGAGGGGCAATATCTTCTGCATAAAAAAAGACTCACTTATTTCAGAGCAAAGGGGTCATTTAAGTTCTTCAGTCTGCAAAGGAGGATAACATACGTAGTGGTTATCTGTCCTGTAACTGAAAAGGATTTCAGTGAGATAATTGCCAAATATACAAATAATAGGAGAAAAATCAATTTACAATGCCTTACTGTAAGGTATTATTAAATGGAGCTACAATTTAAATAGAGAAATAGATTGATGTAAGACGAAGAACTGATATAGTGCACTAAATCATGTTTAATTATCTGCACTGAAATTTGTCTGTTCACTTAAGTCTTCTGTCATTTTGTATTAGCTGTATGTTTGCTATCGGTTTATATCATCTACCAGCTACACTGGTCTGACTATTATTTTATGTATAATGATATCTAAAATTCTGTCCTTCATGGGTCCACACTTGAAGATTTGTAATTACTTATACACCTATATTCAGACTTAAAAACAGGTGCAGAGGCCAAGATTAGGGTTATGGCTCGGATTACCTTCCATGCTACTGTAGTTCCCAAGACATTGTTCACAAAATCAAACCAAGTCCAATCATGTTGTTCTTTCTATGCCCAAGTTCAGAGTGAGGGAACTCTCCCTATGTCAGGTTCCATTTTGAGAGCCTACATGTATTAACTTCTCTCAGACACATGCTTCATATTCATTAACCAGTTTGTCTCTGTTGCTTCCATGAATAGTCCATTTTATTGTGACATCTGTGGAATGTTCTGCTTATACTCCATTTATCCAAATGTAAATCACCAAGGTTTCCGTAAAGTTTTCAGTTAAATGCTTTAATGCCCTCTGACGTATGTGCACCAGTTTTCCTCTGTCAAAAAAACAGAGTTTATGACAGCAGGAAATATGGAAGAAACTGGTGTTCATTTACTAACTTTGTGTTCTGATTCCAAAGAACAGTGTAATGGCATTCTTTTGTTTATGATCAGCAAAGTGAAGCAAAAAGTTGTGGCATTTGGTTCAGGTTGAATTTAGGCACAGCAACAACATAAAAGAACAGTGGTTGAGAAATAAGAACAGAAAAGATGGATGAACACCTGTTTGCAATTTTGGAAACAGAAACTCCGTGGTCCGGCTGGCTCAGACTTGGGTAGTTTTCAGATAAATCCACATAAAATCCAGAGTATAAATGCAGGAGCAGTGAGAGCAGCAAGCCAACATAGGGACATTCTTGACATAGGGCCAACAGAATATGAGAGGGTCCACACGAAAGAAAAATGTAATCAATTATTTTTCAGTTTCAGTTTTCACAAGATCCATCCCATCAATCTGGTCAATATGTGTCATGTATTAGAGCTAAGATTTGTCACATAGGATTCCCTTATTTTATTTTTATGTATTATCTTTACTTCACAGTAAGATAAATGATTGGAAAGACATTACTTTGGGTAAACCTCAATCCATTCAGTCATTTTGTTCATTCATTTTTTTTCCTAGCATGGATTCCTGTTTACAATTAAAGCTGGAAATGGAAGAAGTCGGGCAGGGATATTGACCAAGTATCCAGTGTTAAGCTATATGCAGGAAAATTCCACATGCACACGCATAATTGCTGAGGTCTGCATTTTTATATTTAATCAAGATGTAATTCTAGAATTCACCTCACTTGTGTGACAGAAAAACATAAACAATAAAAAGTGGTCTTTTAATGAGTAATGAATTGGCAGAAGTTTTAGCTGCCAGCTTCTTAGTGAGAGGAATTTAAAAGTAGAACTTTTTTAAAGAACACATTTAATCTCTATTCTTTTTCCATTTTTTTTCTTGCATTCAGGTATTCAGTTCTGATTTCCCGAATACCTCCAGTGAGACACACATTTTTGCCTGGTTATTAGTTTGGTATGTGTGAGTCTCTTTCCTTGTGCTGTACCTGCTTTGAATTTGATGCAGATATCCTCTTACCAAACCACACAGGCCTCTGTTGTCCTGATATATGGCTGGGAGCTTATTCCATTCCTGACCTAAAGAAATATCAAAGAACTTACGCCTGTCTTTCTTACTATTTTTTCCCCTTCATCCTTTTTTTCAAAAGATGGGACTGTTTTTGTGGTCCACTTACCATGGAATTGTCCCTGACCTCTTAGGGTTTGTATGTGAGGCGTTGAATGTTGGCAGAGTAGGCGCCAGTGTGAGGGCACATGCTTTCTCCTCTTAGTGCCAAAGGTAAGATGTAGAAATGTTTATGATTTCTACAGGATTTTAAGTTATAAAATAACTGGAAATTAATAAGTTGTCAACTCATTTGTTTTTACTGTATTAAGATCTTAAAATAATGTTTTGCTCGATACAGAAGATACAGAAAGCTCTGTATGCACAGAAAATATATATTTGCACACAAAAATATGGAAAATCAAAAAAAAGGCTAGGCCACAGTTACAGTAGTATACTGTTACTGATATAAGTTTCTATCTCAGTATTTGTGGTATTATGAATGGTAATGATAGTATGGAAGGTGAGGTGGGGGAATTGAAGGTGGGCAGCAGCTGGCATGGCTGACAGGGCAGACACGCTGGGTGCACATAGTGTACATTTCTGCTGCTGGAGAGGAACTGAGGCAGGGCATTGCACTCTTCAAGTGATAAGAGCAATGGAACAGTGCCTCTGATTGTGCACCTAAAGCTGTACGGCTGAGTGAGGAGCCGTGCAGGAATGCACACAGACATCCCAGTAATGAAAACAACAGTTTTCGCGTTTATTATCTCATTTTACTCTGAGTATCTTCTTGATAATTTGGGTCCCCGTATAGACAGATCTCGAAGTCTCTCCTTTCCTCTATACATTATTATGACTAATTGCTGTTATTAAAACCATCACAACATATCAAGATAAATGTGCTATAAAGATCATTGTAAGATTATATTTACTTACTGGACCTTTGTGTGGTGGGGAAATAAAGAAAGAGATCGTGACAAAATGGGAGAAACAAGAATGCATAAAGATGTGATCCAGGTAAGTTGGTGCTTCACATTCAGAAAAACAGAAAACTTTCTTGATCAAAATTCTTAGCAAAGAGGCCTGATGCACACATCTTTGTATATTTCTTTGACTTCATTTGAAACATAAAATTTGTTTTCCACATGATAATATAATAAAGTTTAAAGAAGAAGCACAGATAAGAGCATAAAGATAAAACTATCATGTTTCTTTCAGTGAGACCCCAGAAACAATTTCACAACAGTCACTACAGTATAAACATTTGATAAGGAGACCATATTATCTCTCCCATCCAACAATTCTTTTGTATGTCTATGATAATGTAAAATGCTCTGGATGTTTTTGTAGGACTACTAAAAAATAGATTACTAAATATAGTCTAGTCAGTTGTATTATCACTGCATGTTTCTAAATTGTTGCAGCTTGGTTATATCACTTTAATTGAAAAAATTAGGTAAAAGAGGGCAATGAAATAAAAGAAAAGAGGAAACTGATCCTGAGCGTATCAGATTTTGTTGTAGTCAGCCTACCAGAGACCTAGTGTTTTACTCAGAAAGGTAAAGGAAATGGGGGAATATGGGCATAGTGGAGCAGAGTATCAGTCACAGCAATGCACTGATTCACACTGCAGAAGACACATACCTATATACACACACACCCTCTCTCATACACACAACACACATTATTATATAACAATTATATACACTGCTCAAGAATCAAACTCTGGTTTTAGTATAGTCCAGTTGAAAATCTTTACTAATGTACGTTTTATATTTTTGTCAGAGCAAAAAAATATAACAACAGCCAATAGGAACCAAATTCATCAGCCCAAGGAGGAGTGTATTCAAAACTACACTGAAAATCAAACTGAAAGATTTAAATCACAGGCTCATCCAAGTTGCTTAAATTTCATTACGGCAACTAATAATGTGACTCAGAAGTGTGTATGGCCCCTGCGTGCCTGTATGCACTCCCAACAACATCGGGGCATGCTCATGATGAGTTGGCAGATGATGTCCTGGAGATCTCCTCCCAAACCAGGGTCAGGGCATCTGTGAGCTTCTGGTTAGACTGTGGTGGTTAGTGTCGGATACACTGATTATATATTTTCCCATTGGTGTTCAATTGTTTTTTGGTCAAGGGAACATGAGGGCCAGTCAAATTCATCAGTGCCTTCATCATCCAGGAACTGCCTATAAACTCTTGCCACATGAGGCCAGGCTTTGTCCTGCACCTGGAGGAACGCGGGGCCCCAATGTACCGGCATAAGGTCTGACAATCACACTGATGATTGCATCCCAGTAACTCACAGCAGTCAGGGTACTGTCCAAGGATATGCCTCCCCCAACCATTACTGACCCACCACCAAATTGGACATGCTTGGTAATGTTACAGGCAGCATAACATCCACCACCATGTCTCCAGACTCTTCCACACCTGTCAAAAGTGCTCAGTGTAAACCTGCTCTCATTTGTAAATAGAACATGGTGCCAATGGCAGACCTGCCCATTCTGGTGTTTAGACTGCTGGAGGTTATTTACTACTTTAAGAAATTACAAGAAAGGTAATCGAGGTAATCGAGTGCAGGCTATATTCAAGAGCAGAGCTAGCTCAGTGGTTCAGGCATTGGCCTATGGTCTGGAAGGTCCCAGGTTCAAACTCCCACCACCACCAAGTTGCCCCTGTTGGGACCTTGAGCAAGGCCCTTAACCCTCAACTGTACAAATGTACTATAATGAAAAATCTAAGTTGCTCTGGATAGAGTGTCTCCCCAATGTGTTGCAGAAAAATAGTGGTCATACAAAAAAATGACTTGTTAGAATCATACAAACTCCCTTTTTATGCACAGTATACTATATTTACATGTATGTTCGCATATACATAAATCACTGTAACTATTGTTTTATTTTCCTAGCAAAATGTAAAGAAATAAGGGGTGTCTGAAGACTTGCACAGTATGGTATACTGTATACAGTATATGCTTAGTGTAGGAAAAAAGTGATAAAAATTGTCTTGCAAAATTAATTAATTAATTTCAGTCAATAAAATCTAGTAGAATAAAATATCATGCAGAATATTATCTCAATTTCTTGTGTTTTAGCAGTTACTGATAGCAAGTCTGCCTAACAGCTGGAGGCCCTGACATGCTACTTCACAGTCAGTTCCACTGATAATGGTGATTGGTGAATGTTCACCCTCATGTTCTCAAGTATAACTGCTTAGGTTCAAAGCAGCAGCCGAGGCAGCTGTGGAGATAAATGTAGGTAACCTCCGAGAGAGACCAGTCCACACAGAGACCAGACCGATGGTACAGTTTGCAACAGGCACAAAAGAATTTTGGATCTGTTGCAACTTTGCCCAAGATGTTTATAAAAGCATAGGCAAAAGAGCATAGCAAGATGAATATGTTGAGGAGCTTGATGAGGGCCTCAAAATCCATCCTATACTCATACGGGTACAGCCGTCCTACATCTGTGCCAGCTTATAATTCTATTCACAATGTTTTAGTCAATTACTGCTAAAGATGTCACTCTAATAGAACATCCATATGCTTGCCAAAATCATCTAACCACATGACAAAATTATGTACAGTATGACAGTTATTTGTTTAGGAACAAAAATTCTTTGTCATATTACCATTTTTTCCCTTTCTTCTTGTCTTTTCTGCCACAGTGAGACTTTTAACACTGCAGTTGCTTTTCTAGTTAAACAGAATATTTCACCTTGTTCTCCACATCAGGTTCTCCATCTGCATTATCTCAAAAGAGAATTATGCATCCTCCAACTTGTGGGCTTGTGTCTAGATACTGCTTGTGTGGTTTAGGGGTTTCCCTTGTTTTACCACACACTGAGTCTGCTACATTGAGCATCACTCAACACTAAACCATCTGGGTTTACTTTTCTTCACCCCTGATTCTCTATACTGGCCTTCTGTTGGCATGGTGATATCTAATCAGAGTAACTTCCCCATAAGGTGGAACATTAAAACACCCAAAATTATCTTAGAAAAAGACAGAATGCATGTAGCTTTCTTGAAGAAGGATGGCAGGACTGAAGAAGTTGTGTATGGGAGGGGTCTGCACTAAAGAGAGATAGTCAAGAAGAATGCTCCTGGCTGTGGAGCAGTGTGGACACAGGGTCACAGAGGCATGTAGACGAGTGGTATGTTGAAGTCAGAACTACACTGGAGGTGTAGAACATTTGAGTTCTTTTACACCAGCTTTATCAAACCATTTGTGTATAGAACTTACTTTGTCCACTGAAGGATTGTCATTCTGGAACAAGTTTGGGCCCTTTAGTTCCAGTAAAGGCAAATTTTATTACTACAGCATACAAAGACAATTGTGTGCTTTTAACTTCGTGGCAACATTGTGGGAAATGGCCTCATATGGCATAAAATTAAGGACAAAAATCTGTGATTAAAATGATGTAGGCCTATCCTTTAAATTATTATTATTATTATTATTATTATTGTTGTTGTTGTTATTATTATTATTATTATTAAGTCGTTGTTTTTAATATTAAAATGTTTTAAACATTGTTGATGAGGACAAATGTATTTGTCACAATGCTCTCTATTTACATGTTAAGCATATTGTGTTTAGCACAAGGTAGAAAATGATGCATCCTCTTTGACCATTATCTTGCTTTCTTTATCTGTATAGGCTGACTGACGCTTCTTCATTGCCCAAAGACACTTACTCTCAGGTGCGTCATCCGGCATGTAATTGCTATTCATTCAAGAAATAACATAGCCCATTACGGAAATAGCAGCATGCAGGATGCTGGTGGTGTCTCGGCTCTGATGCAAAATAGTGATTATGCCTACTAGTGCTTGTTCATTAACAATGTAATAATGAGTCTAAATATCTCTCTAATAAGAATCGCTTGCTCAAACATTAGTGGCCTCTTCCTATCCCTTGCACGTAATTCTTAATTAGAAGAAATTATAATCTTAAAATTGCTAGGCATAAATAAACTTGCATAACATGTATTTATCTAATTTGATTTTATTATGTTTTCTTGTGGGTTTTTTTTTTTACTTGTGCTGAAAATGTGGCTTAATGGCCAAAGATGATGAATGCCTGTAAAGTATACGCTGCAGGTAGGATTTAGTTACAGGGCTAGTTGGCAGAGGGCTCGGGAGAGTCTGAGGCAGATTAAAAGCTACACAGCAAGGGCAGGATGTTTGTATTCCAATGAGGCATGACCCTGGGAGACTGGGCCAGGTCTCAGCATCCCAACAACATGGCCTTTTAAGTCAGATAAGCTCAGCACAGAACACTCTCCAGCTCCCTAGTGTCTTTGCTTCTTCTTCCCCTGTTTATCTATGAGCAACTTTTCAAGTTTTGCTATAAAACTTTTTATGGTTTTACTTTTCACCTGACCTTCATCTGTGCTTGTCTGGGCCTCTCCCTTCACTCCACAACTTTCTCACTTTCACTTGTTCCCCATCTATCGGCTTACTCTGGGGGAACAGTGTGTTTTTCTCTCTGTAGCCCAGCATTGTCAACACCAAAGCTTTTGACTGATGACAGTTCTTGATGGGCACTGTGAGACTGTACTATCTGCCAGTGTGCACAGTGGTAGTGAGCGTCTGTACACGCTAAACATTTACGAGAGAGAGTGTGGTTGCTCAGTAGGCTTTGAGTGTTTATTTATTTGTTTTTGTTCTGTAGCTCTTTAAACAGTGTGTGAAATGTCAGCTGCTGTACAGGGATCTACTTTGCTTTGACAAGCCTCACATGTTTAAATGTCCTTGTGGACCTTCTCCACACAAGGTACTCATGATTCCCACATGAAAGTATGATATGACTGTGGTGTCCATACATCCTGCTAGTGCAGGTCTGGGGAGAATTGATGTCAAAAACATTTTCAAGAAAAATAACATGTGCCTTGAATGAAAACCAGAAATCTTCTGTTATAAAATATGAAAAAAAAAACCTGGCTTATCTGAAAACATGAGCAAATATTGGTTGAAATCTGGGAATTTATGACAAACTCTTTCTTTACCTAATAAATCTGAAGGACCTATTTTACTTCTTTTTTTTTGTTTCTTCAAATATACAACTTTTCAGAAAGACAAAAACAGGTCTTTATTCAGTATAATCCTCAAATTTGTCTAACCATAAAATTTTCCATTTGTGATTGTGTTCCTAAACTGGCATTAACTATAGATTTCCCTTGCTTTCTTTTTGCTAAAGTTGAAGCACTTACTATATGTATTCATAGTATTTAATGTAGGTATTTAGATTTTATATTATTCCATTATACAACACCCCTGTGAGAGTCAGAAGAAACATTGTGCTGTGGTGCACTTCAGGCCATGTTTTTCCATCTTCATGCAACACCTCTCAGCCCCTGTAAATCTCCTCTTCTTAACAACCAGCATTAAAATGTCACTGATTAAATAGCTGGAGGATGACTCCATTGTTGATCCTGATGAGTGGAAATCGGTCTTTATGGCTGGTCAGGCTTTTATCGGGAGTGCTTGTGAGATCTGAAAGAACTTGTATGATATGTGATGGAGAGTAGGATAAACTTGCTAAATAAGGAATGTCTTAAAGTTAGCTGCTAGTAGTGCCTGCCGTTTAAATTTTTTAAAAGTTGAAATATTAAAGTATGAATTATGGTATGTATTTTAATTCTGGACCTGACAAATGGCCTGTTGCTGTTTGAAGCGCGCACATTCACTGTAACAATTTCCTAGAAGCTAATATATGAGCTCTTCCACAGTCAGCTATCCAGAGAGATCTAGTATCCAGCAAAGTATCCAGTTATTATGCAATAGGCCATAGATCCATGGCCCAGCGCAAGGTCTGTTTGCTGTTAGATTGCTGCTTATAGCAACATCAGCCGATGTCCAGCTGTCCATTAGGTTGCTGCAGAGAGAGAGATAGTCGATGAGATCATACAGTTTGTACAGATTTTAGTCATGAATAGCATATAAATAGTTCTTTATTTAGTTAGAAGCCAAGTCATTAGGACACAATACAGAGCAAATTAAGAAAACAGAAGTCTCCCTTCTTAACAGTGCATAATTCTTTCTTTTGTTAGAATGAGCAATGCAGGTAAAATCAGAGGCGCAGAAAGTTCACTCATCAAGTCAGCCAGGAGACTATAAACTTACCCGGCCAATTGTAAGCTATAAAATGATTAAAGTTTGGTAGCTTTAATAACAAACATATGCATCAGTTAATACATTTCCCTCAGCTTCTGTTGGTTTTGTAACATGGTAAATAGTTACAATGTAAAAGAAACACACTGTCAATCCTGGAAGCAGGGCTTTTCACTTATTTGTTTTGTGGAAAGCGGAGAAGTTAGTTTTGTGAATCACATGTTGACAGATGTCTGCTCATTAAGTTGCAGTGCTCATGGGCCCAGCAGCATGGAAGTTGTTGTTGGCTAGGGTGCAGCTGACAATGCTAGCCAATAAAATGAAAACCCTTAAAATGCCATGAAAACACAACTGTGATAGGGTGTAAATTAACCTGTTGTGTGGGAAATCCTTAGGCCGACTAATATTTACAATACCATGCTGACTTTTTTCACCAAAGGCTTGTTTTAATGGCCATGGATTCCAAGGGGATTATACAAAATGTTACAGTGGTGAGAACAGTGCCCGTGTGCTTTCCTGCAGCGGTTGCGTGTGTGGCAAATGCGATTTGTGCTGGGAGGTCAGGAGGCCAGAGAGTGTTTCCCATCATGCCACAGTTCAGAGAGCTTACCCACACAGCTGAGGAATGACTCCATTGATGGAATCTCTCTCTCTCTCTCTCTCTCTCTCTCACACACACACACACACACACACATATACAATTATATGCAGTCTTGTATTGTAAGGGGTGAATGCTTCCATATTTTTTGTTGCATTTGTCCTTGATTTTCCATTTTGTCCAGCTTTCCCAGTTTTTTCCATATGTTTGCTATTAAAGAATTTCAGTAAATTTTCTGAATAAGTGAAAAATGACTTGTCTGTTATGGAGACTATTGATCTGTGTGTTGCACCTAAAGGATGCCTTCAAAACCCAGATTATGGTATTAGATCATCTGAGCTGTTTCTTCTGTGAAAGCTTTTCCAGTCTGCAGACCTTCAGCTCTACAGGGATTTCAGTCAGACAGATGACTCCAGGTGGTTAAACCACTCTCAGTTTTAGTGTTTGTTGAGGTTGATGGGGGTAAATCCAATGTGTGTGCATGTGTGTGTGTGTGTGTGTGTGTGTGTGTATGTGTGTGTGTGTGTGTATCCATAAAGATAGACAGATGGACAGGCAGGCAAGCAAACAGACAGACTGATGGATGGATGGATGGATGGATAGATAGATAGATAGATAGATAGATAGAGATAGATAGATTTAGTGGTGTGAAAAACTATTTGCCCCCTTCCTGATTTCTTATTCTTTTGCATGTTTGTCACACTTAAATGTTTCTGCT
>JAOVVA010000048.1:16733050-16768754 GCA_028565275.1 Leiocassis micropogon
CAGAAACATTTTGTGTGACAAACATGCAAAAGAATAAGAAATCAGGAAGGGGGCAAATAGTTTTTCACACCACTGTAGATAGATAGATAGATAGATAGATAGATAAGTGGGCAGACAAACAGATGGACCAACATATTCACTTCTATGTTGATGTAAGATAAGGCATAATCAGTGTTGATTAATCGTTTGATGTTAGTTCTGCTGTGCACAGAATCCTTACAAACAAAATAGATAAAAGTTACATTATTTGGTGTTAATTAATGTTGAATAAAACATTATATTATTTTAGTGTTTCTGTCTTTTTTCACGCCAGTTTCAGTTAACCTTTTAGTCAAAGCTACTTGTTCATTGCCTTTCTATGTAATTGTGAAAATGAAAGTGGCAAGTTCAACAAATTATTTTAGACATTTATCTGTAGTCTATCACTTTCACACACGGTGTGTTCAGGGCTAAGTTTGCTTTAAAAAACTCTGTCCACAATGTTCAGGTAGACGAGATATAACCAAATTTACTGAACAGACTCAAGTCTGGAAAAACAGAGCAAATAACCTTGAAATAAAAAAAATGCCATCAAATTCTAAGACCATCCAGGACTGTAACTGGCAAATCGAGACACAATGATTAACATATAACTAATAAATTAACATTTGTTTATTGTTTATTAAAACAATGTGGATTTAATGACTGTCGAATTATTAATAAACAGCATTGTCTTTATATTGGTAAGGAGGATGGTAGTGACCACTATGTCCACCATGACCACAGATCACATGTAGTATAATAACAAACATATTGCCAGTATACGCCTCAGTTTAAATAAGTTCAAGTAAGCAATTTTCATGAGCCATTTGGGTTTTTACGGTAATAGGGTTGGTGTATTGGCATTTCCGTAACTGTGTCCAACGAGAATAAGAATAATTAGGCCAGGGTTTGTTTTATGGAGGGACCATTATCACTAGCCATAAACAGTCCAACATCTCCCTGTCCACTCCAGCACTTAGATATGCTTTTTATAGGCCCCATGTGCCCAACACGCGGCACACACCTGTTTCCATCCAGCATCAGCGTCCACCAGCACCTAGTCATAGCCAACAGACAGCTTACTGGCACGAGTGGAGCCAGTCCTGTGGCCATTAGCTTGAACACCCATCGGTTTTAATTATTCAGTAGGTTTGGTCATAAAAGCATGCTTTGAATCATACTGTTTTATATGACTCCATGCTTTTTATGTAATGGGTTTTGATGTTGGGTGTTCATGTTCAGTGAATGCATGTAATGTCTAATTAGCACAGTTTAAATTTAACAACTTTTAGCTCTTTTCCCCCACTCTTTTTAACTCAAATATTTCTTCCAAAGTACTTTTTTATCAACACACTTGAAAGGAGGAATTTTTGGGGTCACTATATTGCTTAAATACCATATTTGGCTTTTTGGTGACTAGTCAGAAGTTATTTCAGTGATCTAGTACCTGACAGCTTGTATGGAATTGGACTTTTTTTAGCTCCTATTTATTACCACTGTTATGGAAACGTCTATCATTTATACAAGCTCTACAAGTACAATATTTTGATTTGAAAATGTTTGAAAATATGTTATATTGCTGCATCAATAATGAAAATAAACCATACATATTTCTCTGCAAGTACTGTACATTAAGTGCACGGTGGGTGCCACTTGTCCTGATTTTTCCAAAATACATTATCTGGACAAGTAACGTTTTATTTTTTATACATCTGGTTTATACAGCTATATTTTATATTTATATTGCATAACTGTAACACAAGCTCTTCAGAACAGGTTGTCAATGGCAATAAACACCCCAACCAGTGTTCTAGTGGCCTACTGGTAAAAGGATGAAGAAAGAACCAATTTTTATGTTCATGCTGCAACTAAAAAGCACCAACGCCTACTTCAGGCATTTCCATGTTTATGTTCAAAAAAGATTCAATTAAGGATTATGAAATTGCTATAGCTGAATTGTTTTCATAAACCACAGCATGCACCATAGCTACTAAGGCAAACAATTTTTGTTTAAATAATAATAATAAAAAACATAGCCTTACTCGAAATAAGTTCCTAAGAGACAGTCAGTCGTTTTGACTGTCAGTCATGGTTGTGTCAAGTTTTTTTCTAAATCAAAGCTGGCAACATTATGCATGACTGGAAGTCAGAACCATTCCTAATGAGCAGCATTTGTTTGACATGTACTGTATAACTACACTTTAAGCAAACAGTACAATAAATAACTCAGGTTCATAGATCATATATATTTTAAAATAAAATGAAATGCAGATGCCTGCATAAAAGCCCCACAGGCAGAACTTGAGGATGTTGCTACAACTGTGCATTTTTAGTCTTCCTACAGATTGTGTTGACTATTTGGATATTTGCTGAAAACACTGAATGTCCTGAACAAGACAGCTTTTCCTAATCACATACTAGTCCGACATCTCATGTCTTTTCTTTTAATTGTAAGGTTTTGGGTGTGATTACAAAGTGAAAAAAACAAAGTATAAAAAAAAGATTTTTCATAATTATTATTTATATTTATTTAAAACCCCATAAAGCTTATCAGGTCAATATTGCTGCCAAGTACTCTTGATTCTGGATCCTTGAATACTAGCCTATTTACGGGTGTACACTGATAGCTTCATTTGTATTCGAAGGTTACGCTGTTTAACTAAGGATTTTATTTTCAACTTTTTAATAAAAAGAAATGCTGCTTAAAGTATTTTAAAAGTCAATTAAATTTGTGAGAAATGTCGGCTCTTCCTCTGCTCTGGTCATAAATAATTTTCCTTAGTTTGTTGCTTAAATGCTATGGTTTATTGTTCTGTTTACTTATTACCCAATTTACGAACTGAACTGAATGTTTTGTTTTCTTCAAAACAATGTACTTTCTCCTGCATGGTGAACTCTTGAACAGTTTTACAGCTTCAGAAAATCATGTGGTACTTTTTGTTTCCTTATGCAATAAGTACAAATTTTGTGTGATCATTATTGCCATTTGGTGTTCATTCTTAAGACGTAGAGTATATGACAGTAGATTAGATTACATTCAGGTGTGTGGGTGAATGAGTGCTCGATTGCCTGTGTGTTTGATCCAGTTTATACATCCCGTGCACATTTGCGTAAAGTAATTTAAACTTTTTAAACTGGGGTTCTTGACAGTTTGATGACTTTCCTATGGCACATTTATGTCTCTGCCAAATGCCATGGAATACTTGAGTCAGATTGTAGCAGCTTCATCACCATCTAAGGTTCAAGCAGTCCATGTGAATTTAGATTTAGTGCAGCTGTTTCATTAGAGTTTTCACCTGGATAGAATTTTAAACATCTTAGTTTAAGGAATGAATGGTAAGAAAGAGACTATGATGGAGAAGATGACTGCCTTTAGTTGGCATAATAATACTACTTCTACTAATACTACTACTACTACTACTAATAATAATAATACATTTTAAAGGAATTGTGTAGGATACAATAAGCATTTGGCATTTGCTTGTGTTTGGTCACTGTATGTATATCTGCTCCAATTCCAACTGACTAAACTGACAAGACAAACTCATTTAAGTCCGAATTTTCTGAATGGCATCCACTGAGCCTTCAGATTTCTCTTTTCTTTCTCACCCCAGCCCCTTAAGAGCTATAAATAAAATTAAAATTAAAATTTCATTTAAATCACAGCTGTAATAAGTGACTACATGTAAATAAATAGATGCAGAGATGTTGAAGGCACTGGTAATAAAATACCTAGCTTCTCCTACTTTCCTGGACTGGCAGACAATCTGCAAACTAACACACACTGAGGAGGTTACTCCCTATCCCATCCAACCCTGTGCAGAGCAAAGAGTGAATACACTGGGACAATAGCCCAAGCTGGTCCAGACAGACCACCTGCCAGCAGAAAGAAAAAGCCTTAATCAAAGTTAAAGAATCTCCCAGCATAGCACAGATTAAAATAAACCTCCAGGCTCTTTATAATCTCCAAACTCCTCACTTGGAACACCTAGGGTCAGAGCCCAAGTTGTTCAGCAAGAAGAAGTTGAATGAGCTGCTAGAACTGCCTTGATTAAATCTCCAGGGGGGTTTGACTCCACTGTACATGGCTCTTGGCAATCCACAGTCATGCAGTGGGTCTCAAGCATGTTTAGTTAAGGAGGCTTTGTTCAGTGTGTTCTCAGATTAGAAAGATGTCATGGAGCGTTTAGCTTTGATTCTTAAATTCTGGACAAGCGTTTAACTGACAGCTCCACATGCCAACATGCTAACAAAGGAAATGTATATCTGATGTGTTTCTAATGAGGCAGATCGCTCTATTTCCAACTCATGTTGCATTTATTTAAACCTTTGGTCCACACACCAGGGGCATACCTCAGGAGGAATGTGTTGTTAATGGCATAAAAAATGCTCAAATTAGTCATGGTTGCAGAGAAAATATTTTAATGGGGATATGCAGTTATGCATATTAGTGCACCTTAATTATCTGAAAAAAAGTACTATATTATTTAATTCTCAGAGGTTGGGAAGAGCAGTTGGTCATGTATTTATTAAATCAATTAAAATTCAAGAAACTTTAAGTGAGATAGGCTTCCAATTCTTAGTTAACTACCACTTGCCTATTACTCTTTTGCCTTGCCAAGAGCTTTATAATATGCTTTATAATATTCATCAGTAAGTATCATGATGGCCTATCATGTACAGTGACCACCTCACAGCTCCAGTGTTCTTGCTTCATGTTTCTGTGCATGTTCCTGTTTCTGTGCATGTTCTCCCCTGTCTGGGTGGGTTCCCTCCTTGTTTTCCTTGTTTCATTCAAGCATCCCACTAGGTAGACTGCCTAAGATAAATTGCCCCTAATGTGAATGTGTGTTGGTGGTGCCCTGCGATGCATTGTCTTATCTACCATGTAGTTCCTCCCCAGGCTCTAGATTCACTGTGACCTTGTCCAAGATTAAGCAGTCAATAAAAGTGAGTAAATGAGTGAGTAATCATCAGGTAAGTAACATTTTAAAATATCATCCTGTACCCTCCTGTGTTCTCATTTAATACATATGCTTGCTTAATGAGAGGGAAATGTGAGAAAAGTTCACAGCTGGTGGCTAATACTCTGCATGCTCAAAATTAGAGTAAGTAAACTTTGTTCAGTATGGCAGAAAGTGGGCTGGGATTAATGTCATTGGTCTTCCTTTCATAACTACATTGAAATTTAATGTCTAGACTCCACTCAATTTATTAGATGCATAACAGATTTTTACCTGTTCTTTTTTCTTTCTGGTTCCCACATATAACTTGTTCTGCACTCACATTTTTAAGAGAGGTGCACCTGCCCAACTTCATTTCAGGCTGCTGACGGCTTCTCTCAACGACTATCACATAGAATGACCAAATGACCTCACCTCCTCTCCTGCGTTACCTGCTAGTGTTCTTCCCTGGGACTTATTTATCAGCAGGGTGGGGGCACAAAGACAGGCTTTATTCTGCCCCCCACCCATGTAAAAATGAATTCTTCTGGAATTCCTACCTCCCACTTTGATGACGATAGGCTTTTATAGTTTTTTTTTTTTTTCTTGCTCTAGTGAAGTCCTGATTAATGTTTGGGTACAATGATGAATATTTTTTAAATAATATTCTCTCTACAACCTTCATGGGGCATTAACTACTTTGCCTAGGAAGAAGGGACAGTCTGGCATTTCTCCCAGCACCCTTACTGTGATTGATAGAGTAGCCACAAAAGGGGAAACATTGGTCTGGTCATGTTCTTATAAACATCAACACACTGCTTAGGAAAAGCAGGCCTCTGCTTTCAGTGCCAGACGTGTAAATAAGCTTCCCTGTGGGAAGAGGGGAAACTACTGCGCCTTGCATTGCTCTCACGTACACCAGTAATCATTACCATTGTTTATACTTCAGAGCATGCACACAAAAAATGCAGGCATTTGTCTTTATGTGGCTATTGCTGCATATCAAATGAAAATGCGTCTCAGGCCTTCCGGAAAGAAAAGGGCCCACAAATTCATGGGGATGCAGCTTGCAACCAAGGGCTGTGTAACCAATTACAGCGTTGACGCCCTCTAGAGGCTAAGAGGAGCGGTTGTTTTCATTGAAATAAAAATACGGGATGAGACCCATGTCCCCAAAGTGGTACAGCTCGATGACTGTTTATGCTTTTGCACACGTCCCTCCTCCTCACTGTCTCCTTGTACCTGAATTATTCGAATTTAAAATTTACATTTTAGAACATGTTCATGTTTCCTATTATCATAAAGACCATATTGCCAGCAATGGTATGTAAAACTATTGTATTTTATATGTACAGGTTTTCCCAATTATATGATAGATATACATCTATCTATATAATCAAGGAATGCAAAATATTCAACTTTAATATGACCTATCGTTTCATATCGTTATTTGGTTGTCAAATTAATTAATTGTTTAATGTTAGCCGCTTACACAACATTCATGATTGGACATTGTCTGCTTGGCAGCTGAAGTGAAAGGGATTATGTTTCTGTAGTATTTCTACACCAGAGGTATACAACTAGATGCAATTCTCTCTCTTGCTCAATTTTCCCAGAGAGGTTAACAGCGACCAACTCCAAATGTTATCTAAACATTGTACAACATGTAAACTCTAAGCATATGATGAATAACCTGCTGTACTCAACAAAACTAATTTTTCCCCTCTCCGGGTGCGGTGTAAGTATTTTTCCTTTACTGCCATAGGTATTTAGTTTCTTATTTTGTAATATAAAAATCCTTGTGTGTATTTTTTGTGGATTTGATTTTGGAGCTACTGCTAAGGGACAACTTTGACATTGTATTATAGCAAATGGGATGCACAAGTAATATTTACACAAGCTAGATGTAAAAAAAAAAAAGATTTCTTTGATTAATGTGATGTGCTACTGTGTTCATTCTACATATTCATATACAGATTCGTAGTCTTAAACGATTAAGTAAGGATTGTAAGAGTAGGTTCTAATAAATCACTATGAAAATATATGTATTTTTCCGACAATTGCTAGACACGCACGATTACAATTACAGTCTTCCTTAAACTGCAGTCAAAATTTTTATTAACTTTCCAAATTATTTTTCTATTTGTTATATCTGCAAATTTCCTGGCTTAGGTGATTGTATGATCATGATGGAATCGAGCAACACTGGTGACTAATAAAATGAATTAATTGTAAGAGTACTTTTAATGGACTTTGACAGATATTCGCATCATATGATTATTATACTAAGGTTGGCTTTTCTTCCCTGTCAGTGCTAGAAAGGGTGGGGGTGACGTTGGGGGCTCACCCTCTAAATAAACTTTGGAGTTCAGGACTAGGGGAGAGAGACGGCGGAGAGCTGAAGTCATCAGTTATAGCATAGAGAGAGTGTTGCGCCGTGAGCGGAGAGCGAGAGAGAGAAAGAGAGTTGCTCAACCGTGAAACTTTGAGCTGTCTAGACTCCGTCAGTAATATATGTGTATAAAAAGCGAATTTAATTAACTTTTTTTCAAGACGAATTTGTGCGAAGGTTCTAGTGAAAATCGTGAGAGATGCCGCGGAGACGCGGACCTCCTCCTACATACCGAATCCGATAAAGTTGCGCTCACGCACCTGGACACACCGCGCGCTTTCCACCGGGAGTTACACAAGATACAAATGCAGAGTGGATAAGCCACGTTTCCAGCGTGTCAACATTTCGTCCCACTTTCCAGCTTTAATCTTGATTAGTGGTGAAGAAGAACTAACAACTGCCTTTTTTTATTGCTATGAAATCTGCGCGACGGACGGAAGACTAACCATTTGTACATTCCGATGAAATGTTCTACACCGTGTGGATAGCGAGCTGCCTTGCTCTCTTTTATCGGCTTCTATGAGGATCTTTTTGCAGGATGGTGGTGCTGCCGAACTGGCCCAGGTGTTTTGGGGCCATTGTAAATTTGCCTGAGCAGAGTTGCGGCTTGTGCACGCTGTAGAAAGCGTGCGTTGCAACAAATTTCGGCGCAACGCGTCTGTCGAGGACATTACCATTGGCGAGACAAAGCATCGGTACCTCGGTTACTATGCAATTGCAACTAATTCCCATTGTATTGATCTTGCACTGGATGGAGTACGCCAACTGTCAGCATCATACCTCCAGGCACCGGCAGCACGATCGTAAGTAGCGCGCGCTCTTTGGGGCGAGGCTTCGCGCGCACCTGCACACACTCTTGTTGCGCGCCGTTTCACGCGCTAACCTTCTCAGAAGGTTTAGTTAAAATTGGTTGGGCACAAACAGTTCCTCTAAAGATTTGCTTAAGATACTTAAGTAAAAGAGTTGGGTAAAGGTGGTTATAGGTTTTTACAAGAAGAGACGTACATAAATATTCTTATATATTATTGTATAAATTGTCTTATCTTCTTATCTAAAATAGGGTCACACGTGGTCACTGTCCAAAATGACCAAAATAATACATACTGTTTTATCACTGCGCTCAAGTACTTTTTTATTTTTAATGACACTTAATGTTTACATTATTTAAGCAGAAGATCAAGAATTAGCGCAAAACCTAAATCCGGATCAAAGGCGGCAGTCGGATTAAATATGTAGGCATGTAAATTACATTTGGCTGCAATTTGTGCTTATCGGTTTTAGTGAGCGATTAGGGCGCAATGCTCGGCTCGCTCTCTAGCGGCCAGTGAAAAATAGAAAACTATCGAAAACTATCACTCAGTGCTGACTGGAGCCAAAGTCACTTTCTTCAGATGCGTAATGCACAGCTACAGTGTTTCCCAAAAGCCTCCATACATAAGAGAAATCAATACTTGTTTTCAAAATGTCTCACAAATATTTTAATCATGTATATATTTTAGATAGACTTTAACGAAAGAAGAGATTACTGAAAACATTCTTATGGTTGGAACGGGAACAAAGCACGAAGATCATTTAAAGCAACGCATTAGAAGTGCAATTACATGCATAAAACCATGTGTTAACACGAGTACATCCTGACCAGGAGAGACGCTGTGTGTGTGTGTTTACAAAGAATTGGCAATCATGTAGGCTAGTTGTCCATTTTGCTAGGGAAAAAAATGCTTTGTTTTGTTTTTTATTTCTGTGTATGGAGGTTTTTGGACATCTTTTATAGTCCGAATATGAAATAAAGCAAACATGTGGATTAGTAGTAAGAGCTTAGTAAGAGCTTAAAAAAGATTTTACAAAACAAATAAATCACTGCAAATTTACAGTATACGTATTTAGCAGTGTGCAAATATCTTTAGATGGGAAACTGGTTCACGTATTCAAGTTCAAATGGCTAAAGACTTTACAAAATCTGACTAACTGCATAGTTGGACTAATTGTAAAGGAAACCTAAAATTATATGTAAATAAAACAGCTTTTATTTAAAAAAAAAAAAAAAGAAAGAAAATGAAAAAAAGTTTGACGGACACACATGCAGATACTGTTAGTGGAAAATAGCCTGTATGAAATATGTGGAAAATGTGGATATTGACCCGTTATGACCTAATATTTATATGTCAGTAAGAACTGTGGCTAGGGAGTTTAACTTTCAACATATGATTTGTGGTTTATGCCCAGAAGAAATATCTTTTCTTTTCTGTCAGGAAGCTATTTAGTTCATTAATGGCACAGCTATGGTTTTAGTACTGTATTTTTCATGAACAAAAAAAAAACAAAGATATGTAGGTTTTAACATATTGCAGTGCATTCCTTTTGACCTCTCCTGAGAAAGGGTGAGAAAGGAAATACATGTAAATATAATACTGTATATTGTCCTGTTCACTGCACCAAAGTCGAATGGAAGGTTAGTACCACTGGAACAAATCAATACTATCTTCAAATAAAACTTCATCAACAAATTCAAGGCTGCATTGTAATCTGTTTTGTGAGACAGAGATTACCATATGAATTTACAGTAAATGACCCAGCGGACGCCTGACCTCAAACACTTCCTGCCTCCTGCATGAGCCGTCCAGTGTCAAAGTGCCACAGAATAGTCGTTTGCATGAGCTAGAATCACATGCCAGAACTGTCATAGTACTATTTAGTGTGACCATGCATTAGTTGTTACTGCTTAACTGTATTGCACAGTGAGTCATGTGGATGTAACTGAGCCTCCAGATGCATTTCCATCCTTATGCAATCTGCTGTTTCATTTTTATATCCATGTTATACCAACACACATTCCCTTTCTACTGCACATTAATGAGCTTATGTAAATTCAATATGCCAAATGAAGGCAATATTCATCAGTGTAACACATTTATTTTGTTTGCTTCATTTTAACTAATCAACTTTGTGTTTCTGTGTGTGGTCACCTCATATAATTAATGTCTCAGGAAATGAACTGTGTTCGACGATGACTCAGAGCAGACATCTCTGGCCATAGTTCAGTGCAGTGCCTTAATTCCTGAGTCTGAAACACTGTGATTAAATTAAGTTTAACAATGCTGCTAATAATTCTGGGAAAGCTTGTTTTTTTAAGGCCGGATTGGAAGAGATTTTAAATATTATTATATATTAGTGCTGCTTGTGCTTCACTTGTGCAAGTAGGCCCAGAACTTGTGGTAGCACGAGGGCAAGCAAAATTCCTCTGAGTTAAGAGTTCTGTGAATCAGAAGGTCTTGGCAGGAACGCATGTGGGCAAATGGACAGCAGTTGTAAAGATCGCAGAGATATGTCAAACAGAATATCCATGATCTATTGCAATCTGTCAGCCAAGGCTGAACTTAGGGAATCGGGGAGAAAAAAAGATGCTCTAGCACAGTTCAGTGGCATGGAATGCAGGAGCTGGGAGAGAACAGGTTGAAAATACCTCTTCGCTTGTATGGTATGGTGGGGATAAACCTTCTGTTTATCTCTGTGTATTTTCATGTAGATGTCTGTGTACGGTTAGGAGGGAAAGGTTACACACTACAATTCATATTCACCGTAGACTTAGAGTTCAAAAAATGACAAAGTTTTATCACTGTATCACAAATGGAGTAATAGAGAAACATTTTTTACTTAAAAAACCTGTTAACTTAATAATCAGTGATTGTCTTTAACATGATTTTAGTCGTGTCATTTTGATTTAATTTATGTAAAAAGCTCTAGAATATTGCATATTTTTCCTACCTTTGAAGACTGGGACAGAGCTACTTCTGCCTTGCCCACAATCTCTCCTGGTAGAACCTGTATATTCAGGTCAATCTTTCCTACCATCTCAGCCTCTCACCTGCAAGAAGCACATGGAAGCGATTGACTTCAATCAGGAGTCCTTTCTCATGCAGCCAAGGAGCATCATGCATTTTTAGACTCAGGAATTCAATGAGGTATTTAATGTAAATCAGTCACTTTGGCACAAATCTGTAGCCTGCACTGTTAAGCTGATGTAATCAGTGACCATATGCTCTACGCTTTATTCTTTAACTGACTGTTGTGCTGAATGCTTGACTGTTTGACATTAGTCTTTAAACTGAAACAGTTAGGCTCGGCATTGCGCTGCTATTTGCACTGGCTTTGGAAACTGACGACTTGAAAGACAGTTTACTCTCACTACTAAAACTGCTTTATAGTATATACACAGCTTTCGTGATTCTGAAAATCATTCCATAACAAATCTGTGCCCTGTCTGTTCCAAGTCACATCAATCGTGGAATAACACAGTGACTTGCATGTTGAGCTAGCACAGGAGTCAATGGAAGGAGGAAGCTTTCATGTTTGAGAAAATGTTGGTATAGCACTGCTCCAGGCAGTTCTCATGCTGGCATAAGTTTATTTCTGTATTTTTTTCCACAACAAGGTTGTCCTGTTATTAAGGTTTTGAGCGCAACTGCTACTGTGCTGACATTTGCGTGCAAACCCCGGTATGCAGCATGTCTCTGCTGATTAGTATCCATGGCAGGAGAATGCACAGATGAGGGTGCTTCCTGTCATGTTTATTATTATGCTATATTATGGTCATTGTCGCAGCCTTAATTAATAGACTTGCCCTTTCTTTTACCGAACCTGGAACTATTTAACTTTTACAAACATTCTTTACGCTTCAAAATGTGGAAATGAGCCAAAGTCCCACTTGTGGCATTTTCTTTTGTTGTGTTCTTCAAAAACATTGAGGTGTACAAGTATTATGAACACTTTAATCTTTAATTGTATCCTGGAGTTGATTTGTTTAAATGTTACCTGGATAAATTTTAATCCATACCAGAAACTGAAATTACAATTAGGGACCACAAGACTATAAGCAAAGAATGGTGAGCTCACTCTTTAAACTACTTTATAGGAAGGTAAAATGGTTAGAAAAAAAGGGTAAAAGTAAAACAAATTCAGCTGCGCAGTACTGAATAATTTTTTTGGGTGTAGAAATATACACATCTGGCAAAGTGCAAGAAATCTGAGAAAGTGCAAAAAAATCTGATCTGTGTACATTAAATCAAGTTTTTTTAATTAAAGAAAAGAATACAATAAACAGCACTTTTATGGACCCTAATTTTAGGTGCAGGCAGTAAACTGTAAGAACCGTGAACTTCCTCACAGTCAAATCTGCACTAAAGCTTAATATTTCTATTGCCTTGTGTTTTTAGGAGGTACGGGATGCCAGGCAGGCTGTCTGACCTGCTCTGCTTCAAATGGCTGCCTGACATGCATGCCCAGGCTCTTTATTCACCTGGAGAGAGACGGCATGAGGCAGATTGGCGTGTGTCTGGCTTCCTGTCCCAAGGGTTTCTTTGGCACCCGCTCACCTGAAAAAAATGACTGCTCCAGTAAGAACACTTACTAATTGCTGTCTATAAACAATCTTGAAGACATAATTCTAGTGATCTAATAAGCACCATGATGATTACCAGCTCTGTGATGTGTCTTTCAGAATGTGGCTCTGAATGTGACACCTGCTTTGACAAGAATTTCTGCACACGCTGCAGAGCAGGATCATATCTTCACAAGGGGAAATGCCAAGAGAGCTGCCCAGATGATCTAGTGCCCAGTGACATCAAGAGGGAGTGTGTTGCGCGTGAGTACCCTTCTCACATTGTGAAGATTTATTGCAACTCAGTGTTTTAAGAGGAAATGGAGTAGACACTCATTATAGTAGTAGCAGTTCTGCTAGGAATATGATCTCATGCACAAGTGGTGAAAAATTATCTGTTCAAGGCAATTTCATTTGATTTTATGGTCGGATAACTATAAAAAGTCATTACGAATTTACTTTTAAGAAACAGTAATTAAATCACTTTCCATATTGCATTGTATAAAACAAAATACCTAATTAATATAATTTTAAAATCATGGATGAACACTGAACAAAAGTAACATTGCACAACCATGCGAAGTTTAATTTATGAATTTAGCCTTTGATTCTTGAAAACCATTATATAATCTTACAAGGAGTCAGCTTTAAATTTAATCTTAATAAAATGAAAATGTAACAGAGCTGGTTAAGTGGTTCAGCATGCTATATTATTAGATGCTTAGACAGATTACTGTCAATGGAAAGTTACTCCTCAATGGAAAGTTCCTTCAGGCTTAGGCATAGTTCACACATCTCCCTATTGCTTTTTTATTGCTTTCCCAGCAATTGAATGTAATATAATAATGTAATAATACATTCTTAAATTTGCCCTTAGTCATTTTAAAATGAAAGCTACACTCTACAAACAGTGGTCACATTGACATCGTCTGTACCAGCACATGCAGCCTCAAACAAATATTTTAAAGGCTACAAATTTATAAGCATTCTGAGTTAGTGATATTATTTGTTTATAAGCATAGTATTGAACTTAGGTCTATAAGTGTAAGGTGTGATTTACCTACAGGGAAGTATGTTCACCATCCACTTTGATAGTGATAACTGTCCATCTGCTCATTTATGCAGTTGTTTAATCAGCCAATCATGTGACCTCAGTGCAATGCATGAAATATTGCAGTTACAGGTAAAGAGATTCAGTAAATGTCGTCTTCATACAACAGAGTGGGAATAAATGTTATCTCAGTAACATTTACCGCGGCATTGTAGTTGGTGCCATATGTGCTGGTTTAAGCTTTTGAGAAACTGCTGATCTCCTGGGAATTTAACACAGTTAAATTAGCAGTTTCTAGAGTGTGCGCAGAATGATGCAAAAAAAAAAAGAACATCATGTGTGTACAGTAAGGTTCCACTCCTGTCAGGTAAGAACAGGAATCTGAGGCGATCATGGGCACAAACTCACACAAATCAGACAGTCAAAGACTGGAATAAGTGATTTATTTTCTATTCTTCAACTGTTACGTTTGGGTCAGTCTAACCCATTAACCTACTATATATTTCCTGGCAGTTCTGGCAATTTTCCTCCAATGTCTCTTGTCAACAAGGCTCATCCACCCACAGGCCTTTCACTCACTCATTTGTTTTTATGCCATTCTGGAGACCTCTGGAGACTGTCGTGTTTCTTGAGATCAGCAGAAATAGTCAAACCAACACATCTGGCACCAAAATCCATGCCCTGGTTACACTTACAGAGATCATACCATTTTCCCACTCTAATGTTAGATGCTAATATCAATGACAGCTATTGTCCTTTATCTGCATGATATTATTTATTAGGCTGCTGACATTTGATTGACTGATTAGATAACTGAATAAAAATGAACAGGCTTAGAGTTGTTTCTATTAAATTGGAGGGTGAGTTATTTGATTATATTTATGTGCTTATGAATGATATTGTAAGCAATGAGCTCTTTTACCCCACTGCTAACCTTCTAACCCTACAGTAGCCTGTTAATGTTTTATACAAATTAAGCCATCCAGATCATTACTTGTTTGCATATGTGAGGTCAAGCCAAATGTATATAAGGCTGAATTTGATGACAGACTTGTCGTGATTCAGTTGCATCTGTGTGTGCATGTTTTACTATTTGGATCGCACCATTTGTTTTACCTAGTAGGGTCATTTAACTAAAACTATAGATTTGAAAACTCAGAAGTTATTCCTTTAGCTATTCCTTGAGGTTAAGGTTTGGATTAGATTTCTATTTATGTCATAGAAAGCTCCTCGCAAGAGAAATAATACACATCCACATGTATGTGTGTGATGGTCTTACAGCATGCCCAGTGAACTGTGAGTCCTGCCTGAACAGTGACACCTGTACAAGGTGTATATCAGGTCATTATCTACTGCATGGACAGTGTCACAGCACCTGCCCTGAGGAGTTTGAGCCCAGCGAGCAGTCGATGGAGTGTAATCCTAAAGGTGCGTGTATCATCCAATATTTTATAGAACTAAGTTTTGTTTGTTTTCCAATGAGAATTGAATGAATTATGTTGATTTGTCCTGACTGTCTCTTGTTTTAGTGCATTGTGAGGTGGGAGAGTGGAGTGAGTGGGGGCCATGTTTGCGGATAGGGAAAAACTGCTTTGGAGAAGAAAGCCGCACACGGAAAGTTCTGCAGACCCCCAGTCCTCGGGGCAACCCCTGCCCTTCCATCTTAGAGAAGAGAGAATGCCTTGTTAAGAAAAAGAGATGTGGTAAGTTTCAGCTGATGTGAGGATGTGACATATTGAACTTTAAAACCGTTTGATTCTGGGTGGCCTTTTTAGATTTTATGGATATAGTTTTAAAATTACATTTGGGCCCTTTGCTTGCATAATGGATAACACAAAATCATGTGTAAAAGTAAATAAAGGAAGCTTGTAACGCTTCCCTTGCATTCGATTTTCAATAGAATGTAAAAATTACTAGAAATGGAAAAAAAAACTTTACACCTTGTAAAGTGTGAAGTTTTTCCCCATTTATAATAATTATTACATTCTATTGGAAATTGAAAATCACTTTTTCCCTCATCAGGGTTTATAAATTGTCCTGTAATGGCTGTATTTAATCCGGAATTAGCAATCACCATCAATAACTGTAAAATGAAATTTTACATTTTTGAAATGTTTAACTTTATATATGTAAAGAACATTTACTGCCCAGGGGCGTACTTTGAAATAACTACAAAAATTATGCCAAAGGTCAAAAGCATTTAACTTTTATCAGTATCAGCTTCATACCTCATGAAAACTAAAACACTAATAAATGAAGGAGCATAATTCCTTCCTTACCCAAAAATCTAAACATGGAAAAAACCGGCTATGTTGTTAAAGCATATTTATATGATTAAGCTCTGGATGTTCGTTTGGTTGGACTGCTGTGTTTAAGGCGTAGAATTGAGCTTTGTGATAGATAACAGACCGGTTTCGTGACCACATCCCTCATTAACTCCCGCTGCCTTGTGTAAATGTGCACCAAGTTTCCCAGACCGTGCACTGGTTTACGATCCTCTTTTGCCTTTTATATACTAATGAATTAATAGCATATTTCAAAACAAAACCAATCCCAGATCCTAGACTTAGAATGTGACACAAAAAGAGTGGGGAGATAAATAACAACTCTGTCACTCCTCTATGCATTTCTCTCACTAAAATGAAACACACACACACACACACACACACACACACACACACACACACAAATGCACATCTTGCCTGGAGGGGCTTCCGTGGCACATTAGCTTGTAGTGAGGAGTCGGCATGATGTTGATCTAGTGGGGCCGCCAACGAGGGTGCGTGTTACACACTGCAGGCTCGGTTATTGACCTCGTCTCCGACTGTGATTACCCAGCTGCCCCTGCTCCTGGAACATCAACCGAGCACTAATTATCTGCCAGGGCTCTGTCCCATCCATGTTTATTTTCTGCGTACCCCAGCGGGGTCAGTGGTCCGACCTCCGCCAGCCCTGAGTAATCCCAAGCAACCCTCTGACACTGATACATCCTCCCCTCACCCCCATATACACACGGCTTTATTTTTCCTCCTGCCAAGTTCTTCCTCTCTGCTTTCCCCTAACTTGTCATTTGTTTTTTCACCCTCTGATTCTTCGTGACCTTTATCATATGCAACCTCTTCCAAGCCTCAATCCTGTTCCCTGGTAATTTTTTTCCACCCCATTGGTTTTATTTATTTATCTTTCCACAGCTTCGAATACAATTAAGCTCAATACAGGTATCATAGGTATGATTTACATTAAGCTATCTAGTACAGTCATATGATAGGTTTCCAATTCACACAATTCGAGCCATGGATATAATTGTCCTACTAAAACACTCTGTTTGAGGGTTAAGTTACCCTCAAAACCACTGTTCCTTTAGGACAGCTAGGACAGACACAACAAGGTGTCAAAGCCCGAGGCATTTCTCCTATGGGACGGAACAGAGCCCTTAATCCATGCCTGGCTCCTGCCAAAAGCCCCCAGACGACAGCATGCCTGTCCACATCCTCATTAATGTAATTCTGGCACTCCATGTCATATCTGGTTCAAGCTATCCCCTGACATAGTGTCCTAAGCACCATTCAGGACATTACCAATCATGAACAGTTCTTGAGGCCAGAATTATATACAGAACCATCTGTGATTTTGGGTTACTCTACTAGTTATGACCTGTGACAATTACATCTGGTTTCTTATGTAGTCTTTAACTTCCTCTTCCTTCCTTACCCTTTTTTGAAAATTATGAACAATCAGTGCCAGATGATGCCTATGTTGAAATATTGACATGAGCTGAGAAACATAAGCAACTCCAAGCCAAGCTTCCTCAGCCAACTTGCTTTTAAGGGTTGCAACATGTTTTTGAGGACTGTAAGGTTCAGGCACCGGCTAGTTTGTTGATAATACATGCATGATGAATAGATCCATTTTCACATGGCTGTTTTGTACAGATCCAACTTTAAATGGACTCCCCCACCAATCCCTCATCCAGATCATCTAACAAGGCCTTCCATCTGCTCCAGCAATGGTGACCAGATGCTGAAGAATGTGTTATATTCTTGAAGTAACTGGCTGTATAATGATATCCCATTTGGAATCAGTGCATCGCTTGACAGTTTATAGAAATGGTAGACAGGATTTTAGCTTTGAAATAGACCCAATAAACATAGCCATAATGATCCGAGCAGCACCCTGATGGCGTTATGGCTTGGTTTGTAGGAAATGCAGAGATTATTACTAATCCACTGATCTCTAAATCGTTATGACAAAGAAAACAATGTGTGCAGTGGGGACTTCCTGTGTATAAAGAGCCAGGCAAAAGGGAGGGGTGTCAGTGTGAGTGAGTGATGGGCATGGAATTACAGTGTATGGGAGGGGAGAGAGTGTGTGTGTGTGTGTGTGCGCGCATGTGTGAGAGTGTGTGAGAGTCTGTGACGGCTGATCAGTTGCAACTGAAATGAGACAGCTCTCTCAAAACAATCCCAACTGACTCAAGTCTGTGGGAGGCATGGTAGGGTCTGCCTACTCAAGAAGAGCGTGAGAGATAGAGGAGCAGTTGTGTCTCCTCAAAGCCGACACTCTCACCCTTCATTATTTGTGCATATTTTTTTAAACAGCCATAGCTGGTAGGGCCCCGTATCGGTCTGGCCGGACCCCAGGAATGTGCAGGTCAGTGTGGGCTGCAGTGGGCAGTCTGCCCTGATCCCCTCAGCAGCAAAGAGATCAGTGCTGATTAATCGAGTCCGAGTGGAGGGATGCAAGCAGGGGGAGGCAGCTGGGTGTCCACCTCAGCACTTTTCCAATCCTCCACACAACAGAGCTCAGCCTTGCTCCACTCATCCACTGATAAGCCTCCGGCAGGAATTGAAATTGGCTAGTTGGGAGTGTTGAGCAACACAAGATAAAGTAACATCAACAGAATTTTATTTTAAGGTCCTCTATTTTTGACAAATACAAATCAGAAAAGAAAAGGTTGGCCAAGGGTGCTGCTTATAAAAAATCACCAAAAATGAGAAAAATACATTGAACGAGACTATCATCTTGTGGTTTGTTATAGCATAGCACTGCATCAATCACAGTGATGATTCATTCATTATACATGTATATCGTACATATGTGTTTATGTATATGTATATACAGTATGTACATTGTATATACATATACACACACACTGATACGCCATAACATTACCCCCACATAACATTAACACATTAATTTTGATTAATATTTATATACCATTGACAGGATCATGGGCACCAAGGTACACCCATGCCTGCAGGGACCAAGGGCTGGCCAATCCAGTCCGATCCCACAGAAAATCCAATGCAGCACAACTCACCAAAAAAGTCAATGCTGGTTAGGAAAGGCAGGCACCAGAATACCCAATGTGCCACAGCCTGCCATGCACTGGGCCCTCAGTCTGCCATGCACTGGGCCCAGCAGTCAAAGAGCCCAGGTTTTGGAGTCATGCCATGACTGGTGGACCAGGGGAAACCTACACAATACTGCCCATAATGTTTTGTATTAAAATGTCATGGCTTTGGGGCTTATCACTGAGAGAATAATATGAATAAATATAAATTTCTTGAATTTGACCAGATTCACTTCTAGAAAATGTTCTGTATGTTTGATTAATAGCTAATACTTTAGGTACAGTCTTGTATCTATGCAACACACCTCTTATATTTCAGTTATTACTCAGTTATTATTCAGTTCTGTGAATTATTTGGAAACTATTACAAAATGAATAGTAGATAATAATAATAATAATAATAATAATAATAATAATAATAATTATTATTATTATTATTATTATTATTATTACTACTACTACAAGTTCCCAGTTACAACCGAGATACTGTATTTTACAGTAGTAAGTAATTGTAAAACTGTTATGAACCTGTTTGAGACCGTAAACATTGTGTGTTTCTATAAGACAAAAGCTTTATTTAGAGAAAAGCAACTCGATCAATGTTAACATTATTAATGCTTTTTTATCAGGAAAAGGAGACAAAGGCACACGTAAAGGAGAGCGGAAGAATCGCAATAACCGAAAGGAGAAGACAAACAGTGAAGGTCGTCGAGAGAGGAAGAGAGACCGAGAGCGGGAGAGAGAGCTGGGCACTCGGGAGGACGACAACAAAAATAAAACCGAACAACGTCGCAAAAGGACCCAGAGCAGAGACACTATAATGGAATAGGGAGGGGCTGCATGGTGATCCTCTCAAATATCCCTCTTCTGGTACTCCCGCCCCTCTGACCCTTAACCCCTGTCAGGGGTGCTGCTGCTACCTGTATAATTTAAATGTATACTGTATATGCACAAGAGAAAGGAGGCAATGATCGGACAAGTGAAATGAACAGTGAACCTATCCCTTCTCCCTTCTGTCTCAATGCCCCCAAATGGACATCTGTTGCTCATGTGGCTTATTTCTCATGCAGAGGAGTCTGGCATTGAGTTGGGATGACATTGAACTTCCCGTAGTGGAATGGCACCTTCATGAAACAGCAGGCTGATGACATGCTGACTCAGACGCTGCCCTGGTACAGCATCGCTTTGTGGGTTGAATGTAGATTTGTCTGACATTATGTAGAGTTGCTGTTGTATAAACGTCTATCTATTTTTTTTTTCTTGGCTGAGTAAATTAAAAGCGATTATGCTGGAAGGTGTCATGGACATTGCCTGTTGATAAAGCTAAGACTGTATAGTGGACTGGTATAAACCCACCAGGTAAGAAGACAGGCTGCTGTTTTACTGGATAAAGAGGTAAAGGTTCTCCCTGCATTTTTTTATTAATCGTTGTTTAATGTCCTCTAAATAAGGGGGAAGTTTGCTTGTCTGTAGTCGCAGAATTCAAGCTTTCAATTAAGCCATCTGACCAGAAACCAAAAGCACCTGTATGTTCAATAAATAACGATGTTTGTATGTTTTCCCCATTTTTGTCTATTCTTGGGAAGCAAGAAAGTGTAAATGCAAACATTTGTAGAAATCAACTAAACATGCTACATTTTATTTGCAGTAGCATGTTAGAAGCATATACATTAATGATAACCATTTTCACAGATAAATATCTTACTACCACAGGAACCACTCGTATAAGTGGTTACTTAAACGTAAGGTATTCTGAAGACATAAGACGTAAGACATAATGATTTTCTGGGCCATAATACAAAGATAGTATACAGTATCCCAGCAGGAGATGTTTTGGGGAGTGGCAAAAAGAGAGCTTAACCTCTGTTTAATATAATGGTACTTGAAGGGAATGCGAGGCCTTCACATTACTTGGGAGTGTCATAAATCAGCAAAGTGGTCTAGATTGTAGCTACATTCCATAGTGTTGTTGAGACAAGGGCTGTTTACAAAATGACCCATATTGAAATGTGACCCCTCAACGAAGAAAAAACAAAACGCTGAAAATAGATCACGGATTTTTTTTTTTTTTTAAAGCAATAGGAAAAAAAAAAAAAAAGACAGTTGCAAACAGTAGGAAACCACTGAAAACAAGCATTATGCATAGTGAAATAAATAGCAAAGCCATAGAAAACACCTGGAGGGAAAACCCCTAAATAGGAAAAGCTTCATATACAGCGAGTCAAAATAATTAAACACACAAAGCCAGTTGTGCTGGAGAGAGTTCCTTTCATGGCCAGAGTTCCTCATGGGGTTATAAACAGTTATAATATTATGTTTCTTACAGACCCAAGATACAATTCAAAGCAAAACTTTGATAATAATAAATAACTGTAAATTGCAAATAGAATATTGTCTATTGAATGAGGCAGAAGCATTTTTATTTTAGAATTTGTAAAACATTAATCAATAGGCATATCTTGCACAGCAGCAATTACAATCACTGAAAAATAAACAAATAGTTACAAAAAAACATATCAGTAGTCAAAAAAGTTAGATCATTATATCACAAACTATAATTTATATAAACAGCACTCATACATTGATTACAGTGATGCATACAATGATCTACTCAAAAGAGGCCCTCTTGATCCACTCAAAAGAGGCTAACTCTTGCTAAGAAATCTGCATGAAACAACGTACAATGTGCTTATCGGTGCTTCAAACACGCTGGGATATGAACCTATTGGGTCATTAATTCGTTTATGCAATGTCAGAGTGAATTTAGGAAGAAATATGGTGTTCCTGACAGACTCTCAAAGATTGTTATTTAGAGGATGGGATGGAAACTGGAACCGACAGGATCATTGATCCCTTCTCATGGCGGAGGCTGTGCAGAAATGTAGCAGAAGGGAACGGCGATGGGCAACATCGCTTGCAGCAGTTGTCTACGAAATCTCCGAGACACCTCACACAGAAGACTGGGAGGTCTTATTCAACAGCTGCAAAAAGGGCAAAATTGCAAGCGTATCACTTCACCATTGTTCAGGAGCTCAATGCAAGTGATATGGAGAGAAGAGTCAGATATTGTCACTGGTTTCGATATGTTAAGGCACATGGAGGGCCGGGTCAAAAAGTGTCTAGAAGAAAACAGAGATCAATTCCAGCATCGCATCTAATGCAATCGATTACACATACATCAAAGTATGTAGGTATTATTTTGGTTCAGATTGCTAAATCATAGCGAGAGTTATTACCCAATATTCGGGGCCTCTTTCAAGTGAATCACCCTGTATTATAACAATGTTATTCGTTCAATAATATTATTTATTCGTCGTCATGATTCATTTTATCCTGGTCAATACAGAGCCAATCCTGAGAACAGTGGTGTCAGAATACACCCTAAATCAGACAGCAGACCTTCAAAGGGCACCATGCACACTCAAGACACAGAGGCTATTAAAGAAAAGATAATTCACCAATTTTGAAATTTCAGAGAAAACTTGAGAGTCTACAGGAAACAAAAACACTGAATAGACAGTGACCTACACTGATGACTCTGGAGCTGCCACATGAAAATGCTACTCGCTATGCCCCCGTGTCGCTCCAATATAATTTATTCGTACCAGTTACGATCCAAAAAGCCTGAGCAAAAACATTAACAGCTGCCTAAGAAGTTTTTAATTAATTTTGTTTGTTTTCCCCTTATTTTCTTAACTAGCATGCCATTTAAGAACAGCAAGTTATTTAAAACATTTGCAGGATACATAAAAAAAAGACAATTCAACCCTTAGGATTGGAACTCTCTCTCTCTCTCTCTCACTAACACACACACACACACATACACACACACATTAGACTAAAAACATCATAATGTATGCACTGTCTGTGAATTAGAATTGCTGCATGGGGTGGTTATAAGGGCACTTTCATTAAAACAAAACAACAACAAAAAAAAACAAAGTTTTGTTCATGCTGAACACTCCATACTACAGCATGGACCATAACATGAAATTCATTAAAACAATAAAGCATTCCCTTACGAACAGTGTACCAAATGGACATATAGTCACGTGATACACTCCAAACAATGATTCTGGCCATGATGTCTATTTTACTAAAATTAATTGATTTTGCACTGTACTTACTTCTATTTAATGAGCTAAACTATCATTATTTACTTCTTTTTTTTTTCAACTAACATTTTACTTGAGTGGAATTTTTGGCATCAATTTAAATTTAGTATGCTAATATATGAATCTTTTTTTCAGTGTACACAGTAAAATCCCTGGTGTTGATTTAACTCTTTAAGAGCTCCTGTGAGTCCAATTGGACCATATACAAGAGTGATAATACAGCATTCTGGGTGTTAATTCAACACTTGAAATTTAGAAATTTCAAAATTAGCTATTTTAGACATTTAAGCAATGGGACAGAGGAAACTGCATTGTGTAGAGCTGCAAACGGGGGGGGGGGGGGGGGGTAAGTAAAGTACAAATGAGTTCACAGTAACAACATCCATTTGGAAATCCTTTATGTTGTGGAAATTCAGCCTTTCATCAGCAAATTCTTCACCTCCCGTATTAGGAAGGGCAAAGAACTGTGAAAGAGATAAAATATTGATCAATGACATCACTGGGCTGATTGCTTTTCATGACCACAATAGTATCAGAAAAAAAAAAATACAGATTCTCAGGTTACAAGTAAAATACAATATTGTTGCAGATTTTTTGTGAATAATCCACCATTCAAATGTCCATGCTTATTCTTATAATTAACATATGATCTCCTGTGGTATCCTAAATATAATGACTTCCCAGACTTCTTTCCTCTACATATTTCTTTATTTCACTTTGGCTTACAGTTCCCACAATGCTGTTCGACTATCATTGGAAATTAGCCCATCTTTATTTCTACAGAAATGAGTGATGTAACAGTGCTTCTGTGCTTACATTCAGTGGTCTCACCTCCTCATTTGAACACTCTGTGCAAAGCTTTCACGTTAATACTTTCACCAACACTACTGTGCTTGTCATCTTGTAGCTTAGGAACTGCTCTATCCAAGTTGACGCAACTGACACAACTGGCTCACGTAGCTGCATTGCAGTCTGAACCTTTGGACCCAGTGTTTATTTTCTCTAACATTTTAACATTTCTGCAGTAGATTTTTCTTATGACACTGTTTTAAGGCAGTGGGTGAGAGCAGAAGTGTAGACATAGTAAATATATATTTGTATGATTCCAACTGGTGATCAATGGCACGTTTTACAGGAATGTAAAAAGAACAGACAAGTGTCAAGGATAGAACAGAAAGATGCACTTGGAAATAGCATCATGGTAAAAACATGCATCAATATTTTATTTAACTCATGACATACAGTTATTTTTTGTGTGTTAAAACATAATACAAAAAAATCATCTGATCATAGCAGGTCTTAGTATTCGGCAAATACAACCTCAGAAAAAAAAACTATGTATATATTTTTTTTCATTGTGCCATTATTTATTCAACAAAAATGAAGCAAAAAAGAAAAAACATGTGGGAAATACTAAGCACCCTCTTACTACTTAACATGATTTAAGAGAGTAAGTTGGATCCAGGTGCTGCTAATCATCAGCCCTTGATTAATTGATCATCAGCAGGTTTGCAGATGCCTATAAAAGCATTCTGGAGCATTCAGGTGTGTGTATTAACACAATGCCAAGTGGGAAAGACAATCATTGCTCTTAAAGAAGCAATTTTTTCTGCACATCAATCTGGAAAAGATTATAAAACCATTTCCAGACAACGTGGAGTTCAATGTTCTACAGAGAGAAAGATTACTCACAAATTGGAAGCATTCACGGCAGCTGCCAATCTTCCCAGGAATGGACGTCCTTGCAACGTCACCCCAAGGTCAGGCCATACAATGCTCAGAAAGGAAAAAAAAGGCTACATCGCAGACTCCACAGGCCTCACTTAGCATGTTAAATTGTGAGGGCACAATTAGAAGAGGACTGAACAAGTATGGTTTGTTTTGCCAGTAAAAAGCCTCTTTTTTTCTAAAAAAGAACACAGAAGCAAAGACTGAGGTTTGCAAAATTGTATCTGAACAAACCACAAGACTTCTGGAACAATTTCAGTGGTAGGACTGTTCAGTATTGCTCACATTTTTTTTTCTTTTTGGCTTCACTTTTGTTAATAAATCATGGCACAGTAAAAATATATATATTGTTGTTCGTCTAAGGGTGTATTTGCCTAATACTAAGACTCGTTAGGATCAGATAAACATTAAAACTAGAAGAATTAAAAAAAGGGGGCAATAATTCTTACATATGACGGTACGTGTAATAGCCAGGCGAAGGCATTACAAAGGAAAAAGATGTTACAGTTATTGAAATAACAGCTGGGCGTAACTGTTACAGGTGTCGTTCTTTAATTTGGGGTACATTTCACATAAGTAAGCTGTTGTTGATCTTTGGGCTAATCCTGTCAAGAGGTCGCCAAAGCAGACCATCGAATCTGCACACAGCTTGGCACAGGTTAATAGTCGGACGCCGTCCTGGACAAAAATTTTGGGGCTTGAAAAATGGCCTCTATTACTGGGTAACATAGTTGACAATTTACTTATTGTGACCTATAATTTCAGTGGTAGGACTTGCCTGGCTGACCACTTCTCATTTTCACGAACAGTTTAACAGCATAATTGGACAAATAAATTAATTAAAATCATAAAGAATCTGTTAAACATAGCAGTGTATATAACATAGTTGATGGTCAATTAATATACTTAATAACGTGTTAATGATGAGCTATCATAAATAAATTAATAAAAAAATGAGAGAACCAAATTTAAGCCACAGAGGAGAAAGACATCATGTGATGCTGGTCACTTGGCATTGGGACAAATCATTTTTAAGTTACAGGACAAAGTAGTTAGGAACTTAGTTGACAAAACATTTGTGAACATTAATAACTTAATATTTAACATATTTAAATGAGAAAATCCTTTTTTTAATAAATATTTTAAAAATAGTAAAAATACTCTAATTGTTTTTATTCATTATTTTGAAACAAAGAAAACCTCAGTCGCAAAAGCGAACATGGTAAAACCTTATAGGTAAAATCTGATATTTTTTAAGAAAATATTTTGATTAAATATACCTATCATCAACAAACATGAAATTTACCCCCAAATTATAGAATGAAAGGTTAAAGGGGAGAGGTGAGAGAGTAGCTGTGGTGGTGTGGTTTTAGTGACACAAGGTAACAACATGAGTGCAATACTGTGGTTTGCCAGCAGGTGTTTAATGAATATTTAATCACTTACACACCTCAGACCACTGCTCTCATAAGAGCTAGCAATGACAAATCAGAAAAAGATGAAAAAGCATAGAGTGGATAATAAAAAAGCATAAAACCGCTGTTACAATTATAAACTAAGAACTGAAGAAGTTACCTCTGAGGATGTAGTCTGTCAAAAGACTGGGCACTTTGTCACTGTCATCCCTCATGGCTTGAAGAACTGTTGAGAGAAGAAATAATGAGGTGGAGATATAATATTGCTGATTCTTTATAATACTGTTAAGGTTAGGGGTCATCAACTGGCAGACTGTGGGCCGGATGTGGACCTGAGCGCCTGAAAAAAATTGTTGAAAAAAATGTTTACACTCTCACACAGTCATGAAGTGATCTATACAGTGGAACCTCGGATTGCGAGTAACGCGTTGTGTGTGTGCGCGCGCGTGTGTGTGAAAAGAGTGGAGGAAGGGTAACTGTGTAAGATGAGAAGAGGGAGAGGGGAGCTTACTTTAGATTCACACACACACAGCGCCTGCGCGCACAAACGGAAACACTTACAGTATCTGTCGGGATTTATTTTTACTTTTTTATTTTTAAAGGTAAAGTGCAGGTTAATTTTTTTTACTTAATATTTTGTGTTAATTATTTTTATATATTTATTTTTTGGGCTGTGTAACGAATAATTTGAGTTTCCATTATTTCTTATGAGAAAATTTGGTTTACAAGTGTTTTGGAATACGAGCTCACTTCCGGAACAAATTATGCTCGTAATCCAAGGTTTCACTGTACCACTTTATCCTGTATACAGGGTCACCCGAGGCCTGGAGCCTATCCGTGGAGACTTAGATCACGAGACACCCAGGACCACCCAGGGGCCAATCCATTGCAGGATGCACACAAACAAACACTCACATGCTCATTTACACTCAAAAATGTAGGCAATTTAGGCATAGCAATTAAACCAAATCCCCATGACTTTGTACTGTGGGAGGAAACTGGACTACCCAAAGGAAACCCACCAAGCACGGGACAAATTCCATGTACATAAACCTGACGTGGGACTCAAACCTGGACCCTGGAGGTGCAAGGCGACAGTGTTAACCGCTAAGCCACCGTGCTGCCGAAGTATTATATAAAGAGATGATAAACAGTAAGTAAGATAAACAGGTCCTTCACGCAATCACAAATGTGCAGAGTAGCTTGTGTTAATTCTCCTCACAGCAAATTTACAGATCACATCTCAATGTCACTAGTCAACAGTTTTAACAAAAAGCACCATTACAAAACCAGTTGATATTGTCTCCTGAACAAAAAAATCTATAATGGTTAAACATTAAAAAGGTAACTGCTGCCACCACATTCATGTTGTTTGCTAGTATCTAGTATTATAGATATTACTCACTTTTTGTAAGAACCTGAAGATCTTCGACTGATGGGGGAACATCTTTCTTCTCATAAGGAATGACTGTAGTGAGGTACTGGAAAAAAGTTTAAAAGACACTAGTGAGATAAATAATAGTAGCTGTGTTGTTGTTCCTGGAGATGGGACGATCAGATCACATGATAAAATCTTAACAATGTGAGTTTAAGCTGATATTCAACATCACAAAGGAGCTAGCGGAAATGAAGCAAAAGGCAACTGGCACCTGTTTCTCCCCTCCCATATTCCCGAAAGTTTGGCGAAAGCCATTTTGAATAGCAGTAGAGATGCTCTCCATGCTGAAGCGCTGAAACTCCAGGACAGATACAGAACAGCAGAGGAAGTAAGAGGAAGGTAAATAACAGGAAATTCTTATTTTAGACAGAATAGTAACAGTAGCCATGTTTGAATGCCGTCTTAATGATCTGACTCATTGCTCACTCATGAATAACAACATTGATGTCAACATTGAGCAAACATCTTGGGACAAATTTTGAATGAAATTTCTATGTGACTAATCTATTTTCTATATACAGTGCAGAATCTGCTACATTTACCTGTGAAATTCTGAAACTGGTTTCCATTAACAAGCTCAGTTAACTTACACAGTTTGCATGTGTTTGCATTCAACATGGCAAGAAAGTGAAATGTGAGAAAACAAAGTTACACATTTTTTAAGATTTAAAAGCAGTTATGGGGTTGAATTAGATTTCTGTTCTGTTTGATTAGTATGGAGAATTAAAATATCTTTATGGTTTTGGAAGATTATTTCTTATTTTACTGACTATGCTATTCACAGCTGTAGAACGTTTGACCAGGAATGTGCAGTTTTTGCATACCATTGTAAATGGGTCAGTGTCTGAATCATGAAACTGACCGAGGATGAATCAGTCTCCATTTATAGACGCCATGGTGTTTAAAGCTGCTTTGTGCTAAAGCTATGTGTGTAATATATTACACTCCCTCCTTACAAATTAAATTTTATCATACAACAGCAGCAAATAAAAAAAGAAACAGTAAAAAATGGATTTCATTGTGCATGAAGTCATGCATCAAAAGTCTTAGTGTTCACTCACATTTGCAGATAATCTCTGTAGTCTACTATTCTGCTCTCTGACTCCACTCTTTACTTTCCTCTTCTTTCTCAGGAGTTCTTTGTGCTCTTTCTGGAGGTTCTGTACATCTATCAGTACAGAGATGAAACTGTTCATCACTTCCTTCTCGAACTCGAGCTCGTCTCTAAGTGCCAGGTGACGCACAAGCTCCTCGGAGTGGTGACGGATCGCCGTCTCCACCTCCTCCAGTAACTCATTCAGCTCTGCAACGTTGAGATTCCTTACTCCTGAAAATATATGTTCTGTAAAACACTCGAACATGCCAAAACCCTGTTTCACATTGACATTTATGCAGAAATTCAATAATCAATTGGAAAGCGGTTAAGTACAATTTAACATCCTGTAGCTAACTTGGTAGTCATTACATATACATTATGTAAATCCCAGTAAATAAATGTGAAACGTGTAATCAGAAGCTAAAGTCAAGTCAAGATTCTTGTGTGTGTGTGTGTGTGTGTGTGTGTGTGTGTGTAAGCCTTTCAATACTTAAATACACTGCATGCCCAAAAAAGTCACCATTTCATTTCAAGGGTCAAATTATTGGGCTGCACCAAGCAAAGAAAACAATAAGGAAATTTTTAATTACTGAAAATAGGTTAATAACCCTTCAACGCATTATCAACCTGGAAAACTAAAAGTGCTGAACCGTCAACTTTGTGGAAAAAACGTTGTTATAAAAAAAATCATGAATGGAGATCACTTAAACATTTGGTGAAGCTGCATGGTAAAGATTCAGCATTAAAAACCATAGCTATGTTTAACAGTGGAAGTAAGAGCTTTTCCAAAAGAAACACAATGTGATAAAAATATCATGGATCAGACAGTTCAAACTGGTGTTTCCACATCCTATTCACGCTAGCACACCTACAGTATTCTGTTCCAGTCACCCGCTCCTGGCTCTCACACAGACCATCGACACATTCACCAAGTTCATTGCCAAAGCACCTGCAGTCAGTTTGTCAATCACGCACCAGCACTTAAAAGGACATTGCAAACATCATCCACCACCAAATTATCTCTCTAGTAGTGCCAACGGTCAAGCCGCTCTTGGCCTTTCTTTAAAATGTCAGGATCATTGTGTTTTTGACCTTGCCAGTTTCCCTCAGATCACGTTTTTGCTTCTCCAATTGGACATTATTCACATTGTGGATTTTCTGGTTTTCGACCCTGGCTACTGTTCACTAACACCCTTCGCTCTGGATTTACTGGATCTCTGATCAATGCCTTTTTTTATGCCACAAGAGAAAGAAAGGATAACGCATAAACCACTTCCACTCTGATCTCAGTCTGCCTTCCCCGCCCCTTTGATCTGTGCCCTCACTCCCGATTCAGGAGAACTCGTCTGCCTCCAGGAGTAAATTTGTTTGGCTGTCTGTATAGAGTGGCATGGTTAACCTCGCTCTGGAAATCTCTAAACAAACCTTGCATTAAAGAACTCTCTTAATGGACATTAATGAATTCTTCAATTATTTCTCGCAGAATCATATGAACTGCATCACCAAAACAACACTTTCTCTTTAGCCACAGCTGTCATCATTGCTGCCCTGACTTTTCATCAAACTATTAGACTATATCTGTTGTCTGCTACTGAATCCTTTTGCAACCTGGTCTAGATGGCAACCTTTTAAAGAAATCACAAGATTGGGACTAAACAGCTGTTTCTATAAGCAAACCACCTGTTAGTGAGACCAATCAGAAAAAACGGCTACACCCTATTCTAGAGTGATGGCTGCACCAGGGTAAGAATAGTACAGAAGCACATGAAGACAAGCACCCATCATGCATTGTACCCACTGTACAAGCCTCTGGAGGGAGCGTTATGATCCCAGGTTGCTTCAAGTCTAGGCTCAGCGACGTATGTGGCAATAAAATTTAGTCAGCTGATAAGCTGAAAGTACTGAATAAGCAGGTTATCATATCTATTGAGATTTCTCCCCTGATGGCACAGGCATATTCCAGGACTCAAGGTGTAAAAGAGTGGGTCTGGGAGAATGAAGAATCATTTTGACACATGAAAAGGACACCACATTGTGTGCTTTAATCAAAGATTTTTTTGGCCAGGCAGTGTATTACCCACGTAAACACTTGATCTGATTGTTTCCCTCTTGCTGGGAATCTGCTCTTTCTGCACATGTGGGAGTAACACCAAGTAATGTGACAGGTTTCCGGGAAGGAAATTTTGCTCCCAAAACGCCTGTAAACTCTGTGAGAACAATTCCCCCACCACCTAACAGATTAAGATCTAACCACCAATCACAGATGAGACTGAATTCTTGTCAAAAATCATAACACAGAAGGCAGAATTTGGAACGTATACCATGGACATCAGCATACTGTAAGTATAACAAACCTAACCTTAAGGATGGAAAAAACGTTTTCTCATTTATAGATCCAGCAGATTAAATGCTTCACATCTGAATCATACTTTGCGAATGTAATAATTATATTCTATAAACTATATTCTAATTAAATGCTTTAAACGTTGAAACGCACATCTTATTGGGTGTGCGGCCATCCACACAGTTAAGCTGGAATCTCTAATCACAATGATTTCAGACAGATTGAAGAATATTTGTCAATGTAACTGCAGTGACTGATGAAGCAACACCTTTTCATATGGTTAATTAAAAACAATAGCCTTGTCAGGTAAGACCAGTACAAAAAACAAAAACAAAAAACTAAGCAAGCCCAAACATCACCATAATTGCCATGGTAATAATGTACATGAAATACTATTACACCTGTGTTCTGAGACTTACTCTTCTCATAGATGTCACTGGTGGATCTGCGTACCAGGTTTGACTGAATAGGATTCTGCTCTGCTTGCATGTCTGGAGAGTCCTTCATCATCTCCTCTATCTCCTCAATCACCTGAAAAACAGAGTGGACTCATGATGAATGTGAAATCCTTCTGCGTCAAGATTTCAAATTGTACATGCTGGTAGAGTAACTCATTCACTATAGTAAATCTTCTTTCTGTTCTTCTAACATTGAGTTCTAAACAAAGGAAGGGTGCATACTGTCTGATATCCACAGAAGACCACGGAAAGTTTATTAAGATGACACCACTGACTGGAGAAATTTGCACAGATGTAGGAAGTTTAAAATGGGGAAACCAGCATTTAAGGCAAACCACGAAGTGGGAGACCAACGACTGCGAACATTAACATGAAAGTCGGTTCAACAGTGCACACCTGAAATTAATTAAAAAAGGATTCGCGAGTTGGGTTTAACAATGGTGCAAATGTTGAGTAGTAGCTTTGGTGTATAGGACATGTGTAATTTGAATAATGTGTGTCAGTTAATAAAAACGTTACACCCTATTTTACATGACTTGTGGTGTAGCCCTCGTAATTTAGTTTAAATTCCGTTACATATTGCTTTTAATATTAGCTACTGTTGCAGTGTAGCATTACATATATCTGTAAATAAAAGAGATTTATATTTAGAAGCCAGAGGGAACAGTGGCAAGTGATACTCATCCTCTTCTGAATGACACCAGATAGTGGGATTATAAATCAAACACAACTAAAGCATCTGAAAAGCTTATCGCTATGAGCACATTGTGAAAAGGAATGCTATAACAAACACAAGAAGAAAAGCTGCTGCCCACATGTTTTACTTTGACTTCACAGGCACGTAAAGCCTCAGATCAGAAATCATCTCTCTCAAACAGCACCTGCTCTGCAGTGACGAACGGCACATCGCTGAGGCAGGACACAATGATAGAGTGCATGTCCATCTGCTCTCTCAGGTCTTCATCATCAGACACGTCCAGATTCACATTATCCACCTTCTGAAAGAACAGAAGAAGAAAAGTGTTTTACTTCGATCGGAAATCTTGGAAACTCAAAACTTCGGGGAGAGCTGAGAAAGAGACAGATGTTCAACTCACCGGATTGTCCTCAATATTCAGCACGGGGAGATGAAGCGAGCGGGTACGAGACTGCATCCAGTCCACTGCCGTGACATTTCCGTAGTTATCGCTCAAAGCATTCCAGATCCTAGAATAGGTGGAGGATGTCCACTATTACTACTATAGTTATAAAACAACAAGAAAAACTTGATGCAACAACAACAAAAAACATTTAAGAAACCATTTTCTTATTTGATCTAATTTATTAGTTTTATCCGATTTAGAGTTAGACCCAATGATGAAAGTGTTTCCCCCCCCAACACATTTTAAGTCATTTTCTTTTAGCACAGAGAATGTATTGAGAAGTCACGTGACCCCTGCCAGCCTGAACTGGAGATGCTGGTGATGGTGAGAATTCACTGGTTCACTGTAATGTGTAATGCTTTGTGTGTGTGTGTGTGTGTGTGTATTCCTGACCTAAGAAATAAACATGGACCACGGATAAACACAAACACTGAACATCAAGTTCAGAGATATGAACCGTTGTTAATGCTGTGGACTGCAAAGTGTCACGTGACGTGTGAATAAATAATAAGGCTCGCTGGCTGTTCAGTGCTTTAGTCTTATTAACTCGGACTCTTATACAGTATTAGTCTAATATTATGTCGCAGGGTTTCTGATGTCAGGCGAGATAAAGGCCAGCTCTGTGCCCTGTCCAGCGCTCTTCCACTTACTCGTCGTGTTTCAGCACAGAGTCCTCGGTCAGAGGAGTCACTCCGTCTGCGAGCTCGGCTTCAGCCTCGAAATGTCCAAAGCAGGCGTTTAACTTCACGTCGAAGTCTGTGAGCAAATCCTCCGCAGATCTGAAATGCAGTCCGTCTCCGCTGATCTCTCCGATTCCCGGGAAGCTGAGCAGCTCCGTTACCGCGTCCGCGTCCAGCTTGCTCCGCTCCGGCCGCTTCTCCTGCAGCACTGCAGGCTGTACCGCGGTCCGGTCCTGCGCGCCAGGAGCCGCCATCATCCCTGCAGAGCGGCAGCACCGACTTACTACACACACAGAGGCAAACGCGCGCGCTCGCACGCACGCACGCGCGCATGCAGGCATATCCATTACAGTGTAGCTGTCCAAGTAGTGGATTAATTATATCCAGCCAAATGGTATAATTAATTAAGTTTATTAATTAATTTATTTATTTCTTAATTAATTAAATGAACTAACGACACGAAGTGTGTGCCATCTTATTCACCGCTTTCATATTTTGAATGCTCATATCTTCGGTCCACTATAAAACATTTCCGCAGTAGCTACTCATCGCCGCTAGGTGGAGCGCTAATAGGTGATCTTTAACACAAACTCAACATTGTGGATGAACTTGTCAGATAGATAGATCATTCTAAAGAAAAAGTCGAATTTGGGTCATAAAAATCTCGTGAAATGCATTTTTTCTTTTAAAAGTTACTTTTAAACATTATGAATCCACACAAGTAGAGTTGCTGAATTCTTTCCCCATATAAATCTAATAAATGGTGTTAGTTCTCTTCCTTATAATTAAAATGATAAATTAAATTATCCTTAAAATTAAGGATTTACAAAACTATTTACAAAATGGCTCCCATGTGTAAGACCATATTGTTTTCAATTGTCAAAATCAATTAATTAGACGTAGTCAGGTTTTATGTGCAATTTTTGCCAGTTTTTTTTTTATTAAATGAGTAACACCAATGACGGACTAAAAGGTTTAGCATAAAATGTAGTAGTATTTACATTTCAAAACTAACGATTTAGCAATGAAAATTTTTTAATTGTGTTTTTGAAAGTCTGATATAATTTAAACTTCTGAACTCTTAACATAGTAATAAAAGGTATTTGCCACTATGTGGCAGTAGCGCTGTGTAACTTCTATAAAGTGCAAAGACGCGAAAAAGAGGCCCGACCGGAACGAGATCTCGTAACCGGAAGTAAGCGCAGACTGGGAAGTTGAAAATGGAAGCCGCCGTGTTTATCTTGTCGCTTGTCGACTGCTGCGCCTTGATTTTCTTGTCTGTGTATTTTGTATCCTTTCACAGCATTTCACTTTAGAGGTAATTAATCGTTGTATTACACTTATATAGATGCAAAAAGAACATGTTAGCCTGCGGTTTTAACCATATTAGGAGCTGCGGTTTGTAGCCGGTTGGTTTGGTTAGCATTGAGGCGTTATAACCGTGATTGCGAAAGCTGCATTGCTTCAGGTGTTTTATTTCGGAATCAAGTCCGTATTAATACGACATCAGTTAAAATTTATTATGTTACTTTATTCTATCCTATCAGTGTCGTGATATTTAGGCTAGTTTGCAGATTTTATGGTACTGTGCTGTGGGATGAGCTTATTAATTTGGCGGGGTATTTGCTAACTTCCTATATTTGTAACTTTTGTCTTTAATGCAGTCTTTTTTTTTCCTTTCACATAAAGACCTTAACTTTAAATGCAGATAATCACTTTATCTGATCTTGAATGCGACTACATTAATGCCCGAGCTTGCTGTTCCAAGCTGAACAAAGTAAGTATTCATGAGCTTTTTCCTTTACATGAATGAAGGTGGAACTATTTCGGGTCCACCCTTCCCTTCTTTCACTCCCCTACACTTCCAGATACTTTTTTTTCATATGTGTCCTGGCTCACATGCTGACACACACTGCACATTTTTACTTGATCCAACCCCTTTAGATCATTAAGTTCATCTCAGGTTTAGTCTTGTGTTCTCAGACTGTGTAATGTAAAGTGCATAGTGTGGGCTGTGACAGCGAGAAGAGGGAAATGACCTACTTGTATTTAAATATTCAAATTTTGTCAGTGAGTTTTTGTTTGTAGTCTAGATCCCCAGATTACTTTCGCTTCACTGCTGAAACTAAACACAAGCTTTAAACTCCTCCC
>JAOVVA010000048.1:16768794-16825090 GCA_028565275.1 Leiocassis micropogon
CTACAATATTGAACCATAAGCTTCACTCTTGTGCCTTTATTTAGCGCGTACAGCAATACTTTAAAGGTACATAATGCACTAATCGGCCAAGCTCTGGCCACGTTGCTAATGCTAGTCTCCATGCACTGGTTTATTTTCCTCCTCAATGTTCCTGTGGCAGCATGGAATGTTTACAGGTGAGCTGCTCAAGATGTCAAAAAGTGCTTTTTGAAAAAAGCTCAATCCATTTAATAAAAAGTGTTCACTAATACATGCTTTCCTTTTACAAGATATCTGAAGGTTCCTATGGGTAACATGGGAGTGTTTGACCCAACAGAGATCCACAACAGAGGACAGTTAAAGTCACATATGAAGGAGGCCATGATCAAATTAGGTTTCCATTTACTCTGCTTTTTCATCTACTTGTACAGGTAAAAAGAAAACAAATACTCTTGCATATTTTTATGGGAATGTATATGAAAATGTGGTTAATGAACAAGATTTTTCACATGAAAGTACACTTTTGAGTACACAAACTAAATTATCTATGGTCTTTATGTGCACTCCTGACCATCACACTCGTATGTCCTTGTTGAATCCACTGTAATGATAACCTCACCTTTTCTGGGAAGGCTTTCCACTGGAATTTGGAGCATGGCTGTAGGGATTTGTTCTCATCATCCACAAGATCATTAGTGAGGTCGGGTATTGATGTTAGTCCAGGAGGTCTGTGGGGTAGTCAGGATTTCAGTTCATCCCAAATGTGTTGTGTGGTTGAAGTCAGGGCTCGGAGCAGGCCAACTCCAAGCTACCTTAGCATGCCATGTCTTCATAGACCTTATCTTGTTCATGAGGGTATGGTCATGCTGAAATATATTTAGGCCACTTGGTGCCATAAAAGCAAAATCTTAATGCTATAGCATGAAAGAAATCATTCTGTACAATTGTGCGAAATACATATGGGTGTGATGGTCATTTGTCCATAAATGTGTAGCGTATATTATATTATTAGCTAGCTCAAAAGGAAAGTGAGAGTTCCAGTGTGCTAGTTCAAGTGTATTAAGCAGGTGAGTTATGTGACTGCTTTTTGTCAACCTTTATTTATTTTTCGGCTGTATTTTTATTGCCACATATGTATGTTCATGACTCTGAAAACATCATAGATTATTTCTTTCTCAGTTACATGAAAGCAGATGCATTATACATTTCATATATTACATGATTAACCACACCGCCCAGGATAAAACCTGTAATACCACTGTCTGCATTGTATGGCAGAGCAATTTAAAAACACATCGGATCTATAAAATGAGTTAAATTAAACTAATAGGCAAGGTTTATTTTTCTAATGAAAAGTTAAATAGCAACTATCCAGAAATCAGACCCTGCTTTCTGTTTAGGGTTTCTGTACCAGTTACGTCCTGGTTTAACCTCTGTCCATTTAGCCCCTTGCCTAGATAGAGTCACACTCACTAACACTCTCGCTCTGTCTCTGGTTTCACTTCTAGCATGATCCTGGCACTGATCAATGATTGATGCCCCAGAGTCGCAGAGACTTCAACTGCCAAACCATAAACTGTCCACTTTGAGCTGTGAATACAATCATCACTCACAGCTAAAGCCAATCAAAAAAAAACAAGGAAAAAAAAAACACCCACACTCCACCAAACATGTTATCCTGGTATGTGTTCTTCGCTTGTATATTTGCATTAAGGTAAAGCTTTGTGTCGTTACTTAATTCAGCTGTTTGTTCAAAAGGCTCTAAAGCCGTAGCACAGCTCCCATCATGTGCTGCTTCTCAGGGCTGAATCAACATGACAAATGAATCAACATGACAATCTCACTGACTCATCAGAACACCTGATAAACTTACAGCTCGTGAGCATCATGTCTCCACATGCTTAAGTGTGCTGTTGGTGTAAATGCATCCACCTGTTTCCAGATTTTTTTCCCCCATATTTTTATTATTTGCTAAAATATGCAGTGTGTGTGGTTTTAATGTTATTCAGTTATTGTTCCTACTATTACTACAAATGATTCCTAATTGTAATAAGCACATTTTAAAATATTGGACTTGGCATTTATTTGGGTGAATTCAAAACGAGATTTTTTTGCCCCTCTGATTTATGCAAAGGTTGTGTTTGTTTTCTGCAGTATTATTCCTGTGTTTTGGGGGGTGCCATGGCTCCCTCTGTGCCTTCTGGATTTTATTTTAACAAATGTTTCAGTTCATCTATCAAGCTCCAGTTTTCATTGGTTTTGATCTGGTAATCAAATGAAAGAAATATTAACTCACTATGGCATATGAGTTGATAATGCTGCCTACTGTTACATTCGGTAGGAATGCCTGAAACACAACGGCTACAAATGGCGGCGGCAGGCCAAACAGAATTTCAGGATAGATGTCCAGTTAGAATGAAAAACACAATGCTCAGGGGTAATAAACTGGGACTCGCTGCTGAACTATGTTGTTAAAGGTTTGGTGCAGCATTTTTTATGACAATGATCTGTCTGAAACAAACCTGATATAGTACAAGTTTAACTCTAGCATTTCTGGTCTCATTTGTGTCATGTGTGCTGTTTACGCGGTTCACGATGATTTACCCTTCCACATTGTTGGGACTAGCTCAACTCCGGAAAAGTCCTGTTTTTAATGTGGGAAATGTAAAACGCTGCAAAACAGTTGCGAATCTTTCATGATGGTTATTTCTCCTAGACATTGCCCTGATGTATGATTTTTGAGAAAAAAAAATCAGTGTTAAATCAGAGTAATTGCCACACAAATCAGGAGTGATCCTCGTGAAAGAACCCTATATCTTATAGCCATGTAAATGAAAACCCTGCATTACTGTGAAGGTGCAGTTCGTATTTATTTAATTTGCAGTTTGCCTTAAAGGCTGCAGAGAATTCAAGCTGTTCCTTTATAAGCAGTGCTTATTTCCAATCACAATATTCTCAAACAGCTTTCCCTCACATTGCCAGAAAGACCAAGCTAGGTTTTAGTACACTGCATCCACTTCAACCTATTACGCACCTGAATTCTGCAAGGTTTGCTGGGATGGGGATGTTGTTGAGGATACTTACTTGAATTCAATGAATTTTTGCAGGTGTGCCATTATCTCTGAAACACTACCTGCCAGCTCAAGGCCGATTTACTCATGACACGGCCATTAATTAACATCTCTCTGCAGAAGTATTCGCACTGTTCGTTGAAAAAGTGATGGGTCTATTTGGAAACAGTTACTTATAGACTGTAGCACCAGGGCACCTGACATTTGGTTCACTGAAACAGTTTTTCTTCATATAGTTTTACCCTCCATTGACAATAGTTTGTGTACTGTGATACCTCCTTCTTTCTCAAAAGTAACAGAAGAACTGCATGGAGACTAAAAAAGCAGGAGATGCTTTTTTTTTTTCTTCTTTTAAATCTAAAACCAATTAAATTTCATTATAAAGCTTATCATTTCCCAAGGAGTTTAATGTGCTGTAATACCGAGGAGAATGCCAATAAACGGATGGTGACTTGTGTTTGTGTTTTTAAAACCCTGAATGCTTTATTGAAAATATGCATATGTAAGACTTATCCTACACATTACATAACGGTACAATCACTTAGAATATTAACACAGTTAAACGCAAAACGGATCTTTCAGAACCTGATGCAAAGCAAACTTTTCGCCCGGTAAATGTACCCTGGGCCATGTGGTTAATGTGCTGGCTCACAGCCTTACTTTCACAGCACAGGAAAGCAAAAACAAATTGCCTGAAAATGAAATACAAAGTCAAAAAAAAAAGGTAATTTGCATATGCAGGATATTGAACATAACATGGGTGATACAGTGTTTAAACATTAGACCTACGGTGTGTGCGTGTCACTCCTCAGCGACCAGACAGGTTTGGCTGGTGAGGGGAGGGATAACCTGTACAGAGGAGCTTACCTGATGCAGGTGGAAACGTACGTCATTCGGAGGGAAAGATATGTTCAGTCTAAATAATATTTTTGACCAGTCATAATACATGCCATAAAATACACACACACAAAGCACATACTACAAGCAAATAATAATAGTTTCTTATGTTTGATGACCAGACTGTAACACTCTATAGTATAAGAACATCACATAGAGAAAAAGAAAGGTAGTTAAGAGGCCACTTTTGAAGAAAGATTTTTCGTTATAGTCGAGGGAATCGTAAGTAAAAAAAAAAAAAAATCAAAATATCAGACATAAACAATTAAGCAAATAAAAAGAAAAATCCAACAACTGAAGATTATTCGTTTGTATATCTAAACAATGTTTAAAAAAAAGAAATTAAATCAAGATAAAAGAATCTAAATAGGACAGCTGACTGACATAAGGGGATTAGTACATTAGGATGGAGATTGCAGTAAGCCAAAACATTAAGCAAAGATGATCTGAAGGCTTGTTTACATTACCCTTAAACTGTGTTCCTCCCAACCAGGTTCAACACTTCTGAGCAATTCATTATATCATGTATACGAAATCTTGTCTATTCCACCCCATCGCACATGGTACCTGGTTTTAATATCAACACCCAATTAATTCACTGAAAACCTTAATGGCGAACTTGCTACAATAACAATTCAAATAAGACTGACATCTATTAGCCATTTACAAAGGTGAAAGCATTCTTTCTTGCAATAATGATGGTTGATATTTACATGTGCTTATAACCTTGTAAATAAGGTCCAAGTCTTAAATGGTGTCCACAAGGACACCACAAGCGGGGAACAAGGAGCATGCGGACAAGAGGAACCGGCCATGGGCACCTAATCCCAAATCTCATTGATGAGTTTCATTGATGGGTTATTCCCTCTCCGACAGATTAAAAGATTCAAGTAAGGTCAGCTTATGGGACAATACACTTGCTGTCTTACCCTGACCCATAGCAAGCAATGCTGTCAGGAGAAATCTTATACACCTTGTCCCCTATCTATCTTGTGGCCTCACCTCTCACTTACCCATCATACATTAATGATAGAGACTTTAGAAATCCAAGTTCCATAAATTTTGTGGGGAAGGAGTCAGTTTTTAAGATTTTCCTCAGAAATCGAAATGATCTCACTGTTAAAATGCCTGCAAATTCAGTCAATTAAAATTGTCTAAACATGGAAAATTATTACTTTCTGCTGGTGAAAATTCTCTCAGGCACACAATCGCACAGATGCCTGAAAAACCTAATGTTTATACGGGTAATGATATAATGCACAATCTTACGTGGACCCCTCCAAAATCTTGATGCCCTCGATGCCCCAGGGGTCTCTAGGGAAATTGCATGAGCTAAACTGATTAAAATATTTATAATAGTAATAATAAAAAAAAATCTTCAGAGTGAATATTGTAAATAACAGAAAATATGACTACGACTCAATCCTGATGCCTGAATTGATATACAGCAATAAATAATATGAGTAATAAATAATAATTTGGTGTATTTTGTGAGGCTGCAGCTCCTCAAATATCAGACTGAGGTCAATTAGCCTCCTGAGCGAAGCCACGCAGATCTGAGGGCTAAAGGCCAGCAGCTAGGTGAGTTTCATTCAAGTGGTCCGACTTTACTGCTTAAGCTCAGCCTTTCCGTTGCCATTGGGGGTAAACCTCCAGAAAAACATCAGTGTGCATTTTTTTTCTTTTCTACTTCATTCATCCTTATTTTCTTGCAGTGTTTACTCAGATTTTCCTCCTGCTCCAGGGCCAATATCAACTGTCCATGCTACAGCATTCTATAGAGAAGGGGAAAATGTAGGGCTGTTTTAATGAGTTTAAAAAAGTTCAGTATTCATGAGCTAAAGAATGGTAAAATAATGCATACATAATGTCTAGATATTTACATAGATTTATAGTGCAACATACTAAGAGTTCTTACCACCTAGCCTCTCTGCTTCCTGGGACTCGGTGAAGGGAGCAGGACCCCAGACACGGACAGTGCCATCATCAGACGCGCTGGCCATGAGTCCTGGCAGAACTGGGTTCCAGCTTACACAGTTCACAGTACGTGTGTGGCCTGTGAGTTCAGCAATTGGCAGCTCACTGCGCTTGTGCCAGATGTACAATTTGTGGTCTTTAAAAAAATAAATAAATAAAAGCTATTAAAGCATAAAACTTCACTATTTACTTCTGATATGGAATTAAATATCATTAATTGCTTTCTGCATGATTAAGACTAGACTTGGAGCTCACATTCCTCATTAACATCAGTTATTTAAGAACGAATAACTGAAAATATATACAACAATTAAAAACCAGCATAAGATCAGTATAAGCTATGAATATCATTCAGTTTAAAGTTAATATACTTCTGTTGCTTGCACTGGAGGCAAAACCTCTAATTAAAATTTGTAAGATCAATTGAACACTTGAACTCGTTAATTTTTAAAATCAAGACAACACTCCAGAATGAAAACAGAAAACTTGAAAAAGGGATTTGCTGCATCTTAACCAATTATGCACTGTGCAAAGCTGATATTCATCATTTAAAAAATACACCTACAAAAGCTAACCAAAAACAATGATTTGAACGAACCCGATTAACTTAATATGCACTGATTACATTGCTGGCCAGCTCAACTTTAGAGACCACCTCAATATAAGGAAAGAATCTTATATCAATATAAGAAAAAAAATCTGTAATGCATAACTTCCATGACCAGAAAACTGGAAAATACCAACAGAGCAGGTTCTTCATGATTCACTTCTTAAACATTCTTAAAGGAATTATGTGTACAAAGAATTGATGTAATGCACATTAATTCAAGTGTTCTACCTTCACTCCCACTGGCAATAAAATCTTCATTATGGCCACCGAAACAGGAGTGGATGGTATAAAATCCTTGTGTCACACCTTGGTATTTCCTCACCAGTACCCGATCATGTAGGTCCCACAGATGAACTCCCTACACACAGCAACACAGCAGAGTGAACAACAATGTTATTTCCCTTTAATCCAAAACACAGACATGCAGCAGTGAATAAAAAAAAAAAAAAAAGAGTACCTGAGTTGCGACATTTAATAGGGCTAATCTGCCATTCTTTGACACGGTGAAAGACATTATAGGGTGATCTTCTTGCACACTGCGTAGCATAATAGACAGTTACTTATGAATGGTACAGTATTTCCAGTTAAACTGGTTCTGAATGTAATGTCAAGCCCTTACATGTTTCTGTCTGTCAGATCTTCAAAGTTGTATCCCCGGATACGCTGATGTGTGTCTGAAGCCAGTACTGTTTTGCCGTCATTCAAGCACCACAGGCACTGAACACGAACTCCTTCCCATGAATCAAGCAGATTCCCATCTAGATCCTACTCAGTCACAAATAACAATAATAAAAAAAAGAATGTAGATGCACAGTGGGTCAGCGACTGATGCTATTTTATTTCCAGTTATATTAGTATTACATACAACTCCTGGGATACCTACACACTGATAAAACTGCCCTCTCTGACCCCCAGTTACAAAGCGCTTCCCATCCGGGTTCCAGGCTACACTTGTCAGGCTGTCTTCATGGGACTGGCTCATTTTTGTCCTTAACTCACCAGTCTGAAAGACAATAATGTAGGTTTAAGATGAGTAGTCATTCATCCATCCTGTTTAATTACTGCCTTATCCTGGTAATGGTTATGGTGGTTTCAGATCCCATCCCAGCAATACCAGGTGTGAGGGGTGAAAAGAATCTGAATGAGCAGATTGGAAGAATTTAAACCAGACACTGCAATTGTAGCAGTACAGGAGAAGCCTGCACCTGAACGTTCCAGAGCCATAGCTCTGAGCAGTCATCTGGGCCACAAGCTATCAGATATGCATCATCTGGGCTCCAGGCCAGGTAAGACACCCCATAGGCATGGCCTTCCAGAGTCCTCAGCTGCTTCAGTAGGTGTGTCTCCTAAACAGTCATGACAAACAACCAAACAGTTTACTACCCCTTCCTTTCCTCAGAATAGAATTGAACAGTTTCTAAACTAACAAGTTTATTGTTTTTATTTATTTAAAAGACACAATTATATAGATCATATTGTCAAGAATTTTTGGAGAGAAGCACACACCGGGTCAACCTGCCAAATAATAACTGTAGTGTCTTTGGAACCTGAGGCCAGTTTGGTGCCATCATTGGAGAATTTACAGAACCAGACCTCATTGCAGTGCTCTGTCAGGATCTGCTGAGTGTAGCAGGGAAATTGTTTCCTAGAGATGAATAGAACACATTTCATAAGGGCCATCTGTACAGCATCCACAGCTAAAACAAATGTGTATTGGCATGGGCAAGAAAAGTGTAACAAAAATAGAATCAACAGTAGGATTGCAAATCAAGACAAATGTTCAAGGGGTGGAAGCAACATACAGATCTCTAAAATTGTATTAAAGAGAGAGAGAGAAACATTTACCTGCTGCATACGTGGTCCACCAGAAGAGAGACAGAGTCCAGGCTGCTGTCAAGTTTGGTGTTGTGGTAGAGGCAGCGATCTCTCTGCAACTCCACAGCCTGACGTAACAGAGTCTGTAGCCTGCGAGGAGGCAGCATCACTGAAGGAGGCAGATAAGCTGTAGAAATAAGAGAGAGAAATACAGAAAGAGGCCGAGCAGGAGTGGCAAGTCGCCAAATAAAAGAAAGTAGAGAGACATGGCTGATTACAGACCGTAGCCAGGGTTAGAGCCAATTCCTTTTCAACTCAGCCACTTCAGGAGATTTACTGAATTCTGTTCATTACCAAAAAATCCTCTACAATACTTAAGGAATTATTTATTTAACGTGTTTTCTGAATTCACTTTATCTCCTGAAATGATTGAATTACAATGATACTGACCCAAACCCTGTATGTGAAAAGACAAAAGGAAATTACATGGCACTGACAGAGAGATAGGAAGGTAAAATAAAAAAAGAGAGGAGGAAGGAATATAACAGTTTAACCATGGTGATGCAGACATAATACATAACACTATGTGAATTAATTACATGTGTATAAACAGTCAAGTGTAAAGGTATTTGGACAGTGAAACATTTATTTAAATAAATTGCCTAATACACCACAAGGGATTTGAGATGAAACAAACAAGAAGGGCTTGAAGTATAGACATTCAGCTTCAATTTAAGGCGTTTAACAAAAACACTGCATTAACCCTAAATATTATAGCCATTTTTCACACAGTTACTCCATTTTCACCGGCCTAGTTGTGGCCTGTTTCTTAATTAATGATTATTTAAATTGTGCAGAATAACGTAACAGTTAAGAGATTAAAAATTACCATACTGCTTGGACAGCATCATGGTAGACAGTTTTTTTTCCTCAGTATGCTGGAACCATGATCAGACTGCCTGATTCATGTCTGAAACACTGGCCTTCCAGTAACTTCTTTAAATGGTCCAAACATGTGTAAATCGCTTGAAGTGAGGTTAGGACTAAATGGGGGATGTGGCAGATTGACAAAACTACCACCTGAGGTTCCTTAATGTGCAAGTGGTGTTCGTAAATGATTGTGTGTACAGTTCCCACAGACTGATGTGTCTCTTTGGCAACACATTATCAGTTGATAGTCAAGGATCAAGCATTCCACTCGCTGAATGCTTACGGGGGCTCTGAGCTACCTCAGCCTGGAACGTCCTTCACAGACATTTGATCATCTTTGACACATTCGCAGCTAGGTCTCAACACCGTACTGTGCCTGAAGTCTTATCAATTGACATTGTTAACCAATGTCAACTGATTTTATGCCTTTAATTTACAAGAAATTTCATCACAATTCTCATTACCACTTGAAAACACCCATGTACTGATTACAAGAATTACAGTAAATCAAAAGATCTTTAATTTTATTTCTAGAAATATTATTTTTAAGCTTTACATTCTCTTATTTGATTGACAATGTTTCTTCCTTCTAGTAATGAATACTTAGAAAATTAGCAAAATATCTGACAATACAACATGAAAATTATACTTAAAATTGTAAAAAAAAATAATAATAATAAAAATGAAATAAAATCTTTACTTAGGTATAACAGTACTACTGTGGCAATTTTACATAAATGAGTCAACTATAACTGACCACATCATGAAACACTGAACTGACTTGACGAATACAGAGAGGCCCAAAAATATTCAGACACAATTCAACATAAAAATATATGGCACTTTTCTGCCGGTCACATCATAGCATAGCATATAGTGCGACTACTGACATCTTTAAAGGAAACATTGCTACACACTGCTGCCATAATTAAATTCGAGCTTTAAAAAAGAAGGCATGGATAACAACTGTTGAACTGTATACACATTTTTGGGCCAATCTGTACTTTTATGATGTTGATAAAACGGCCATTAGCCAAACAACTAGATATAGTTAATATCTAGATGTTTGGACATAGTTAGCTGTTATTAGCATGGAATTAAGCTATATAGGTGAAGAATGAACCCAAGTAGTTTGTTTTTTGATGATTTCATTTACTCACTTGTGCCAAGTCAATGAACGCACTTAAAAAAACCTCCATTCTGGGGAAAGTTGCAGTGGCGGAGGGTCATGCTTATGGGCTAGGCTAGAAAATTTTACCTTTTCAGCTGTTCCAAAAACCTAAAACAGTATTTGCCTTTGCCCATGTATTTATTGTCCCGCTGAAAGGTTACGAGCAACTTTTATGCTTGAGTGTTCTCTTGCATATTACTCAATGCGTGTGCTTGTGTTATGAACCAAACAACACCTCTCTGTCAAGAACATTGTTGGGGGCTGATGTATACTTGTCTGCCATCAAGAGATGCCTTTATGAATCCAAGTACAGATGGTTTATCTGATGGTGCAAACCACTGGTAACAAACAACAAAATACCCTTTAAAAAGTCCTGATATAAGATTAACTTGTACCAGAATAAATGGATGAGAAGAATATGGTGAAGGAAAGGAAGCGCTCATGTTCCAGTACTTACCTCATAATCATTAAACATGGTGAAGGAAGGGTTATAGCACGGGCATGTACTATACTTTCTGCTCATAGGTCACTTATTCACAGTAGAGGTCTAGCATGGATCATGTAAAAACAACTTAAATTTTAATGGAGTTTTCATGTGTATTCGGGCTGAGCTTAAATGTAACATATACGCTTTGTTTCATCACAATCGACTCATGGGAAGAGAAGGTATGCTACTTTGAAATTTTTATAGAAAACACCCTTACATCATAAAATATACATGTAAAATAAATCAACCTATATTTTTTTTCAAAAATCATTAGTTCATCCCAAAATTCAACAGATAGCACTGTACATTTTTTAATACTTTAATTTCTTTAATTGCCTCTGTTGTTTTGTTCACTGATAACACATGCTACAAAGCTACCTAGCGTCTAACACAAGATTAAATCCCAAATCCCTCTTTAACACCTGATCAAGGGAACTACTTATTGTACAAAGGATTGTACATCCTAGCACATTAGCTCTCCATCCTATGCTATTTGTGATTCAATCCCAAATGGATATTCTAAAGTGGAATAAGGGAAATAGAAATAGAGGATATATGGGACTTTCCACCACCTCCATGGTTTATCATCCTCACTTTTTGGTTACATATTACTGGTAAAAATTCGAAACTAATTTCACCTGTTAATTACATTAACTGTTGGTCACCAAATCAATGCTCGCTCTGCCAGTCATGGAAGGATTTGTGCTGGCAGACAAAAATAACTGTTAACAAAAAAACAAATAAATCACAATCTGTTGGTAATAAATGCCATTTGTAAAACTGTTGTATGAAAGCCATATCACACGCAATATCACACTTGACATTGTGCTGTTGTACTGAATATTAGCACGGCTGCCTGTATCTTCATCACTCTGGCTAATATTCAGTACACCAGCATGACTTCAAGTGTTATATTGCTTTTATACAACAAACTGATAAACAATTAATACAATATTTTTAGTTAAACTCCTGGAATCAGAGCTGAAAGGATACGCTTCAGTCACGTCTTTATTGCTTCATTTCAAATCCATTGTGGTGGTGTACAGAGGAAAAAATATAGATATAAATTGTGTCCCTGTCCAAATACTTGTGTGTGTGTGCGTGCGCGTGTGTGTGTGTGTGTGTGTGTGTGTGTGTGTGTGTGTGTGTGTGTGTGTGTGTGTTCTGCACTCACTCTGGAGTTTGTCAAGCAGCTTGGAGCGAGAGGATGTACCCTTTCCCTCCCACTCAGCCTTGGCTCGGAGATCATCAGAATGGCTGCACATCAGGTACCTAAGCATCCAACAAATGTGCTTTAAAACATGTTCACGTTATTATCATTAGCGTCATAAAACATTTAAGACACACGACACTATTCCAAACATGACAACCTGAGAATTATTATGTCACTGTTTATATTTGCAAGATTTGAGGCTTTACTTATGTAAAATAGAAACTTATATCAAGTAAAGATTGTGCTACTTATTTTCAAGCATTATGATAAGCATTAGCATTTCTACTAAGCACAAAAAAAAAAAAAAACTTTAGTGTGCAACAGGAGGCACCAGTACTGTACCCGCTAAGAATATGGATGCGCTCTGTATTGTACTTCAGAGGGGTCAGTTCTGCTCTGAGAACGTGTAGTGCTTCCAACACCTTTCCATCCTCTAAATACTCCAAATACTTCTGCTGCAAGAGCAAGAACTTCATGCGCTAAAAAGAGATAGAAACAGAAATACATTAAACAAGCAGTGGAGTATAATATAAAAGAATAATACCTTACAGTAAAAGCATATGTAGGGAAATCACTGTCTCACCACAATAGCATTTGGTGAATGCATCAATGCTTTCAACTCATTGAGATCACTTTCAGCCTACCATGAGAAACAAAAAGAGAATTTTTTTTTTTTTTAAAAGGCAATTAATTGAGGTCACACACACACACACATATGACTGATTAATTGGAGTTTTGTGAAACTAAAGTTACCACTGATTTTGTTTATGCATTACAGACTTGACATGAAATGTGTATTCATACCACAAAACTGAAAGCCCATCGGACATCTGCTGGTAGAGAAAGTGGTCAACTTGATTATGATTTTATTACCTTGTCCCACTCTCCCTCCATTACATGGTTGCGGAACTTAGTGGCAGCTGGATGCTCGAGTCTACAGCCTGATTCCTGCATAAGCAAGTCCACTGTCTGACTGGGGGGAAAAAGAGACATTATTATTTTTGCATTTATTTACATACCTATTTAAATTGTCACAAAGCAATTATAAAAACACATCCCTTGATGGATGATGTAAAACATAAATATGACTCCTATAATTCTGAAATCGTTCCATTGCTCAGTTTGTTGTTATTACATCATAAAAGCAGAGACAAGATCTGGTGTATTTAATGGTGGCCATACAGCAGTATGAAATGTAGTGTCCGAATAAGATCATTTAAATCATCAGGTTGCTTGCTAAACTCGATCTCTCTATCAGTTTTCCGAGCTAGAAAATGAAAATGTTACGGTTCTGTTTAAGACTGAATGTGCTTGTCTAACAGGTATTCAGTGTGCACATTTGTATGTAGTCTTTCCGTCTTTCTCTATTCTGCAAAATGGAGCCCCCTGCGTCCTGTTTTGCAGGTTTGTTTATCTTACTTCTATTTTCATTTTCTACTAGAAACCCTGAAAAAAAACAATAACCGATATAAAACAAACACTCTCAATACTCTCATAACATTATTGCTTTCTTGAAGCAACACATTCCCTGTTAAATGTAAACTCTGGCGTTAAACCTAAAATGACTCCGGCTACTTACTTAAGCCCTAACCCGTGTAGATGTTGTCCTATTAAACGAATCACATCCTCATCAGACTGAGACAATCGTTTCTTCTTTTTCATCGAGCCTGTTTCTGAGCCCAAGGTCGGGCCGGTAGAGGTGGCAGGGTTGCCCGGTGCCGGGACTCCGTTGTTTGCGGTGACAACAGTGCCGTTGTTTGTGGAGGACAGCAGCCCGTTTGAATGCGCTCCTCCGACCGCTGATGATTCGCCGTTTTGGGCGCTATTTAGGCAGGACAGCTCGGAATCTTGTCCCTGTCCTGCCCCGTTGGCCTGCATGTTATAAACGCTGGTGTCAGTGCCCCTGTGCAGGTTAAAGCTGAGAGCAGAAATAGCGCGGGGGCTCGGGAGAGAAGCGAAGCCCAAAACAGCCGCAGAGAGGCCCGCGGTCCCGGCAGAAGCCCCGGTCTCTCCTGCGCCCTCCGCCGCCGACACTCGGGCTTTCTTCCGCGGTGGCGAAGCTCCGCCCGGTTCAGAGTCGCTGGAAGAGCAAGCGGAGGCCAGAGTTACTTCACTGGGAACGTCGGTGACAAGACGCCCGCAGACTTGTCTTTTACTGTCAAGACGTCCAAATGAAATTTACTGCAGAACTTCACTGCAGTATTCGTACTTTATTTCGCCAGAGAGTGCGATCGCTGCTGTTGTTATTGTTTGTCAGAACAGCTGCAAGTCCGTTACGGACGTCTCTACGTGATGACGTCACAAGAAAGCCCTAAACAACCTTGAGCGTTATGCTGCCTTCAAGAGCCTGCGCGCTTTAAAATTCACCAAAACAATAGCCCGATACATTTGCTCAGTGAAAATTTGATTCGATTCTGTTTTCGAAGTTTCTCATTGTCAAATATAGTTTCCCGAAGAGTTCATTACACACACAAAAAATCGATTAAGCTTGTTATGCTAAAAATGATCACCGTTGGAGATTCGCTATCTTGAACGCGGCATTCCCGTGTATCGTCAGTGTGATGATTTGCCAATTGCCCTATATAAGTGAAATGTTTAGTCAGAAGTCATATAAAAGTAAACTAACAATCAGTAATCATGCTGTATTTTTTCTTTACATCTTGGTTAAATCTGGTTGTAGAAAAAGATCTTAAGGTCACTACAACTTAATTATGCTTCGTTATGTGGTGCATTAATTACAAATAACAGATCGAAGTCATTCAAAGTGCCATTTATTCCCATGTCCTAGGATATAAAAACAAAATCAGTACAATTCTGCATCAGGCCAGTGAAAGAAAGAAAGGAAAAAAACACTATGATATTCCTTCCGAATCCACATCAACAATCCAAATACACTTGCAATTCTGTCTGTGGTTTCTCATTCAATATCCCTGATATCTGCAAAAAATTAACAGGAGACTTAGCCGGACACACCGCTCCAGTCTTGTACCTGATACAACTGCACAATACTCTCTTTTGAATGAAACATGTACAATATAAAAATATGACTTACTGGATAGAGAATGTTTTTTGTTTAGTTTTTTGCAAAGGGTGTTGGAGAACAGAACATTGTAAAAGAATAAACTATTGCACATTCATCTAGTATTTTAGGAAGGTCTTTGAGGGGAATATAATCAGAGATCTGAGTGACATCCATATCTCCAATACTGCACCCAAAAAAAAAAAAACTCTTGACCCTAACTGCACTTTTATCTAGTGCATGCATGCTGTACATATAAACTTGCATTTCACCTGCTCACAGTGACACGTCGATCACCCCAGAGGAGCATATATACAGGACATAATTATGTTATGGCACTTCTTGTATGGCACACTAAACACTTTAAACTGGGTAGAAAAATGGGTTGACCATAAAGGGCTGTGAAGTCCAAAGCCACAGAAATGAACAGGGTAGATAAAAAGATGATCAGAACAGCAGGCAAGAACACACACAATTCTGCGTGCATGCATCTGCACACACATATTGGCAGAGAGAGAGCCAGTGTGCTTCCCTTTATATGCTTTAAATTTTGCTCTTCAATTTACAACAACAACAAAAAAAATCTTGGATGTACAACATTTTTTTAATAATAAACTATATAGGATCTGTTTAAAAGTCAACATGTACAAGCTTGCCTTGCATCCACTGGGTCTACAAAATCTACTGGTTGTAATCTGTGTTGTACACAAACAACAGTTTATCAGATTCAGCAGATAAATTAATTTTGGAAACCCATTCTTTCCAGCCTTCTTTCCATCCATCCATCCATCCAACTAGTTATTATTTAAAAGATCCAAGTACAGTATGATCCTATATTTCTCCTGAGTGACCAGAGAGAATCTCATTTTACGCTCTGTGATCTGCTTCCCTTTTTTATATGCAACAATATTTTTTAAGGGGAATTTCACAGATATCTAAAATCTCTACCTTATTCCACCTTTAAGAAGAAAAGAAAGTTTTTTTTTTCATTCTTTGATGAAATATGCACCATTTCTTTTAAGTATTTACAATGGCAGTGATAGGAACCAGCAGTTTGAAGTGCGTGAAGCCTCTAGAACCTACCTCACAGAAAATTTGCACAAAATGATTTAAATACATGGCTGGTACACTATAGGCAGTTTTAGGATTTTTTTGCAACTTTTTTCTTTTTCTACAAACTAGCATCCTTTGGTTACTTCTGTGTCTTGTTCCCATTCTGACTCTTGCTTGGTGCATGCAAGCATAACTCCCAAACGATGGCATTTTGGCTGTTAATATAGCCTGTAAGCTATAGCCAGTCGAAACATTAAACAGGAGCTGTATTCCACTCTTTTATTTACTTTTTACCTATTAAAATGGCAGCATAGAGGATATTTTTAAATATCTGAAAGCGGCATCGATTTTAACTTATGAACACAGATTAAAAAAGTGCATCAACTTGCAAAAAAAGATAAAGAAGGATGAGGAAGAATAAATAACAGATGAAGAAAAAGAAAAGACAAGTGCAGGTGAAACAATTTGTAGGTACAATAAAAGTTTTTTTGCCAACAGAAAAAAAAAAGCCACTTTGTTTAAATGACCCCAGGTTCCTATCACAAATGTTAGGAATTTTTCTCTTCTATTCAGTGTCCATGAGTTGGTTTTCATCAAGTGAATTATAATAGATTTTTAAAATCTGTGAAATTCCCCAATAAAAGGTTTTAATGTTACATATATTGAGTGGGCGATGGTTAGCTCGAAGTTTTGTATTTGCAGATTTTATGTGCATGTCGGTCAAGAGCTGTCCACCACCTGATGAGGCAGTGTGACAGAGGAGCCATTGATGAAGGAACCCTGTTTTTCTCGTCCTTTTAGAAAATAAGTGAGCAATTCCCCCTTCCCTTTGACAAAGATTGGTCCTCTTCTCACGAAACGGAAGCCATAGTCCTTAAGGATGTTATAGCAGTCTTCCACCACCTGGGGGCAACACACACTGAGTTACTGACAACTTCAAACAATGATTATAATTAAAAAGAAATTATAATTGTTATTATTATGACATCCTCCATTGGCTACATTTATACTCATGTAAATGAACACATGGACACACACAATGCCATTCGATTCACATATTTGACAAAGACGTGACGGGAGAAACTAACATTTTCGTTTCAGTATAAAAAGACCTATCGTACACTAAAACATGTCACCTTGTAAGAGGGATGTCAAAATAACTTGAACAAAATTTAGTTTCATATAAAAATGAAAGCAAACATGTCGCTATTAGTAAAAATGTAACATGGGCCACTTCTTCTCAAACATTTTTTGTTTATTTTGTTCGTCTGCTTTAAATTCTGAATGCAAATGCTGTTCACCTGAATGTTTCCCATCACTCCTGTGGACTCCATGCGACTAGCCACATTAACGGTGTTGCCCCAGATGTCGAAATGAGGCTTCCGAGCCCCTATGACCCCAGCCAGAACAGCACCCTTATTTAACCCTATGGAGAAGAGATGGTAGTCAATATGACTCAATTATTTTTGTACATTAATTCTCGTGTGCGATGCAATGTTTTACACCTACCAATGCGAAGCATAAAGTTGTTAAAAGACTGATAATTAATGTTCATCAGAGTAACTTTCATGGCCAAAGCAAAATCTGCCAGATCCGCCAAGTGCTGCCAGCGCTCCCTTTCAGACAATTCCTCCTTTTGCTGTGAAGAAAAAACATCTTTAACATCTTTCACATTTATTATAGAAAAGCTTCTTTTAAATTAAATAACCCAATTTGGATACCCTCACCTTCATGCAAGCATAGCCATTAGCATTGGTGTCAGGAGTGACTCCTGATGCTGCCATGTAAGTGCTGCCGATAGTCTTAATCTTGGTTATAGAGCGAAACTGAGGCTCATCCAAAAGCTATAAAGACCAGAAGACATAAAAAACTGACATATATAGCATATACTGCCACGTATAGAAAATCTGTCTTTTGAATGATGTATAAATGAATTCGCTCAAATAAGGAAAATATGAAAAACACAATTTGATACTTACACTATCAAAGTCAGAGATAATTTCATTAAGGAACCTCAGACATTCAATACCCCCATTATTGATGCTCTCCTCTGTGTAGAAGTCAGAGAAATTTGGGATAGATGCAAACATGACCCCAATCTCATCATAGGATTGGCTGTACAGTTCCTGTAAGGGTAAAATATTTATTAGACACTTCCTTAAAGACTGCTGTACTTTAAAAGTTTTTTTTTCATTTGATCTTCTCAAGCAGCCCAGACAGATAACTTCACCTCATCCCTCTTTTTGGAGCCCAGAAAGTGCCGGGCAACATGCTCCGGGAGCATATTCGTGACCAGAGCCTCGTTCCAGCGTCTCATCTCGTACACCTTCTCCTTCTGCTCATGTACCTCAATTTTCCACAGGAACAGCGTTCGGGCCAGTTTCTCCACCTGAGATGAAGTGAATGAGAGAAACACATACAGGACAAAATCAAGTAACAGAGAAGGACATTAAGTCACAGACAGCGTGACTCTTAAGTCATTACTGAAGTAAAACATTGAGAGAGGAATAGAGGAAAATCACGTACATGTCGTGCAAAGTAGTAGAAGCTGACCATCATAATAAAAATCATCACAGTCATTGTATATTTGGATGGCACGAGGTATATTCTGCTCGGGAACATAAAAAAGCATCAGATTCTGATTTAAATGAGAAGATAATAATAATACTACTGTTGAAATAATATGATACTGTTGAAATAAATTGTGCAATGATATGCTTTACTGAATTTGTTCTTGTTTAAAATTATTTCTAGACCACTGAATAAGGTTTGCTATAAAGTAACAATAATAATAATAATAATAATAATAATAATAATAATAATAATAAATTAGTATTTTTCTTTTATATTGTGCTCCTTGTACCTGCTAGTCATTTGATCCAAAAATATTGTTGCCCTGTGTACCATTGTAGATCAACATCTTTAGATGTTTTGAAATAATTTTGCCAGAACTTTCCCCCAATTTAATACTTTACATCATTGTATATTGCAAAACATTCATTAACTTAATCTAAAACGATTCAGTACACACCTGTACTTCTTATAGTGGGTTACATCATACTGATCAAAGATGTCCCTCCAACTGTATATATTGACGATTCCCGAGGCTACAGTGATCAGTAGCATCAGAGTAAGTTTTACCATGTGGCTGACCTGCACCAGCATGGTAGTAGCAATCAGTGCTAATACAGAAATGTAGGTGTAATATTTTGGGTTCTCCAGACACCCGCCGTGTCCACCTGGGGCTGGAGGAACGTCCCCAACAGGCTGTGGAGGCTGGCAGCTTAGCTACAAGTGGGACACACGTTTGAAACACAGGGTGAGATTGAGTTGTCTAGTATGAGCAAGACTGGACCAGTGTCAAAATCGTGAAAACATTTCGTTCCTCCATCAGTTTTCCTGTTGGCCTAGAGAAGATCCTAGGCCCAAGCCCAATTATACACATACAATTTAGAAACACCAATCACTCTACAACAGATGTTTACGAACAGTGGGAGAAAGCAGAGAGAACATGTAAACTCCATCCACTGAGCCATTACTCATTCAAGGGAATTCCTCAGGTTTTTAAAGATCTAGGCTTTCCCTTTGAATGAGTAGCAATTCACCTTTAAAAATATCACAAGTCCAGGCAGCTTGACTTAGTATTAGTTTTAGTAAGGTATTCACACATGAAAGTTCTAAAAATTTGATCTGCACAGGTTATGTAAGTCACCCAATAAAGTCTCACCATGTCGATTATGTCAGCCAGCGTGAGGATGAATATGGCTGCCATGGCCCAAGTGTTGCGAGCCCAACGTGTGTGATCAATCCATGTAGAGAATGACACCAGTCTCTTAGGAAATACCTACGCCATCAAAAGAAGTAATTTATCCCACACATCAAAATCTTTTAGGCGGCACATAAAGAACATTATTGACAGGCAAAGTGATATCAGAATTGGCTTAACAATATCAGAATGCAGAACTTCATTTAGTGACTAGCTCACTGGTGCTTCAATCCTTATTAAAGTGACTGAATTATACTTAGTAACATGATCATTACATGTGTCCTGGGGGGGGAATGTACATGCTAAAAGTTGATTTATGTTGATATATATATATGTGCTTATATACATACACCTTGCCGGTGTGTGTTAATGGGGAGGCTTCAGACTTTGGGTTTTCAGATATGTCAGTTATCATAACTTTTACAAGCTTCAAATTTTACCACTACCCAAAAATGTAGAACTCACAAAATGAACATAGTATTATTATTTTTTGGTCATAGAAACAACTAAAAACTAGTTTTATTATTATTTTGCCTATTTTGTGCTGAAAAGAGTGTGTCACTTTATACTGCACAATCCTGAGCTCTATATATTGTATTAAAAAAACAGCAAAACAAATAATAGCTAAAATGCTCTGAGCTTTAATGGCTAACTGATATAAGCTCATTGTTTAAAAAGACCTATAGAATAATCTTGTTACATTTGCCTTTGTGGCTTAGATACATTATCTATCCATCTAGGACCCTCTGTAGTCCAACTAGGAACCATGAAGACCAATGGTGACCATTGCATTTATTCCCATTTTGTACAACCATGGTAGGACCCCCCGTCAACATTCACACGCACATTCACATACTACAGGCAATTTGGGAACGCCAGTTAGCCTAATCTGCATGTCTTTTGACTGTGGCAGGAAACCGGCAAACCCAGAGGAAACCCACCAAGCACGGGGAGAACATGCAAACTCCATGTGCACAGACCTGATGCAGGAATCCTCCGTACTGAATACGTAGTGCTGTGTCTGGGTCCTCTCCTTAACTGTATCTATTGGTGTTTCCATTATGAACAGTGATCGTTTTAGGCATGTTTAGCACAGTACCAGTCAATACTGCTATAGACCTTTATTAATTAAAAGTGCGGTGACCTGACTAATAATGTTGGATCAAATGCATGAATTGCATGATACTATATTAAAGATACTAAAATCCCTTATTCAGTAATACTATATAAGTGGTCTACTTGGGCAAAAAACAAAAAGGTCAACTTACAATAAGTTCCAGATCCTAAAAAAAACCCAACATGTACATGTGGTGTGTGTCTGGCTACAGTGCTGGGTCACTCACCCGTGGGAAAATGGCTGCCAGGGAGCAGATGGTGAGAATCAGCAGCAGTACTTCCCCCACAGCTAGAGTCACATAGTTGGCTATCAACCTGTCAAGATGTACAGCAGACATTAAGAGGTGATAAAGAGACAACTAGAATAGAAAAGGTCATTAGTATTAATTACTATTATCATTGCTCACTATTATCTGCATTCTTTCAAGCTAAACTTTTTAAGTGCAGAAAACTGTACGTAAGCATGAGCTGTGTTTTGTTTGATTTGCATAATACGGAAATTGCATTTTGGCCATAGTAATTAATTAATGTTTACTGTTTCACCATATAGCAACACATGTCAAAGGTCACGATTGGCAAATACACAACATTCATGGCTCTTTATACTGTAGATACACATCCTCCAACTATGGGTAAAGAGTTTATTTTAGGATGTGATCTACATCAGAGATCGTCATCTCTACCATCTTACTGTCTTCTATAGTTTGAAGCTTTCTGTATTATTGATCTAAAAAGCACGCCGGTTGCACACTGCCATTACTATATGGACTTTCCTTTTGTTAACGGCAAGCTACTTAATGCAGTCTGGCATACATGTAATTGGTCCATGAAGAAAAGAAAATGTGCACTGCGGTGTGACTCACAGAGGGTCTATAAGTGCCTCAATTGCTGCTGTAAAAAGCAGCACTACACAGGAACAGCTGAAGGCGGCTCCGCTCTGCTTCTCCTTTTCGACTGAAAAACGCGTCTCCAGTTCAGGGTTCACAAAGCGCAATGAAAGGCGGTTAGTGTACTTTCCCTTTAATCTAAGACAAACATAAAGAGCCAAAGTGACAGTGGAAAACAGGAAATAATCCCTCAGTTACTACTGTTGCTGTGCTTACAGAAATAATAACAGAAAGGTTAAAACGAATACACAATGCACAAGTGAAGCGTTTTGTAGTGCAAATAATAAGGGTGTTTTATGATTGCTAATAAGTTTTAGATGATTTCAATATTCACACTTTAAGCTTTTAAGCAGTTATTGCATAAAACGTGTGTCACAAATATTATCATTTCAAATCTGACCTGAAAATGATCCAACATTTTAGGTCAATATCGTCCCTATCAGCTTAATATGTGCAAAATATACGGCACATTCACGTGACACAAAAAATAAAGACTTAATATGGTACTCACGCCTGCACTGTCTCTCTCTCCAGGAGGGCTTCATTCAGGAGTTTGTTTAGCTCCTGCTCATTTTCCTGAGCATCAATAACTCTCTCTGCCAGGTCTCGCAAACGAAGACGCCGCCGTGGGTTTGGAAACGAGGGATTCACCACCTGAACACACACAGACACATACAAAAGTGCAGCCTGGTATAGAATCTGTGGGGTTTACTTTTTTAGTACAAGTGTACTGTACATCCTACCACTGTCATCAACAACTCCAGGGTGGACAGACGTATCTTGTTTAAAACTGTAAGGTTACCCGTGTGTCCAGCTCCTCTGGTTCTTCAGGTGTGGTGCAGGCTGTGTGTACGCTGCCGTTACATTCTGTAGTGTTGATCAATAGAGGAGAGTTCCCATTAGATGAGGTCACCGACAGCTTCTGGAAGAAAAGCAAAGAATGAAAGACAGAAAAGGCAGAAAAGCGCAAACTGCAGTTTCACCAACAGAACAAGAATAATTGGATTGTAAATATGAAGTAACACTCACCACTCCATTAATGCCATTCTTGCTCACTGGCCCTTTGGGAACGACAACCAGGTACGTCTCGATCCCTCTCTCCCTCAGATATTCACAGCGTTCACCTCCATTCCCTGGCTCTACATCAAATTCACCATGAAGACACTCAAGTGTGCTCTGAGAGATGTGTACTCGCCTAGTGAAATAAGTACAGGAGAATAGGATACAGCCACATTTCTACAGCATAAAGAACACAACAAGTAGTGAACATCCTTCCATATGTAGGGTCTTTTAATTGCTGTTCAGGACTTACCCAGGTATACCTCCAGCCTCCATTTTATTGGCCACTGTGACATCTGTGGACCAGACATCGTACTGCCAGCGCTTCTGGCCCAGCACCCCGCCAAGAACCGTCCCAGAATGCACCCCGACACGCATGTCAACATCTGTCTGCGTTTTCTCTCGAACATAGCTGAAATCGACATGCAAATGAACGGCATGTGAGCCTGCCATCTTTGAGAAGTAATGTTTCAACTCAAACAACACGTATACTTTATACACAAGCATGAATATTAAGAAGAGCACTCCTATCTAACAACAGTTATCTGTTAATTTATGAGTATCATTAAAAAGACATGATGCTGGGTAACATACGAAATGGCTTCCACCATGGCCAATCCCATCATTATGGAGCAGGCTGCGTGGTCTTCCCGGTAATCTGGAAGGCCACAGATACAGTAGTAGCAGTCCCCAAGGATCTTAATCCTCAGTTGGTGATATTTCTAGAGGAGTAAAATTCATGAAACAGAAACTCATTGACCAGGCAGCATTGCAGTGTGTGTGCATAGTGTTACATGTTCTCCCGTATCCAACTTGGTTTCTTCCATGTTCTCTAGTTTCCTTTAACCTGCTACAACCTTTCCTATAAAATGATTCTTAAGTGTGAACAAGACGTATGAATGTTTGTGTGCATGGTGCCTTGCAACGGACTGGTATCCTATCCAGAATCCATTTCTGCAACGCGCTCTGTGTTCCAGATTATCACTTAATTGGGATAAATAACTGAACACGTCTTGACTGGCCCAGACTAAGTCTTGAGAAAAATTGTGCTTCCTTAATATTGAAAAGCGCTTCAGTTAATGTCTGTAGTAAACCAAAGTTGCACTACATTAAAAAGTTAGCAAAGTACACACGTGTTCTCAGTGGGACACATGTGGAGGGAAGTAGTCACTTACAGCAGCCAGTTTGTCAAAACGGGCAAACAGCTCATTGAGCAGCTTGACTAGCTCCTGTGCACTACAGGAAGAAGAGAGCTGGGTGAAACCCACGATGTCTGCAAACAGAATACTGCAAAAGAAACACAATATACACAATTGCATTTATAAACTCCAGCATTAACTGTTTACCCTTTTTTTTTTTTACTTTTTGCTTTCCACGGTGTACTGTGATGTGTATGGGACTCACCTAACATTTTCATGCCGATACATGTACATAGTGTTGAACTGCTGCATCTCTTTCTGACTGGCCTCTTTTTTCATGTCATGGAGCATCTCATCTGCTATGTGCTTGGGCAGAATAGACAGCAGGAGACGTTGCTGTGTGCAGAGTAACAGCATCACGGTGCAAGTTAGAGCAAAGGCATATGATTATGCGCAGGGTCAGATATAATACCATCCTGAAGGTTTGCACTTGCCCTAAAGCACGACCTTTCAGCTTGTATAAGGTTGATGGACTATCTATGAATCATTTTTTCCTTGACATGAATTGAATCTGCAGTACGACAATATTATAAATTGTTGAGAGCTAAATGCCCTGACCGTCAACCCTATTCGACAATGCATTTCCTTATATCCTATGACAACAACATCAAATAACCAAGCCTAACATTTATTGGCTAAATAATAGCATGTCGAGAACATTCAAGAAATTATCCAAATTACGGAACTGCATACTCTTTAGTGTCCCTACTAAATTGTCATAATATCAAAACAAATAACCTAAAAAAAATTATAAATTAACCCCGTTTCACCAAATAGACACACACACAAAGACTCAAACTTCAGTGCAGGAGAAGGATAGACTATGTAACAGATCTGTATATTTTAGAGTCTAGCTGTAAAAAGGAAATAAAAGGCATAACAAATCAAGAGGAGATAGTCAGAAGTGTGATTACAGTTGACACTGTCTCAGGAGGCTTGTCGTCATGGCAACCTGCAGCCGCCGGATGCTCCTTGATTGGCTGGCAGGCTCTGTCTCCCAGCAGCCCTTGTTTCTCTATTAGTATTCAGAGGGGTTATGGTGCTATCAGTGCATCCCCCCCCTCCCTCTCTGTCTCATACACACTCCATACACACATTGGCACACATGCACACACACGTGCACAGTCTGTCACTCACACACACACACACACCAATTCATACTTCCTTCCTACATCCTACGGCACCACCCTCTATCCCCCAACACCCCCCACCCCCCAAACCCTTGTTAGCAGCAACTGTTTGCACCATATATAGAAATAATCAAGAAAGCCCAGTGGCTACAGCTGGGAGACCAAAGAGAGGGAGCAATTGACTGCTGACTCTGTAAATACACACAAGCGCACACACATGCACATGCGCACGCACGCATGCAGGCACGCACACACACAAACACACACATCCACAGTGTGCATGCTTATAACAAGGCACGCACTCAGGATGGGGAAAAATTATCTAAGATGCAATGTATTTCCAAACTCTAACATTTAGCCATTACCAGTACCCACCATCTTCTACCTTTCTACCATCTACGAATCGAACACATACTGTAGTTCCTCAGTGAAGCATAAAGGCCGTCACCATATCTTTTCAAGCTGCCGCCTATACATGAGGAAGGAAGAACGCTTTATGTCTCGCCCTGAGAGCACTGACTGTTGCACTTTTTCAGCCTTCCAGCCATGGAGCATGGAGTTATGAAGATTGCTTTACCATAAATCTACTTCAAAATAACCTGTTTATTTTTTGACAAAAACTTAAAAAAGTACCAGAAAATTCTGACACATCTATAAGATTTGTCAAATTAGCATTTTCATTTTTATCATTTAAGGATTTAGGACAAGAACTAAATTTATACCGCTTCTCATGAATACAGTACACTATGTGTTCCTATCATGAAAAGTTTAAAGCTAGTTGATTTCCTTTTCTACAGCTCCAACTGAATTACTTTTTCCTTGTAAAACAACAAATTCTAATCTGCTTTACAAGCAGGAAATGTTTATTTTAGAACATCAAAAGACCTCAATTACCAAGATGAATGAAGATTTATTTTAGAATCACATTATGACACCTTGGATCGAAATTAAACCAAACTGTGAAGTGTCTAGAGATTCCCACCCCTTGTACAAACACGCTGAGCACACAGTTGCAATACCAGGAGAGATCATGTGGTTTACAATACAGGTAACAAACACAGTACAGTACAGTACCCCTGGTGCAACATAACAAACTAAATTACCATTTTGTACATCCATGATTGACCTTTACCCCTGAATTCCCACAGTTACTACACTGTTGAAACATGCAGCCGTTGCACCACTCACAATCGATCTCTTTAACATGATCGTTCTCAAATAGTCCTACACAAAGCAACCAAAAAAGACAAACTCACACTTTTTAAGATAGTAGCTGACTAATCAGCTTCTCCCAGACCACGACCTATTCTCAAGATCATACCTAAATGTCCTTCATGTATATCTAAACATCATACAGCGCTCAATACAGCTTAATGTTCTAAAGTTCTAAAGCAGTAGAGTTCTTTCTCACTGAAATAATAATCCCCTTTTAATATAATTTAATATCATATTAAATTATATTTAATGTAATTGAATTACTTTTACAAATAAACTAAATATTTATTGTCCTCCAAAGAGTTGCAGTTTGAAAAGCACTGCCATAGAAAACAGCTTACCTGCTGCTGACTCTGTTCCTCTAAATTCAGCTTCACCTCCAGAGACTGCCTGGCCTCTAAAAAGGCCTTGCGGTGTTTGCGATCAGCCATGTAATATGACATGAGCCCCACAGTAATTGCACAGGTGTAGATCAAGATGTTGGCCAAAAGCTGAAAAAAAGTGTAACATAAACACCTTTGGACCTAAATTACAGCACAAGCACATTTTTAATAGAAACACATTCTCATGAGGAGGCGTGCACGATAATCAATGTTGAACTGCTTTTAATTTGTGAACTGTTGCTTTTACTGTATGTTCAGTGTATTACTCTCCAGATTATTAAGAAACCTGTTCCTTAGAGTGTCGTCTTAGGCTATAGTTCTTGTCTTGTTTGCATAAACTTGAGAATATCCTGGGAATATATTTTCGGTTGTACAGAGAAAGAGTTATAACATGATCATGTAACCATAATCTCATACTATTATTGTTTAAAGAGTTTAAAATCCAGATCCTTTCTATAACTTCCCATTGAATGGGTAAGAGGCCTGAGATGTTGAGTAACTGACAGGAAATGTAATGATCTTCAATAAAAAATATCAGCAAATGTAAAAAAAAATCTAAAGCAGGTTTTACAAATCTGCAAACAGCTGTATGGTTAATGCAATGAAAGTATTCCCTAATTCAGATTCTCCTGCTGCAGTGCATTCTAACCCTGGGGTTTTTTTGTGCCAATTCTCTTGAGGCTGCAGTTTGCACCAAAAAGAGTTTCGACCATGAGTATCCAGCAGACACAGCTCAATACAGAGTAAAAATGTCAACTTATATAATTTCGTAAAATATACATCTGTTTATGTGCTTATGAATGGCATATTTTCGCTATTTTTACAACTATATAATACCAAAATAAATACAACTATAACACCATTCCTTTTGTATCCATAGAAAATATAACTACACATGAGTAATTGTACACATCACTAAGTGTGATTATCATTATTTAAAGATTTAAACAGTTTCTACAGTACTGTGCAAGTCTTAGGCACCATATTATCTTTAGTACAAAATTAGTACAAAATGTTTATAATTTCCGCATAATTACGTACAAAACCATTCATGATTTCCAAACATAACTTAAAATAAATAGATAGATAAATAAATAAATAAATAAATAAAATTACAGAAGCACATTTGCATGCCTGTATAGAAAGCAACATGACAGACCAGTTTGTAGATTGAAAAAAAAAAACCTGCTGGGTGTTGCATGAAAATTGAAAGGAGCAAGTGTGTCAAAGTTACCTGAAGAACTCATATTCTCAGCAATATTATCTCATTACTGTGCAAAGGCACATACGGAAAAAATGCCTTTGAAAACATTTCTACATAAAAGAAAACTTCTATAAAAAGCATTAAAGAGTAATAAAATAAAACAGTTAATATTTAGTATAAAAACTCTTTGCTTGAAAATAATCATTAATGTTAGTTACAGATTTGTGCAGTTTTATAAGTAAAACAGCTGTTAGGTTTTACTGAGTGAGCCGGAGAATATGCCAGAGGTCTTCTGGGAATTTTCTCACATTTGCTCCTTTCTATTTTTATGCAAAACTCAGGAGACTACATTAGTTTTTTGTTTCTTTGGTTTTCATGTGAAAACTGGTCTGTCATGTAAGATGTGTTCTTCACAGGCATGTAAATATTCTCATTTGTTTATTAATTTTTAATTCATGTTTGGAATTTTTTTTTTTTACATAATAATGCAGTCATGATAAACATATACAACAACATTACTTTTGCACAGTACTGTATTTCCAATTAAATATTTGTTTCCAATGTCATTTCGTCAATAAAAAAAATTATTAGGATTATCTTTTTAATTTTATTGTTGGACTTTAATTCCAATCGGTCTTATATGTTCAAGCATCTCTTACATAAGAGTTTACCAGGCTAGAAATTGTTAGCGCTTTTAAGCTATTAATTATTTATCAAAAGACAGACACTACAGATGGAATATTAGGTAATAAATCAGGATGGTTCTAAATTGTTAACATCTCTACTTTCTCTCTATAAGAGCACTTATTTTTATTTAGCACTTCCAGTAAAGATTCATTTGCAGTTAATACGACTGACAGTACATACTGTATTTGGTGTTTCATTAAGCTTGTTCATGCAGGTGATTTTATATCAAAAGTATGAAAACAGATGTAAGTACAAATGATAGAAAATAAGCCAGCTTTAAGGATTTCTTCATTTGCTTCTTACTTGTAACACAGATTTTTCACTGGTGGCTGGGTCTTAGAAGGCAGAATAAATCTGAGAGTACTAACTGTTATTAGTCATTTGGAATCCTCTGACCAAAAAGTCCTATGAATTTAATGACCCATGACATTCACTAAACATGACACTACGATCTGGACCAAGTGCGCCACAGCAGATATCATTAGCCCGGAATTGCAGCTATCTATGTATGTAGTTTCATAACCAGACTGGACAGTGTGACAGTATTGTTTCACATTCTAGGAGATATTTAACCTTTGCTAATACAAAAAGGATCAAAGACACAAATGTCCAGGTACCGTGATTTTAAGTCCTTGTCCTCATGGTAGATCAAACCACATAATAGATAGAACAATTTCCATCTGCTTGAGCCATCTCCTGAAGTATATGCAAATGGATGTATAACTGATGTCACCTGTAGAGTGACAAATGGATGCATCCACAGAAAAGTAAAAACCTATATTTTTTTGCCTCGCAGTTACAATGTAATGTTATGTGCCTGTAATGTCGAATGTAGGGAAAATTATGGCCAGCTCAACCATGAAATGTATGCTGTATTCCTATCAAACATTTATTTTGACATAGTTGTATTAACATTTAAAAGTGTGAGTATGGGGTAGCTAAGATGAATATAACACTGTGAAAAGTTGTGTGATGTGAAGTGTGCTATATTTTAGAGAGCCAACTGGTTATTTGTGGTGATTATGTGATTAAAATACGAATTTCAAGCTCAAGCTGGTGCTTCAGCTGGATATTATTAAGTTTAATTTCCCCATGATGTTGAGTAACCATTACCAGTGGTAACATGCCAATCCAAATTACAACTGATTCATATCTGACAAGAAACCGGATGCTAATAATTGCTGAAACACATACTGATAGCCTTGTTGTTCAAAGCAAATGTCGTTGTTAATGATCATTCTGATTAATTTAAATAATATGATTACTCATACTTGTTAATACACCTCCCAATCTTCTAGATCTTATGATCTCATTTTCAGAATGTTAGAATGACTTAGCCTAAGCAATTTAAACTTTTTTGTCCCCTGTCCCCAGTGCCCTAACCTGTCTCCCAAGAGCAGCTCCTTGGATGTCTTCTTGCTGCTGCTGCGCGATGGTGACGCCCAGCGCCAATGTATGCACACCACATGACACAGCTGTGATGAGCACAATAGGTGTCAATCGTAAAGGTAATGTCAAAAAGAAGGAGAAGCTGAAGAAGGCCTGCCAGCCTACTGTGTCACTGGCCTGATGGAAGCGGGCAAAGTTCAATCCTAGATAACAGAAGATCTGGGCATCTATGAGCACCCACAGGGCATAGGGCACTAGCCGGCGAGAAATCCGCTCAGGCAGAAGGCCGTAGCGACACAGTAGGTAAAGCACAATGTCCACAGCTAATGCTACACAGGCCACTGCCACTGACGCCAGCTTATCAGTGGTATAGACCACAGCACACATCACAATCACATAGCAGTCAAAGAGGGCTGCAAACACCACCAAAACCAGCAGGGTTTCATGCCGCTGTCTCCGAAAATAGGTCTGGTAAAGGTTTTCTAGTGAATCTGGGGTGAATGTGAGGCGCATAAATCGAGGGAGACACAAACAGCAGCCTGAGTTACGCACGGTGACCTCATGGGTTCTTCCCACTGCTTGGCCTGGATCAGAGGGCAACGTGACCGAGCAGTCTGCCGAATACTCAGCAGAGTATTCTGGTTCGGAGAAGGCCCGGTTCCGAGGCATTTTGAAGACCCAATACACTATATGGAGAATGAAAAATAGATCCTTATTGTTTTTGTTACTCTTTAAACAACCAGTTCCTAAACAGGACATTACAAGTACATTGTGCTGGCTTGTCTGGCACCCTCTTAACACCCATGGCAAACAAGCTTTCGACCTGAGAATTACATCTGCAGACAGTGTGGTCTCCTTATCGTCACTCCCTGCAGTGGAACTGGATCTTGCACGTACATTTATTTTATTTCACACAAATTCTTGTCATCAATCTGGTTCTTTTTTTGGGTTACTTGTAAGGTTTAACACTTTGGCATTTAAAATAGAAGCCTAGTACAGAAACACTTTTTTTTTCAGGAAGATGTGCAAAAAGCAGGCAGGCAGGCAGGCAGGGGGGGGGGGGTCCGTTTAGGAGAGATGTGTCCCTCTAGCCATGGTTGTTTACATATGAGCCGCTGTGTGTACTTCCTGCCCGGTTTGCCATCATGGTCGCTCGCGCCAGGTTTCCATGGTGAAGCCTCGCGGAGACAATGAACGCAGGATTCAGGAAGGAAGCGATGAGATTATTCTTCTCCTCTTTCAGATGTAACACATGCTTTGGAGAAGTAAAATTAAGCTCAGGTGACTGCTTTTTTCCCAAGAAGGAGAAGAAGAAGTCGCAATGGATATGACGCTAACGAAAACGCAATGCAATATTGCACGGAAAGCCTCTGCCGTTATCAAAATGGCCTTCGTGGTTTAATGTCGTATATCATCCCGCTTTCACATGACTGCTAAGTGAATTCCGCTTGTTTGCGTTCGTCGTGTGTTCGCTATCCGTCCATTACGCCGAAGGATCCACAGTCGTCCGTGGGAAAAGGAGAGAAAGGAACACTTACAGGAAATACATGTTGCGCTCTCAGGACGGACGGAGAGAGAGAGAGCTTGTGTGCATGGCGTGAAACGTGGAAATGCGGATTGGCTAAACCACAAATGAAAACAGACGCTTTCTTCCATCTGACACAGTCAGTAGCGCACATTGTGCCATTGTAGCCAGGCGTCCCATGTCCCAAAGTGTCACACTGGCGTTTAAAAAAAAAAAAAGACGTGGTGATTTTCTTTTGCCCTGAAACGCAGTCTGTCACAGAGATCAGTAAAATCCCAAATGCACTGATGCTTCCTCGTGGTTTTCAGTTTTGCTTCATTGAAACAGCACTCCAGTCTCGTTCACAGTTATCTGAGCTCCCACGTAATCAGCACAGGATCCACAACATGCCGACATCAGGGAAGTCTGCACCCTGTTCCCCGGTAACGTGCTTTCGCGATCTGTCGTTAGTCAGCATAAGATCAGTCCTTGATGTCGTGGGAATTTCATCCACAGAAATGCCACAGGAGATACGCCTTGCGATCTGTGTAAATCCAGAAGCCCATACTCATGATTGTGAGGGAAATGCCCCTGTTCTGTTTTCCCGATATAAGTCACCGCGTGTTGCGGTTCTCAGCTTCCACCAATTAAACAGGCGAAGAAAGTGGATCAGTCTATAGTATATCCAGTCATCTCTCTCTCTCTCCCTCCCTCTCTCCCCCCACCCTCCTGCCCCGTCTCAGTTCACACCCCGCTCTACATCACACGGGCACTGACTGAGGAGAGCACTAAGGATCTTCCCTGGATAACAACATAGCAAACTAAAATAGAAAACAAAAAGGCTTCTAGCTTTCCCAAATTCTTCCTTTTTTCAGTTTCAATTATACCCTTTTTTAATTTTGAATCATTTTGTTCACTTTGTAGACTATATCCTTTATACTTATGTAAGTAACAATATACACTAATCTTACACAGTAATCTATACACAAAAGCAGCTGATGAGAAAAACCAGGCCTAGAGCTTTTCCGATTGAGTTCTTTCAGGGCTGGATGGATGATAAAAGGTCTGAAAGGTCCGTAGCTCCTTCCACTAGTTAAAAAAACTTTAGATTTAACTACAAGGCAACATATATTTTAACATTAATTTGCTATATATTGTTTTTATGCTACCCCGATCTCTCTCTCTCTCTCTCACACGCACACACACACACACACACACACACATATACTAGCCAGTGTGTTTGGAAAGGTGAAGGTGGTTGGCATTCAAACAAAGCAAAGTTGTGAAATATCAGAATGACAAAGCTTGAATATAAAGAGTTAAGACACCACTTGTTAGATTTACAGACATGGGTGGGAATCTGGGGTGTGGATGTGGATCCTGTTTTGTTGGTTTGGAAATGGAGGCTCCAAAGCCGATTCTTAAACTGGAGGTTGATATGCAGGACCTGTATGGCAGGTGGCATGCAAAGTACCTGATATATTGTACTAAAATTAACAATATGTACTGAAAAAAATATACTGTATATGTGCTCTTCTTCTTCTCTCTCTCTCTCTCTCTCTCTCTCTCTCTCTCTCTCTCTCTCTCTCACAGAAGATTCAAGATTGAGGATTCTAAGGTGTTTTATTGGCATGACAAATATAAACATTTGTATTGCCAAAGCTTAGAAATAAGTCAAAAGAAAATAACAGGAACAGATAGATTTTTAAAAAGAAAAAAGGAGCAATTAAAAAAGTTAATAAAAACGGAAAAACAGAATAGTGTAAACTTTATCTTCTAAAGCTAAGGTGTGTACTCTTTTAATTATATACTGTATATAATTAACAGTGTACACACCTTTAGCTTTAGCAAATAAAGTGACACTTGTGAAAACAACAACAATAATAATAATAGTAATAATAATAGTCTCTCTCTCTCTTAATCTATCTAACTATCTACAGAATTAATATTTATTGTAGCTAATTAATACTGTGCAACACCTAGACCTATGCCCAGCCTTCGCCTCAGGAAAAAAACTATTTGAATATTTTAAATAAAAGCTACAGTAAAAAGCTACAGCAAAAAACAAAAAAAAACTCAACCAAATATCCCCACCATGTCAAAACTATCAAATATTCCTATCCTCAAAACACAAACGCGCACACACACTGGCACGCATGCATGCATGCATGTACATACACAATATCTGAAAGTGGAAACTTTCACTGACACCACCTTGGGGTTTTATTGATTATTCCACTGAAGTGCTGTAATGACCTTGCAGTCACTAAACTGCTGACTTTTAGAAAGTAACACACAGAGACACCCAGTCATCCCTCATTACAGTTCTGAAGGACGTTTCAGTGCTCAACCCACTCTTTATTCATTAATCTGCCCATCAGCAGTTATTGTATGGTAGAAGCCATGAAAGATGTGCAATGAAATACTGACAAGAAATTACAATGTCGTCCTATTTATCTGTTTGAATGAACATAATGTAGTACATATCTAATTTCCATGTCAATTTCTCACTAATTCACTCATTGATTCATTAAGCATTTGTTTTCAGGATTTGTTTGTTCTTCTAACCCTCCTATTGCTCATGAATGTATTGCATCATATAGAAATAACACTGACTCAGCATTAATTGCGATTTCTTTCATGATCTTGTTACTCTGTCTTGCGCTTTGTTTAGTCATTTGTTTATTATTGATGTGTATAGGACCTTTTTTTTTCCACCGACAGTGTTGTTTAACATTTAAACAATCTTTTGTCATTTTTATATCTTGTCATGTTTCAAACGAGTTTATAGTAAACTTTGTTAGATACGGATAATATATGATATTTATATTTAAACACACGACCGATCTATTGGAACATTTACGTCTACGTTTTTACAGTAAACGGAAAGTCTTTTTCTAAAACAAATAGCTACTACATGTTTTATTGCTCATTTGGGCTCGCGCTGTTATTACACGCATTACGGCTGACGTGGTGACGTACGTCATTCCGGCCGTGCGTGCAGGAGATATGCGCTGCTGACGTGTAGGTAAGGAAGTGACCAGATATTGGAGTTTTCTATTGTTGCGTTGTGGTTTGCGTTGTGACGCAAAATATGTTTTTTATATTGATTAGGTTCATATAAGATTGCATTGTTTATAAGTGGCATATCAGAAGAGAAGAAAGGCAGCGAGTCTTCTTCAAGCTAGCCACTAGCAGTTCGCTTGTGTAATGTTAGCTAGCTGGCTAAGACGCAGTGATAAGCTTAGCTGTTCAAAACCATTGGTCGAATCGGATTATTGGATATTGCACAATACTGTCAGTCTGATTGTTTAAGTGGTAGGATCGCCGGTCTGATCACTCAAGCTGACAGCCTGGCAGAGAAGCAGTATCAGTGCGTCAGTGTCCTGGTGGTGAGTGGAGTGAAATATAACTAAATGGAGGTTGACATGATGATGTGGTGTTACAGTCGATATCCTGAATGACCGATTGCAATGCAAATGGACCTGCCAAGGGTGGAAGTTTTCATGTAGCATATGTTGACCTGGTAGCAGATTTTCATTAATGCCATATAGAAAGTTGTTCTCCCCGTGCTTGGTGGGTTTCCCCCGGGTTCTCAGGTTTCCTTTTACAGTCCATAGACATGCAGATTAGGTTTATTAACGGCCCCAGATTGCCTATAGTGTATGAATGAACTAATGAATGAATGAATGAGTGTGTGTGTGTGTGTGCGCGTGCTCTGTAATGGATTGGCACCCTGTCCAGGGTGTACATTGCCTTGTGCCCTGGCATAGGCTCCAGGCCCCCACGACCCTGTATACAGGATTAAGCAGTATAGACGATTAATGAATGAGTGAGTGAGAGGAATTTGACATCATTTGTGTCTACAGCATGCTAGCTGTCTAACATTTACACGTGTCGCCTCATAGCACAAGTATAACATTGATGCTGGGATCTGTAGGAAGTTCATTTCAGATCAACCATCCATCTTTCTTTCTTTTTTTCTTTCATTCCCCTCTGCGGGGGCAATTAACCGCCCCAAAAGGTCCCATAGACTTAACATGGAGACCAACATCAGCTATGACATCATAGCTATGACTATGATGCCGCGGCAAGCACCACTCACATTTTCTTCAGGAAATGAGCCTCTAGTTTTAACTGCTATTTCCATATCAGTAATACTAGTAACTATAGTAACCAACCTGTTACTCAATATACTTATTAAATTCACTATATACCTAATGCACAAGTTTAATATGTCACATAACAAAGATAAAAGAAAAATTATAGAAGCTTCATTGATTTTGGCAGAACAACAGGCATAGTATAAAATACAGTACCTGTCAAAAGTTTGGACACACCTTTCAATGTTTTTTGTTTAGTGATTTATTTTGTACATTCTAGAACAGGTTTTCTCAAAGTCAGGACCCTGCCAAACCACACCTTAAACTAGCAATGCAATAATACAATGTAATAAAGTGTATGTTTCCTATTTTGAAATAAAAATGTGATGTATGCTTCAATATTTTGTTAGTTTTGTAGTGTAATTGCAAAAAACAAAATCAAAACTATTGTAGCGTATAACACGTTTTTATTTCAAAGTTCGTTTGTGGCCTGAGATCAAGGATAAATATAATGTTTCCCTGTTTGATATCATTGTTATGGCAACGTTAACAGCCTGCAAGCATATGGTGTTTAACAACACAGAGTTCGAGGATTGCCTAACAGCTACCTGTTCAAAATTAGCGAGTTAGCTAATGGCTAACAGTTTGCAGTGAGGATGTCATAATCCAAATATATACAAAGGAAGGGTCAGTATCTCTGTCTAGCGACCACACCTTTTTGTGCCAAGGTTTAAGCAGCTATTTAAAATCAGACTAGTATGCTGTGTATTTAGGGCATCATGTAACTTTTACTTTAAAATCATTTTGTTATAACAGTGTCCTATAAGGTCAGTTTATTTAATTGGTTCATTCAGGCATAAAAATACACTTTGCTTAATTACTTTATTTAGGCATTAAATCACTCAGTGAAGATTACTCGTGATTTATAAAAAAAATATTAAAAAAATCCTGTATACTTTTCAGTGTTGAAAGTTTTAGCTGTTTAGGTTCACAAACAACATTTTCCAGGTAAACAGTGCTATTTCTTTTGTATAACTTATCTTTATATCTTTATCTTTCTTGTTGCTTTGGTTTAAGTTTCCGATTACAGTCAAACTGTGGATTTTTTCCCACTAGGTTTTAATGATTTTTGTACGTCGCTGTAAGTAAACACGTTTAATAAAATTAATTTGCTTATCACCAGTCATCCCAGACCTGCAAAACTCATTAGAACCATGATGAAACTGGCTCTTATGAAGACCATCCCAGGAAAGCAAGACCAAAACTTACCTCTGCTGTAGAAGAGAAGTTTATTTAAAGTTACCAACCTCAGAAATCACCAATTAACAGCACCTCAGATAAGAGCCGTTATGAAGGCTTTACAGAGCATAAATATCAAACACCTCTCGGTATCTACTGGTCAAATGAGATTATTCCATATTTTGGATTCCTTCAAAATTGTTTTACAGTATAGAAATACATTTTAAGGAAAGACCAAGGAATTAGAAGGTGTGCAAACTTTTGACTTGTATTGTAATTTGATTAATTAATCTTTAGTAACCATTTTGTAAGACACCAGGCCCCCACTGGGCAAGATGCGCACACATATTCACTTCTAGGGGCAATCTGGAGTATTTTAGTTCATAGACTGGCATGGTTTTATGAGGTGGACACATGGACACAGTATAATAATTAGAGTTCGGGATGCTTGAGCTGTGATGGAGGAGCAATACTTTCTGCATCACAGTCCCATCCCACATATGAAATCACAGCAAAAATAACAAAATAAACAACAGGAAGAATTGCACTTATAAATGTCCTAGACAACTTTTTCTCCGTCATCTGTTTTAGTATGTTGCATAAATAAATATTCCTTCTCTTTTAGACTTTTGCTGTGATCGTCCTGTGACATCATGGGCAAGCAAAGAGTGCCAGATTTGTACCGTGCCCCTTTTCCTCTCTACTCTGTTAAAATCGATCCTAAAACTGGACTCATCATTGCTGCTGGAGGGGGCGGAGCATCCAAGACTGGCATTAAGAATGCAGTGGTGAGTGTCTGCATTAAGCAATGTGTTGTAGCAGAGACCAATTATTTATTTACACTGCTTGTATTTTCTTTTTTTTAAAGTGTCTTCTTGAAGGTCTGCTTGCTTTAATTTTCTCACCACAGTAGTTAATGAGATAAACGTGATGCAGGTGGTGTGGCAAAATCTAGCAGGGCATACAGCAAAAGCTCATCTGACTTGAGTGTTGCCACATTAAATTTAACGAATCATTGTGACAGCCTGTGGTGAGAGAATTAGCAAATGGACATGTACTGTTTTGAAAGTCTTATTTGTTTCTTCTCATACTTTATTGATGTTGAATAATAGTCATGATCTGCTCTTAAATTCTGTTCACAGCAATTCCTCAGTTTAGAGCTAATGGGAAGCCAACACAGTGCCACTATGCTGCACTCTCATGACACAGGGTCATGTGCCACCATGAACATAGCACTGGGAGGAGATGTGATCGCTGCTGGACAAGATGGCAACTGCCGCATCATGCGCTTCACGCAACAAGACTCTGCGGAAGCAAAATCAGCAGCTCCAGGGGATGGTTGGTAGAACATCCCTGTACATTATAATTACTATTATTGTTCTCCTTGAAAGTTGAATAAAGAAGTAATGATGCTCTGTTGTAGTAATTGGTTATGTTTTGGCAGGATCTAGGGACCAGAGCAGTGCCAGGAGGAGAGGGGCAAAAAGCAAGAATGGTGGTGGTGTTGGCGGTGCTGTTCCTCAGACGAAGGATAGATCTGTCCAGATATTAGTGGACAAAGTTGGAGAGGTGCAGTCAGACTTCAGCCCGCAGGACCCGCTGCAGAAGTGTGTACGCTTCAGTTCTGACCTGAAGCTTCTTCTAACAGGAGGAGCCGACGGTTATGTGAGAGCGTGGGAGGTGAGCTTTGCCTAGCCCGAGCCCCGAGTCACTTGAGGTGATTGCTGCTTATTAACATGAGTCATTTGTTCCCTCCTCAGTATCCCTCATTGAAAGAGAAGTTGAACTTCAAAGCTCACAATGAAATAGAAGATATAGACATCAGCCCTGATAACAAGGTATTCATGTGATAATAACGTTCATATATGCAGATGGAGTGTAAGTCATGCGACAGTAGGAATGATGCGTGTGCCTCTGTGTGGTCCAGTGCATTGTGACAGCAGGGCGTGATTTCGAGTGTAGTGTATGGAGTGATGATCAGCTCATGCTGAGTTTACGCTGGCATGAACACATGCCCCATATTACAGAGAAGATGTATCGTTACCAGGCCTGTCGGTAAGTTACTTCAGGTTTTATTTTTGGATAAATTTTTTGGAAGTTGTTAGAGAAAGTTTTCATCACTGCTGAAATGCTGGCCTCACAGGAATTACATTAATGTCCCTTTCTGTTAATGGAAGTAACAGCCTGGTTTGTGAACCAAAGGATTTTTGCAGGACAGTGCAGGACCTCATACTGCCCACTGCACCACTTCCATCTCCTAAACACTTGTGACGTCTCTCCGCGCTATTTCTTCATGTACGGGCCATTAAAGGAGTTCCCGGGAGGCCAGCGTTTCAATGGTCTGGAAATCTTTCGACCTTGATGGTATCCATACAAGTCCCAGTTTGACCTAAATGCCCCTCATAGGTTTATTTCTCATTAATATGAATAAGCGTGGTAACAAGTGATACCTGAATGTAATATTGAAATCAGAGACATTTTTAAATGTCTCCCTTCCTTTGTGCATTTCAGGGCGGAGTTTAACTTTAACAAAATTACTCTAATTAAAGATACTACTCCAAAATGTTTTCCTGGTGGTCATAGTGTTTATTTTTAGGTTTGCTAAGGTCGAAGACCAAAAAGATGCATTAAGGCTGTACACGGTCCAGATTCCCCACAAACGTGAGCGTAAACCACCACCATGCTACCTCACAAAATGGGATGGCAGGAGTTTCTTGCCCCTGCTAACTAGGCCATGTGGCAATGAAGTGATATCCTGTTTGAGTGTGAGGTGGGTACAAAGTAATTTTTCATCTTCTCTTCATTATTTGTTGTTGTTGTCTTGTTTTGATGTTTGGCCAACTGATTATGTCTCATTCAGTGATACTGGAACCTTCCTCGGTCTCGGTACAGTCACAGGATCAGTAGCAATCTATATCGCATTCTCACTGCAGGTAATTACGCATACATGTGCACATGTAGAATCAATAGTTTTAGTTTACTAACATTCTTTATTCATTAATAAAGTATACTTTTTTTCTTATCTTTCTATTTTCCTTATCTATCTTCTTATTATCTCCTGCAGAAGCTGTACTATGTACAGGAGTCCCACGGCATTGTGGTGACAGACCTGGCGTTCTTGCCTGATGCCCCTAAAAGCAAAGCTGTAAAGGGAAATAATGAAGTAGCCATGCTGAGTGTGGCTGTAGACAGTCGCTGTCAGTTGCATACTGTGGCCAACCGGAGTAAGTGTGCTATAAACACAGCTCAGAACACATGTAAAGATGCACAAATTTCAAACAAATATAACTTTAAATCATTAGCAAGGTGTTATGTGAGGGGGACAATTTTTTTTTTGCCCATTTGAAAACTTTGATGAAGCAAGCTATTTAATTGTCAGTTATTTGATATTAACATTTTTTGACTTTGGTGAATAAATCCATTGTGTATTCATGAAATATTTGGAAAGTTATGTGACAGACATGTGACAGTTTTCACTAAATGCCTCTCCTGCTCCTTGCATGTTATGTAACAGACAGCAGCGTAATTTTTAGGAACGTAACTGAGGCATGAAGAGAACTGGTCTTGGGAATAGTCATACTTAATAAAGTATCACAACTTTATATGGATAAATATTTAATTGTATAACTGTAATTCTATCGACTTTTTCAAATACTGGTTGTCTGAAGTTAATAATTTATCGTCTATTACTTTAATTTACAGATAAATAAGCTCCCAGTGCTGTTCATAAGCAGTACCTTATTATACAATTTAATAGGTTTTGCCAGAATGTAATTAAGCATAAAACTGGTGTGCGTCATGTCTAAGCAGAGTGCAACACTGACATTTCTACTTTCCCGGATGATGGCTCGTACTAGACATTCAAGCCACAAGCTGTTGGGTGGGAGTTTTTAAATAGCAGAGAGCTGATAGTGGGTAGCAGATGTAGAAAGAAAGAGATGGGAATTTGTGGAAAATTAACTTAAAAAATAAATTGAGCATGAGACATTTCATTCATCTCGGTTTACCCCAGGTTATGTCATATCATGTCAGGTATGCATGGCACCAGTGTCCTGAAGTGCTGCTCCAAATACATTTTTTGGATTCATCCAATGTTTCTATGCGATATTAAGGTCAATGATATTTCAAGTAAGTCAGTATATCTCAGTAACCCACAGATTTGGCCTTATGCACCCTGCAAATCCCACCCTAGATGTCATGTGTGTCAGTGTTGTGTTCGGAATAAACATGATGCCCAGAACACAGCCTCATATCCTATACTAAGTTTTTATTTTTTTATCTTTGTGTGCAGCATATTGACACAAATAGCAAATAAGGATTTAACTTATTTTCTGTCTGAGGAGCTTATAATGTTCTTCATAATAACCTTATAATAAATCACATTTTGAACTCACTTGCATAGTCACTTGGATCTTTGCTGAGAGCTGAATTTGTTTTTGTCTCTGCTGTATCCAGGATCTGTCCCGATATGGCTGGTGTTGTTCCTGTGTATTGCACTGCTCGTGGGTGTCGTCCTGCTCTTGCAGCATTTCTTCCCAGGGTTCATTTAAAGTTGATTCAGAAAACAACAAACCTCTGTCGCCAGCGAGTGTGAATAGAACACAACCTATTGTTGAGCATGGAGTACTTGTACTTACGGTGAACTTTTTTAAACTGAAGAATCATCTCAAGGACATGCATTTACGCTCTTAGTAATTAGGAATGAAGAACTGGGGTTTTTACTCTCTGGTGGAGCCATCATTGTCTGTCCATGTGTCTTCAATCATCTATGCAGTGCTAATACCTGCATGTACAACTAACTGAACAGTAATAGGAAAACTACTTTTGGGAAGATTGATGATCTTGAATCTTGAAGATCTTGTAACTGTATAATGCCTTTAATGTAATACATGGAGAAAGACACATAATTGAATACTTTTAATTATTTAAGTTAGATGCAAATATGGAATTATAAAAAAGAATCTTTGTGAGTCTGCCAGGTGCCTTGATCACTCTCATGCTGTTTGACCCAGTGAAGTTAACTTCTGCTTTTATCAGGCTACAGTTCATGCACAGGTAGGATTATGTTATGTGTGTCAGACTAATAAGGTTTACAGTGGAGAAAATAATAATAATATTCATGAAATTCATATTTATTTTGAAATTAGTTAAGGTAAACAATGTCATGATCACATGTTCATAGCCCCAGTAATGTATTTAAAATATCAGTTGATGGAGTATTTTATATTGTCTTATTATTTTCCATGATACTTTGTCATTATTGGCATAAAAATAAATAAAAATAATAACTAATGTGGACTAAAACAAATATTACTTACACATTTAATGATTTAATAGTTGCTTTTATGTTTATTGTGGTTTATGCAAGCAATTTTCTGAGCCTTTTCTTTTTATTGTTTTTATATGTACTGTAAAAAAACCACTACAGTATATGCATAATAGAACATTTACATTCCCCCACTAGAGGCCAGTGCGGCTTCATTTAGGAGTCATACTGAGCAGCGCTAAACTGGGAGAATATGAAATAAAAATTGATGTAGTATTTCACTTAATTTGTTCTTTCAGAAACATGAACAATTACCAACAGGTTGAAACATTGGGTAAAACAGTTTATTCTTTAAATGGACCAGACACTATTTCTATACTTCTCTTAATTATGAAATCTAAATGTCTATTAAAAGGCATTGCTACTTGCATCCAGTAACCAAACAGGTTGTGAGCTAATATACTGAACTATTAGAAGGTAAGTTAAACTGAAATCATAGGAACAATGTGTAGCATGCATGTAACATTTATAAATCCTGGTTATGTTTTCATGCAATACAGCTCATAGTGGTTTATCAAGACACATGACCCAGCACATCAGTTAATATACGACCTTTTATAAGTTTAAAACCCATCGTAGGCACATTGGTGTAGTCCTTACTTCTTTGTGTTTACTGCTTAAATTATTATGCTTACATATTAATGCTTCTAACTTTATTTTTAAGGTTTTCATTGATATAAGATGCTCCGAAATATAGATATAACCGAATTTCCGAAACTGCTGCATAGTTTAATACTGGGGTGAACAGTTCCAGCTCAATTATGTGTCTGGTTGAAATGGTGAATCAAGTCAGGTGTTTTTGAGCATTTCTGTCACAGCTTTGTTTATCTTTACTTGTTTTCCATTTCTGTAAATCGTCTTTGATCCTTCAGGGCCACAGAAATGATGAATATTAATGAAGTGTCTCAGTAAAGGACAGGCCTGCTGGGCCAAAATCCACACACACTGGTCCAACAGAAACAGCGTCTGATAACGTCTGTCTTTGTGAGTGGAAAGCAGTCGGAGCAGCTGTACCTTAATAAGAAAATTATTAATTCAGTTCGGTCAAAAGACATCCTCATAATATTCAGAATTGACAATGTGCAGACTTTTTGTTTGTGTGAAACATTTTCTAGAACTTAAAGACTTTTGTCCAAGTTATCATAGATTGTAAGCACGTCAGACAACTAAACATTAAGCCCATTCTTCCCAGCAGTGAAGTGAGAAGGACAAAATAACTAATTCACTAGCCAGTCCCTCCTTTGTAAACACATTCTATATGGAGCCAAGCTAAGTACTGTATATGCTGCTTTTTAATCTAAAAATGAATAAACCACCATTTACAACCTAGTAAATTCAATCAAAATTCTGTAGTTTTTAAAGGGTTTTTTTTATTTTTTATTTTCACCTTAACAAACCTTAATTTGCTCTGTCAAGTGAAACACTTACACGCCAAACTTGAAGCCTAAGCTTTTACTGGCCTTAATGGCCTTTTAAGACCAAGTTATTTTCCCCTCATTTTCATTGACAAAATTTCACACTTTTCCAAGTAGATGAGTGTTTATGTTGGACACGCTTTGTGTTTTCTATTTTTATAGACACAGGAAGGCTTTTAACAGTTGCCCATGTTGCTAATATATGCTGAAAGAGTTGTGCCCTAACCCAGATTGCATTTTCCCATGATAAGGAATGAACTGTGGCCATACCTTACCAGGGTATATAGCAAAGAAGACTGGAGCAAAATGTCTATTATCAGCTATTAGTTCCTGATATTTACATCTAGATGTGGCACCTTCTGTTTAAACCCACCCATTTCCAGCGATCAAATATATTGGAATGTGACTGATGATGATAAATGTGTATTTTGTTGTCCAGGTGTGCCCTGGAACATTGCCTGTCTAAACAATTAATAGCTCTAAATGTTTGCTCTTGTACTCTATACTGGAGAGGCCAGAAGACCAGAAGGCAACAGCTGATGACAGAAACATTGTAAAAGCTGTGGGAAAAAAACAGTGACTTCACATACAGCTTCCACTTGGCAGGGGTGAAGCTATCACAACTCACTGTCCAAAGAAGACAAGAAATATAGAGGCCACAAGATGAAAACCGCTTATCAGCAGAAAGAATCAGAAGTTCAGATTTGAATTCACACAAAAAAAAAGAGTTCTGGAAAATAGAATTAATCTCTACCAAAGTGTGGAAAAAGAAAGGATCAGCTCTTAATATAAAACATATGAGCTAATCGGTCAAAGTGGAAGGTCATGGCTTGGGTTTGCATGGTTGCCTCTTGTACAGGATCACTTATCTTTTATTTATGACGTCATGATAACATCCATCAATCAGTAATAGGAGTGTTTCTTCAGGAAGGGCATCCGGTGTAAAACCTATGCCAAGGTGTTGTGCGGATCGAATGGTCCACTGTGGTGACCCCTTGAAGGGAGCAGCTGAAAGACTAACAGCAACAAAGAAAAAAAAAATCCGTCCACCCTAATTGGGAGGAATTTATCATGCAGCAGGACAATGACCACAAGCATGAGCATGCATATTATCTCCTGAAGAGGAGACTGAAAAAGGTGAGTAAAAAACATAAAAAACAAACAACAAATAAAAGAATCTCCAGTACAATCTAATGTAAACATCAAGAGATCAAAAAAAAATTGTCCTTGTCATTCCAATATTTTCAGACTGAACTAAGTGTTGAACATTGTTACGTTAGGTGGAATACTAGTATTATTACAAGTCTATTGTATTGTTCTTACATTTGTACAGGTTGTGAACTCTCAAATTTAATACTAGTCAAAATTGATTGGTAAAAGATTCTAAATTAATTCATGTACTTATTTATTTATAGAGGGTTAATTCAAATGTAAAATATCCCATACTGTTGACTTTTTCTGATGAACATCTTTGGTCTAAACTATTGGTTTAATATCTGATGACTGTGAAGGTCATGATTTATGTAATTTTCTTGCACACTGAATGGGTACATTTTTAAAACTGGGAGTCGCAGCACTCAGAACAGAAATGTCAGAATAATGGGTCAGGATAGAAATGTTTCATGTTTCAGGAATATTTCAGGATATACATTACCACTTTTTTCTTTGTCATCCATCTGTGTGGTACAGGTCTGTTGGGCTTAGAAAGAGAAAGGGGGGCGGGGGTCTGAGGACTGGTTTTGGAAACACTGATCTAAGTACTGCTTAAAAACATCAGTTTTTGTACTCAAACAGAACACTGTGCTGTGCTGTGTTAACAGAATGGAGACATGTTGCACTAGTGAAAGGCCAAGATGCTAAATCAGCAGGCTCATGCCCTACAAACATGGTTTGTGCTCAAAAAGATTGTAAACTGAGCCCCATGCGTAGGGGTTACATTTCCAAATGCAAAATCCCTCCTCACCTTCTAAGGATTTTTCCTGCTGCAACACCCCTAATCCAACACCTGGGCAGTCTGTATGAATAGATAAAGAATGGGATAAGGTGTGTTGGGAGGAGGGAAAATGCAGGATTAAGACTGGAGTTGTGATCTTGGTTACCCTGTAATTCTAAACAATGTTTTAAAATGGGGATATGAGAGAGCAAAGGGTTCTGTCTTATATAACATACGTTTTGGGTCATTGTTACTAAAGCATTTATAGAATAGAAATTATGTGTTAAGAGAAAATTGCAAATTCCTGCAGGGTATCTGCATGTGCTTGGAGGATCTAAGAGTCATGCTGAAACTTAGTAGAAAGATGGAGTATAAAAACTACAATGTTGGTTCCTGCCATGCTGGTGAACCAGGAAGAAAGACTGTATGCAAATAAATAATAATAACACCGGACAATCGAGCCATCATGTGGCATATTGGTTAGCACTGTCGCGTTGCAATTCCAGGGTTTAGGGTTTGAATCCTGCCTCGGGTCTGTGTGAGTGGAGTTTCCAGTTCTCCTCTTGCTTGGTGGGTTTCCTCTGGGTACCTTGGTTTCCTCTCACAGTCCAAAGACCTACAATAATTGGCCTTCCCAAATTGCCTGTAGTGTGTGTGTTTGCATGAGTGCGCTTTAATTGATTGGCACCCTGCCTAGGGTGTCCGCACCTTGTCTCCTGGGATAGGTCTCCCATGTCCCTGTACAGGATAAGGAGTATAGAGAATGAGTGAATAAAAGCAAATAAACAAAAGTTAACGTATGGCTTGTAGCACTCAATATAGGACATAAAATACATGATCATTGGATAGTTAATGGTTCCTAAAAGTGGTAATATTAGGAACAATTGCTGGGTAACACAAAACTTTTACCGATACTCTCAGGGGTATAATCTGAAATTCCTTGGGTAAACTTTTCTCTTAAAGTATGACCTCTAAATTTGGAATGAATAACAGGGTTAACAAATAATATTACTGTTTGTACTTGGCTGGGAAAAGAAAAAAAATCTCACACAGGCAGACAGCTACAGTAAACCAACAGATGGCACTATAGACCTGGCCTGTGAATTGGAGAGCATCACTATAATATTGACCTAACCTATATTTACTTACAGACACACAAGCTCCTCACACACACGTAGGTGCAGACATGGGAAAGTTCCCTTTTGACCAGAGCTCTGTGGTTTGTGGTGTGATGTCTAAAACCACCTCTGTAATACAGGGTTACACTATGACACGACCGCATTACCGTCTACTGTGCTTGAAAGACGTGGAAAATGACATTTGCAAAGTTCAGTGGCCGTCACACAGGCCGTTTTGAACGTCATTCCTCTGCAAACTGCGAAGCCGATTTAGATGCTTTCTAAACTCACTCCTATTTTCTCCTCTTCACCCACGGCCTTCAGCAGTGGGCAGGAAACACCCACCTCTCACCTACACTGGAGCCCAGCAGGAAATGAACACCCCAGACAGCCTATACTCTCAGACTCCACAAGGAACAAATACTGTCCCTTTTTCCCCTTACAAATACCGTTAAGGCCTCCAGACCAGGCTGGTCTGTAAAGAAGATTTCTATTTGTTAAAGAAGTTAACACTGGCATGCTTGAAACCCCAGACAGTTTGAAGGACTTATTCGTCATTATTCTATGCATTAAAAATTACACTGGGCCTGTTTCAAATGCACAGTAACTAATGCTGTTGGACATAAATCTCCAACATATGAAACATTTTATTTTTTATTTTTTATTTTTTATGTCAGCAGTGTCACCGATCAAATACTACATACCCCAGAGTTACAGGTCTTTCAGTATCTGAGCTCATTAAGGCTTACACCAAGTTTTATTTATTTACACCACATTACACTTTTAATTCAAGTTGCTGGATTACTGAATAAGTTTATAAAATAATTTACTAGGTAGCTTCTGAATTAATTAATAGTTGCCGATACTAGTTGTGATCAGTTCCCGAAATTACTGACCAGTTTACAGATTACTGACTAGTTTCTAAATTGCTATCCAGTTGCTGAATTACTGACTACTTTCTGCATTAATGACCACTCTGTGAATTACTCATCAACATCTCAAATACCAATGGACTGAATTTACTGACTAATTTCTGGCTACTGATTTGTTTCCAAATTACTGTCCGATTTCCTATTTGCAGATTAATGTATTAATTACTGACTAATTTCTCAATTAATGACTAGTGCTTGAATTAGTGACCTGTTTCTGAATTACTGACCAGCTGATGATTTACTGACCAGTTCCTAAACTACTTAACAGGTTACAAATTACAGCCCAGTTATCGATCCCAGTATGTGGTCAGTTCTTGCTCAGTGCTGCTCAAAAAAATTGTTGTCCTGGAAAGAGATACAAGTATAAAGTGAGCGGCGCTTGTGATTTCAAAGGTGTGAGATAAAGTTCATAAAACATGCATCTTTCCACTATAAATACAAGCCTCTGATGTCGCCGCCTCACATGCACTGCAAGATCAAGCCTTTAAAATTAGGGAGAGAAAAAAAAAGATCCATTCTGCCAGATGAAAAAGGTTTCCTGGGGTCAAATTCACATAAAATCTCCTGTTAAATGTAGAGCAGTTAAGTAACCATGCAAGGTAATATAAAACAGGCAAGGCGCTGCCAAGCATCCCCTACTTTTGCTTGTGTCAGCATCAAACTGGGATATCACAGAGACGCATGGCACTCCCGCTCTCTGCTTTCATCTTTACTTCCAACACCGTATCCCTCTCCCACATTTCATATCCTTGCCAACTCTCTCAAACTTGTAAAATGCACACCAAAGGCATGGTATGACAAACATCTATAGTCCACTGTGTTTCATTTAGACATTTTGCTCACGATTAAACATAGTGAATATTACTGTTTTACCTTCTCTCGGTTCAAATACTTAAATACTTATAACTTTTAAATGTTGTCTGCTGAAGAAAATATTCACAGGTTAAAATAAAAATGTACATTTTGCTATTAACATGATGCCTAGGGTGGTGCGTGTGGAAACAGAGGTTATTAAGGATACCAGGATGCTTCGCCATAGTTACAACATATCCGGAGAGCTAAAAGTCAGTGCAGGTCAAAGCAGTGTCCTCTTTCTCTTGTGTTCATCTCAACCACACCTTTCTCACACACTGCCCTACTGTGTGCTGCTATATGTCTTAAAACAGCTGCAAGTGACTCAAATCTCCTGTCTCCCTCTCTCACTAACGTGTCAGTTGTTCCTCATGTCCAGTGCAGAGTGGGGAGAATTTCTCATGATTTCACTTTAATTTCTCCTTCCTACAATCATATATGGTTTATACGTTTTAAGTTTTATTGATCCGTAACGGGGAGCAGGCAAATAAGGCACACACTCAAACAAAGTCCCTTTTGTTTTGATATGACATGTAATATCATATTTCTGATTACATTTACATTTACATTTAGGTATTTGGCAGACGCTCTTATCCAGAGCGACTTACAAAAAGTGCTTTAATGTTTACATCATTGGATACATACTTACACTGGGTTAACTAGGTTAATAACTAAGTGCCATTAATCTGTGATTACATGTAATCTGTGATTACATGAACTGCAAATACTAAATAAGAAATGTGTTGTAAGATTTATGCACCTTTATAGGTATAAATAAAATATGATAAATGAATAAAGGAAAAATCATATATATACTGTATATTTTTTTTAGTAGGGAGGATCGACAATTGTGTGGGAGAGTGTGTGTATAGGGTGGGGTGACTTTGTGATTGTATGAGGTGGAGGGGTAGCCAGAATGGCACCAGGTACAGCACTTCATGGGAGATGGAACACATTATTGCTTCAGTATGTTTTAACCCACACTATATTTCACTATCACCAGCTTCTGTTGCGACCACTTTGTATTGAAAGGGTTAGAGGTTAGGTTTAAATTCCACAGATAAAAACTGTACATTTATTTTCATTCGAGTTCAAGCCTGTCTAATCTGTGTGTTTATGTGTGCGCACTTGTACGGATGAGTGTCGCCCTGCTGTGCACATGGAAACTCCAAATAAACAGAAAAATACTGCTAACTAGATTGTTGGTGGTCGCATGTACAGTTAAAATGTGATCCACACTGCTTAATTTAGCGGTAGGGCAAAAGGCTGACACGGGAAAATGGCAAGAGTTTGTTTTTGACAGAGGACTGCGGGGATGGGATGGAAGAAAATAGCAAAAATGTGTGTCAGATGAGTTTAATTGCAGGGCCCCTAATCTGAAATGATTCAAGCCCACGTCTGCAAGGCAGACAGTGACTCAGCCCTGAAGTCTGGACCAGAGGCTTGTCTTTGCCTCTGACTGGCTTTGATTGTTCTCATTTGGCCCATACTGACCGCTCTGAGTAGAACCGTACCTGGCCAATCTGATGTAGCAGTACGAGCTATATTGGAGTGGTAAGAGGGAGGAAACCTTGCTGTGATTCAGCGCCAATAAGAGCAGTGAGTAAGCTCGCTGCTCCAAGAGAAAAGCCCCGTCCTCAATCCCACCACAAGCGTCTGCATGGCCCCCTCCACTCTGACGTAAGTTTGTGGGTCGCCACGGCCCCAGTGGAAAGCTGCCGTATGCGGCTAAAAGCAGTGCGTAAACACACCAGGATGAAAAATACAGGCTCGCCAAAAACACTAAAAACAAGCAAGAAGCTCAAGTTTCCTTTCACTTCTCAGTGAACTCCAGTGTGCCTTTTATAGTAACCATAATCATCAATATGTGCATGCTGTTTTCCTGAAATATACTGTACACAATAACACGGCAAAACAAAAATTACTTCACTCCTGAAAAACTTACAGGCACTTTATTAAAGCGTGACAGCAAAAAGTAAGTCTTTAAAAACTTTTATGACGAACATTAAATAGGACTTTCAGCCCTCCCTTTTGTCTTAACAGGCTGAAGTGAAGGGCGATGTTTTGGCTTTACAGTAAAGAGATGGGATATGTTCAGTGACAGATGTGGCATTTTCAGAAGCAGTAGCTGAAATCATTGTGCATGTCATTCCCTGTGCTGACATGATATTGTTTCCGTTCTGGTCCATGACTGCAGAAGTGGTCTGACCACATTAAAGCGCTGAGCAGGGTGCTCAGCGGTTCTTGCTCAGACTCAGCTCTGCTGTCTGGGTTTGTCTGTGCTTTCGGCCGCCCCAAAGTCTCCAGAACAGCAATCAGCCTCCAGTCAGAGGGGGCACTCTGTGGCCTCCCACCCCTCAATTTGTCTCTATTCACTTCTATTTCTGCTAATGACTCAGAATCACAAAATCACGCCACGTGCAAGTGTCAGTGACTAAATTACATGGATGATGAGTCTGAGGTTACACACATACCCAGATGGCATTTTAGCTAATAAAAGCCAAAACAAAACAGGGAAAAAAGAAAACACATTTGTGTTGAGACTGAGGGTTTGTGTTTTTGGACAAAAAGGGGAACGAGACAAAGAAAATGACAGGGGTGACTGGAACAAGCTGGAACATCTAGCTGTCTGAGTGGCTCACACCCTTCTCTCACCTCACTTTCTTCCTGGCGAAAATTCTTAAAAGCAGAAAATATCATCTAAGGCCAGGCTGGTGGAAAAATGATTTGGTAGGATACAGGATTACCATGCTCCATCAACTGTCATATACTTTAAAAAGACATGAAGTTCGGGAAAGATTCTTGTTATGGCTTTATTAAAGTTTTAGACGTAATATTTACACTAACATTGCCTGCACACAATTTTAGTCTATTGATTTAAAGTTAATAAATAAAATCAATAAAACAAAATCTGTATATTATTGGCCAAGAAACACTTAAGACTCTGGGAGCTCTTAATAACTTTAAAAGTTTGACTTGTGACTCAGAAAACTTGTATAGTGTGAAAGTTAAAAAAGGGGTGTGTGTATGGTGAGATGGTGGTTTTGATAATAAGAGTCTCAGGAACACCCAGCGACATGCAGTCTGGTCTGTAATACTCCCATCAGTGAGGGGTCTGAGTTTGGGGGAGGGGGCATTACAAAGTACATTGTAGTCAGTGTGTCGAGGGGCTCCTCTCGCTTCGCTGACGCCATCATTTTCCCCACAGCCGACTCATGCGTACACACACATGAATAAATGGTTCAATAAAATTTATACATCTGCCCTTCTGAACCAACGTGTGATTCACTGTGGCATGTTATACCCCACCAGGAGGATTTGATGTGCATGTGCAACATGTGAGTGAAAGCAGTTGTGTGAGAAAGGTGCTCTGGTGTGTGTGTGTGTGTGTGTGTGTGTGTGTGTGTAAGAACACTAGCTCTCGTACCACTCCATGGTTGGTTGAGAAAACACGGGCAGGGGCAATTTTAAGTGGATTGAGGTGAAATAAATCAGGGGCCCTGTCCAGCTGTTCCCCGCTCTGTCCCTGTGGAGCATACTCCCAGATGGTGGACTTTGCTCTCTCCTCTCACATGTGGGCAGCTTCATTATCATGAGGTGAATTACAGTAAAACATTACCAATCTGCAGTTCATGATGAGCTTCACAGCTGTGGCCCACACTTGAGGTAATGCGTCCCACTGAGCAGAAACTGTGCTTGGACTCAAAGGAAAGGTTTGCTCAGCTCAGGCTTTAAATGTCTCGTGGGATTGCACAAGGTATGGAATAAAACAAGCACAACACCAGAATCTTTTAAAATCATTTTTGGGCATATGTTTGGAATAGATGGTCTTCATTCCATGTGTATTCCATTCCAGTCCATACTGTATGACTCATTTGAATTTCTGTTTTTTCTAAATAAACATGCATCATTTTGATTTGAAGTCTCTGAAGTTAAAACTCATGCTCGTCTTCCTGAAGAAGGATGGGTATCTGAAGATGTCTTGTTGGTTCAAATTCTGACCCCTTCAACAGGATGATGGAAAAACAATGAACAATCTGTCCACTTTTCACTTGATTTTCATGTATCCACTGGAAGTGAACTTGTACTTAAAAAACTCTATTCATCAGTGCAACATAGTGTCAGAAAAGTGGATTAAACACTATTACACATCATTAGTAATGTAACCTGGGGCCCTAAGGTGTTACCTTTTCCAACATCAGACTCACTCGTCAGGCAAGTCTAGCTTTATGTTGTGACCCAGTAGCAACATTCAAGAAATCCACTTTCTTGGCTTAGAGTCATACACTTTCTATGGTCTCTGTGTTGTGATAAATGGCCTATCTCTTAAAATTTTCCCCCTAAAATTCTGTTCAGGTCTTACAAAAGTAATGCCTATCCAATGAAACCATGGAACCCCACATCTATGTACAAAGCACCTAAGCCAACTCATGCCATGGTTACTTCTAATCTCCTGCGATTGACATGCAAACCACCTAAAGTGTTTAGTGTGAATAACACAAAATATCCAGTAAGCAGCAGTTCTGCATGTGACTTAACAGATCAGAGCAGAATGTGCAAGGCTGTTTTGAGCAGACAGCTAACAGGATGACATCTTCACAGGCATGAAGAAGAAAAAAAGTATCCCTGTTTGCACAGCACATCCAATCTTGAGCCAGGTATAGTAGGCTACAACAGGTGGAGACCACATTAGAGTCTACTTCTGTCAGCCAAGAACAGGAATCTAAGGCTATAGAGGGGAAACTAAAGTTTTTTTGTCCCCTTTGCTGTTATAAAATCCTCCACTGTTCTGAGATGGCTTTAAGTACAGGTAGTATGGCTGTTGGGTTTCGTATCCAATTAGAGCCAATCACATAATCATTACTGTGACACATGTGACACAATAAGGCCTGGGGGACATCAGCGTCCCAGTTCATCCCAAAGGTGTCCAGTGGGGGTTGATGTCTGGGTTTGGTTTTCGTCCACTCAAACCTTAGCAAACAGTGTCTTCATAGACCTCATTATTTCACACAGGGGCATTGTCATGCTGGAACTGGTTTAGGCCCCTTAGTTCCACTGAAGGAAAACTGTAAACCTACAGCATACAAAGACATCATGTACAATCCTGACTTTGTGTCAACAATTTGGAGAAGGCCCAGATGTGGGAGTGGTGGTCAGGTGTCATTGTATGGAAGTAAACATATCCGAGGTATAATAACAACAAAATGTAAGAGCTCCTCACTTGTAAATTTGTACAAACTATTTTATGACAGTCCCATACAAAATTATTGCTCCAGTTTTGACTTACTGTATGACTTTCAAGGGCCATATTTCCATTTCATACATACACATGTGTAAGAGTTAAGATAGTGCAATAAAAATGTAATCACTTTCTGAACCAGTTTATTATTACCAGAAGATTATTATGCTGCTGGTTTGAATCAAAGTGATAGTTAAAATGTACTGGTTTTACAATATGCTATCGTTTCATCAAATTGGGGATATTATTCAGCTTTTTTTTATTTGATTGACAAGGAAAGGATATGAACCTACAGGTTAATAGCAGTAGGAATAAATTGCAGGGAAAAACATAAATGTGTAGGACAAGGATAACACCAGGGCCAGGGCTGGCAACCTGCGACATAAGGTCACATCATAAGGTCACATCAACAGCCTTTACTACCCTCTAGGTTTCTTATTTAGTAGAATAAAGACACAAACAGGCCAAACGTTATGAAAATCAGGATTGCATTAATTATAAGGAGCTTTGAATTAAACATCTGTTTTACAAAAAGTTAAAAAACGAAAAAGAAAAGAAAAAGATATTTTGAGTTCTAGAGCACACATGGATCAAAATACAATTTGAGCTTGCGTTTTGCTATTATGAGTGGAGTTTACACGCATGTATGCTTAGTCAATTCCATTCTACATTACGTTATTAAAGATGTCAGTAATCATCTCTTAACATATGAAAGGCATTAAATGGCTTTTCACTTCGTTAGATTTAAAATGGATTAAACAACTGCTCACTTTTAAGAATGTGTTACATAAGAGTTTGGATTTTTACAGCACTTCTATAAATAGAACAAAATATAAAAGAAACTTCTCTGTTTAAACAATCAGTAGCCTCATAAACAACACACCCTTGGATGCCTCGTGAATCTGGCACAAAATGTCACAGCTCAGAGAACCTGGCAATGCTGACTATCAAAATGCATGTCAAATACAAGAACAGTCTGTCTGTAATGCAATGCTGTGTATCAACCACTGGATGGATTCTTACCGCTGGAACGATCTCCAGAATGTCTAGTAGTGCTGGGCACATACATCATGCCATCAGTTAGACGTTATACGACTGGTTTTAGGCATACTGTTTTCTCACAAAGAGTATCATTTCAGATAGAGAAGTCATTTCATAAAATTCCACATAATGTGTCTAGCTGTATAAAATGGTTATTTTTCATGAATGCAAGCATTTATGGAAAACTTGAAAGGAGATAAAATGTGAGGGTGCAAGGTTAGTATAACTACTATCATTTAAGGTATAGTGTGCTGCTAATGGTTTCAGACATACAGATTTTTTAAATTAAAGATTTAATAATCAATATTCGATATTATTAATGACATTTCTTTTATTAATTTAAAAGTACTAACATAACACATATGGATTTCCAGCCTCACAAATCACTAACTAAATCTCCAATTAGAGCCGTTACGTAGGGTTTACAGAACATAAGTAGCAGACACATCTCAACATCAGCTGTTTAAAGATTATAGCATATTCTGGATGCCTTCAGCATTTTTCACAAAGTAGAAAGAAATAAAAATCAGTAAAGATCATGGAATTGGAAGGTGTGTCCAAACTTTTGACTGGTGGTTAATATCCTAAATTATACAACAGTTAGTTCTGACTGAGCAATCTGATTGGACAAGAGGCTTTCCACAAACTGTGATAATAGCCAGTAATTGCAATAGCCAGTAATTCCCAGGTGTTCTAATAACCTTTTATTACTCTAACAACTCTGTCAGTTGCAGAATGAGTAAAAGTAGGCCTGTACAGTCTGTTGAACTGAGGAGAGAGCAACCTGACAAAGCACTTTCAGCAATATAATACATGTGATTCCGATACGTTATATGAAACAACTGTTTCCTCAGTAATGCCTGGCAGACATCTCATCTTGGATGACGGCACATCAGTAATTCAACCCCCGGTCAAGACCTTGTGATCTCCTTGGACATCAATTGGACCGCTTCGTCAGTCACTGCCCACAACCTTGGGGTAACTCTGGAAAATCAACTGTCATTTTCCCCACACATTGCCAACCCTACTCGCTCTTGTCAATTTCTTCTTTACAACATCAGAATAATTTGCCTATTTCTTTCTACGCAGGTTACTCAGGTGCTTGTTTAGTCCCTTGTTATTTCAAGACTGGACTACTGCAGCTCACTCCTGGCAGGTCTGCCTCTGTCCATTATTTGTCCTATGCAGGTGATCCAGAAAGCAGCTGCACGTCCTGTTTTCAACCTCACGTCAAGTTCTCTGACACCACCGCAGTTCTCTGCTCCCTGCACTGGCTTCCTGTAGCTGCCCGTATCAAATTCAAAACACTGATGCTTGCCTACAAAGCTAAAAATGAC
>JAOVVA010000048.1:16826524-16838770 GCA_028565275.1 Leiocassis micropogon
TATCAAATTCAAAACACTGATGCTTGCCTACAAAGCTAAAAATGACCCAGCACCCGCTTACTTCAAGGTCTAACCCCAATCCTCCCCCCCCCCAAAAAAAAGCTTTCCAACAATGTTTGACTGATGGTACTCAGTTAGTAACCTGGTAACCCAGTATAAGGATTTAAACAATGACGAATAAGAGCGTCTGCCGAACGCCTACATGTAAATGTAAATGTAATTGCTTCTAAGTCATTCTGAATTGTCTCTGAACCTTTTGTGTTGTCTTATTTACGCCTAAACTACAAAGATAAGTGGCTACTAAAACAAGGCTGTATACCAAATCCCTTCCTGACCTCCAAATCAATGCACACTACTTTGTGTGTAGAACAAGTGATTATACACCCTTGCACTCTAGCATTTCATTTAACATTATTTGGGATTTAGCCCTAGACCTCCATGGTTTACTCTCCTCACCTTTCAGCTACATAGTTAAAGTAAGAATTTAAAACTACTTTCACCTCTGGTAATTACACTAACTGTGCCATTCGTGGTTGGTTAGTTCAGCCAATTGCAGAAGCATAACGTATGTGTTGGCGGACAACTTGAAGAAAACCTCCTCCAGTAGGCGCACAACCTAATTTCTGGGAGCAGATCTCTGATGACGAGTGTGCAAAATTAGTTTTTTTTATTCTCTGCATGGCTTATACCACACTGGTAGCACTTCTATTGCAGATTGGCTTGACTTGACATTTGGCCTGTTATAAATATTCATGAGGAAAGCATTACCTGAACAGACTCGGCTCATGGTTGTTGTCATCATTCTTTGACTGGATTATCTAAATTAGACGGCTTGTCAAAATTAGTATCATATTGTTATGTAAATAAGCCCCTGACATTTCATTCAGTCATGTCATGGTTGTGTAAAATAAAATGGAAAAGTTTTGAAAAAGAAAAACCACTATCTGATTGTTGGGTAGTAGCTTTCAGCCGCAAAAATAGAGGAGGCGAAGTATTCTTACAATTAGTGAAACAGCTGGGAGAGCCGATTCTAGGGCACTTCAGAAACACACCAGAACACACCTGGTGGAAACACAAGCATTAACTAGAGTGGCAGTGATTAACTCTGACGATCACGTCATAGTCAGAGCTCCCGGTGGAAATACGGAGTAAGAGGGGTGCAAAGGTTTACCATTCAGTATGACGACCAGAAATCATCAACTAAGACTGATGTGAGTCAGCTAAGAATGTGAATGGCCCAGACTCAGACTCAGTGGCAGAAGTGTTTCTGTTGCTGTTCAGGTCTGTGGTGGTGAAGCCAAAACTCTGATTGCAAATCTTGCCATTTAGGGTTACATTTAAGTTCCTATTCTCACCTATGATCATGATCTCTGAGTATTGCTTGAAAGAATAAGGTGCCAGACTCTGTGGCTGGGGACAAAAAAAATCAGGTCTGACCTTATACCACTGTGACACCCACCAGAAAAATGAACACTACACCAGTTTGTGTCACCCAACGGTTGTTCTCTGTTGATTTCTGCTTTAAAGGATGCATTGCCGATAATTAAAAGGACAGATAGAAGAGTTTTTTTTTATAGAAGCTACAAATACAGTATACAACTCAACATTAACAATAACTAATGAAAGACAAGGAATGGAGAATCCTGAAAAAAAGGTCATGTGGATATGGAAATGGCTCTGTCTAATAACCAAGGGTGAAAGTATGGTTCTACTGTATGTTCATGTTCCTGTTCCATTCAAGTGTGTTTATTCACACAATGATGATTATTAAAGAGAAGCTCACACTTGCATTTTCAACCTCTTTAATTAATGAAACGCTCTACTTTTTTATTAGAGGTCTTATGATGTATTAATCCATCTATCTATCTAGAATACTATAAATATGTTGGATCACTGAAAATAAGATAAATTGCTTCCAGATATGTTTGTGGCTTAATCCTGCTCTGACTTACCTCTGACCTTAAAAGGGGAGAGCCATGGATGGCGTCTCTGAACACAGTGTAGGCACTGCATCATGGCAGCATGGATGTTAAAATAATATGTTTGTTGGATGTGGGCCCACTGTTAGTGATGGCACCTACTCAAGGAACTTGTGCAAACTTTTAGGGACTGATAATGTCAAAATGATATCAAAGATTTAATTCAAAGGATTAATGATTAATAATCAAATTATTGAAGGGGGAGGTAGTTAACAAAACGTTCAGATAAATTACTTTTTCTTATCCTGTTGGCTTCAAAGATGAGAAAGAACATCTTGAAGCCAAAAAGGAAAAAAAAAAAAATGAAGAAATAAAAGGAAATAAATGCACTTGATGATTTGATCATGCTTTGAAATGTTAAATGGTGTAAAATTTGAACGTGATCTCAATTCAAAATAAGCAGCACCAGGCAGCACATATTGTGATTGGAGAAAAGAGTGTTTATCCTTGAGCTAGGCCTTGTGCGCTGAAGTGAGAGGTTTGCTCTGGCACTGACGGCACTGTGAAGCCCAAATAAAGCAACGGACAGTGAAAAAAGGGCTGAGCAAATTTCTGTCACTCCAGTTGCCCAGCCCCTGAACACCACACAAAAACAAGAGTGTCCCCCTGGGGCCCTGAGTCAACAGCACCTCTTTCCGCTGGCAGACGCCTGCAACTGCTTTTCTAATCACAGGAAAACCTATCAGAAGCACTGTGTGTCTGGGCCTGACTATGTGTAGGTGAAACAACAACAGATTACACATGCATACACTTATGCATATACACACAGAACAGTATGGTCCTGCAGTTCCATGATAACAATCGCACAGTTCCAATAATAATCCAAAAATGAAACATTTTTTCTCTGAACCGATATCTGAAAGTGCAGGTACTGCAATTGATTCACATAACAGTGATGATATCACCGAGTTTAAAAGACAGTATGACTAATCTTTCTAGACAACAGGGCCATAGTGACATCATCATCTCGAAACCGAAGTCTGATCTGTTGTAAGGTATTCAACATCTTAATTCCAAAATTTTATACCATGTGTTGACTGTCTCAGAGAAAGATGAGTGTTCTCTTGGCAAGCCATAACGCTTTCCAGATAAAATTCACATAAACACAAAAAAGAGAGAGTGAGAGTGCAAAGCGAGAAGGAGAGAGGCAGACACACAAATGAGTCATAGTGCAATGACATTACCACATATGAAATATATGCAGTATGACTCGTTACAAAGATTCGTCTGAAACGAGACATGAGTAAATTTAAGAGTGATATCACATCAAGCAAGTCTGCATTTATCTCACTGTGGTGCTTTTTAAGCACCCACTCACTCACTCATTCACTCATTCTTTATACTGACATTAGGCTCGCAGGAGGCCTGGAGCCTATCCCAGGAGATTTGGGGCATTAGACGGGATGCCAGTCCATCACAGGGCACACATGCTCACACACTCACACTCTAAGTAATTTGGAAACCCCAGTTAGCCCAACCTGCATATCTTTGGAGTATGTGGATAAATCGGCGTACCCAGAGGAAACCCATCATTCACTGGAGAACATGTAAACTCCACACACACATTTCCAAGGCAGGAATTGAACCCTTGACCTTGGAGTGGCAAGGCCACAATGCTAACCACTACGCCCCAATGCTGCCTCCTTTTTAAGCAGTTTAATATTTTTTGTCATTAATAATGTTACGGCACTAAACTATATTTGTATTACTGGTGAATATATAAGTAGGTCTCAAAAACCATCTTTTGTAGATTAATTTTTTCTGCTAATTATTTTTTTTTTGCATTACAAATGATCTTTAAGACTGTAATGCCAAATACTACTAGACAATTGCATCCATTTATGTACGTGTATGTGAGTACTACTGCATACAGTTTTTGGCAAACTCATTCTATGGTCTTGGCAATGCTGTGTTAATGGTCTATCAATAAAAAAACATGAAAAGATCAAATGAATTAGGGCAATTCTGAAGAGCTATGCAAAACATTTGCCTAAAATGCTCTAACACCATAAATGGCCCCAGGGCAAAAGCTCCTACAGAGTGTGTACTGCAGGTCAACAAGCAAGGAGGTCCAACGATGGTGGTTTAAATGTCCAGAGGCACCTGGGTGCAATAAGCGTTCACTGTGCTCACCGTGTTCTTTCAAAAGAAAGTCATCCGTAACAGACATTACAGCATCTCACCATATACAATTCTAAGAAGCCCCATACGGTCATTAACAAACAGCAGTTAAAAATAAAAAGCATAATAGTCTTTGAACCCAGGGGTGGCCGAGTAGTCTTTTGGACTGCTTTGTCAGCAATCATAATTAAGGAGGAAGGGGAAACAAGGAAGAAAGAGAAATACGATAGAGACTAAGGATGTGCATTAAGTCAACGGTAAGGTGAGTCATTACAGGCGATAACATACACACACATAAGTCACACATAGGACAGTGTGTTAACAGTGAGAGCCAAGATGATAACACTAAGCCAAAATTCCCCTAAGGCCTGAAAGGTACAGAAAGACTGGACTGTATTTAAGACTGTCACATGAACCCAAAAGAAGGGGAAAAAAATGATAATTCACATTTTAAGTGTGTTCAGCATTGATAATATTTTAGATTCACAAACATGGGCAGTGTTTAAAAAAATCAACAATCATCCCAAGTGAAACATGCTACATCCCTAACAGCATAACTGTAAAGAACAATCGACTCCACTATATGAAGTATCATCTAGTGGTATATTATTTTAAAGTTTCTGTTTATTTCCTCCCCAAGGTCAAAACTCTCCATGACCAGTGTGCTAAATTATTATTATTATTATTATTATTATTATTATTATTATTATAGCAATCTGCTTTTCCAGTGTTACTGAGGTGCAGAGATCTAATTTCTCTCTGGAAGGCGTTGTGAATATACACAGGTATGTAAGAAAGTAAGAAATGAAAACTTATGGTTTCACTGCATAAACATTGGCGTATACCTTATGGTTGGTATATAATATGTAATGGTATATCGTCATTTGTTTTTAAATGTCTTAAATTATGCCACTGTCTCTTTATATTTATTTAAGTTTTTAATCTTCTCTCATTACTTAGTGTTATCTCTGTTATCAATGTTATCTTGTTTTACCCTTTAATTTATTTGTAATTTTATTTGTTTATTTTATATCTGATCTGGAAGGCGACCTTGGGTGACCAGAAAGGCAGCCATATAAATAAAAGGCAGTATTATTATTATAAGGTTGCAAAACTCAAAATTTCAAGATTACAATGCTGTTGAATTCTTTAATCTGATTGGTTATAATATTTTGATTAATTTTCCATAACAAAATAGGTAATAAAAAAAGAATCAGCTTTGGTGTAGTAACACCATCCACCCCATTGATGATCATCCTTTGAGAGCACACTCCCTCGTGTTTTACTGCTAATCTAAATAGCTAATTTATTAATTTGTTATTTTACTGACTCCTTAGCTGGTAAGAACCTCAATAAGCAGTTTATAAGCTGACTGATTATAAATATACTGATTCATATGGTCTACACTCTACTCAATGCTCTTTTACATTTGAATTGACATGATAACATTTCCTGGATGTAGTCTGTGACCTCTCTTGTTCCAAATGAACAAAGTGAGGTTTTAGGTTGGGGGTCAGTTGTCCAGTAGAGCCTGACCCTTTAAAAAAGCAATCTGGACCCTGTCAACACCTTTGTTCTCTAAACAGGCTTCTCCAGGCCTCTGGAGCAGCACCACATGGAAACTAGTGTGCAGTGGAAACTGGCTGCCAAAAAGTCCAAACTCTGCACCTCTTCCAGATTAGCATTCTTTCCATCTGACACATGCGCTGTGAAGCGGATTATCATCTAAGTGGATGAAACACAACTTAAAGAAAGGTGGGCTTGTCAAAGGAAAAAAAAAAGTAAGTTTCTTAAGATACGTACATACTGAGAGGGTGTAATATGAGAAAATATAAGGAAGTCATTTCATTTGAAGCAGAGTCATAAAGAGTTCACTGCATTTAAACTATACAGATATTGTTAGAGTTTGTATAAGGATATTACTTTTGAATGATGAACAATAATAATGAGTCTGATATCACACTGACATTTGTCTGACCACAATCGCTTCACTGCTTCCATATTGAAAAGGTAATATCCTTTTAAAGACTGACAGTTCTTTATTTCCTTACCTGATTTCAACTCATAAAGAGTAGACAGCATGGAGCCTTCTTCATTACCCCCACCTAACCCAGGCATTAAATCATAGAAATGTCTAAACTTCAATCCGGCCCCAGCTCCCCAACAGTAGAACCGAAGGAAGTGAAGGAGGTGTGCTGAGGGAGAGGAAGAGTGAGGGATGGGGTGGGATGAGGAGGTGTGCAAGAGTGCAGAAGAAAAAGCTGCTGCTGGCTTTTCATACATAAGAGAGAGAGAAAAAGAGAGAATGAAAGAGAGAGAGAAAGAGAGAGAAGCTATTACTCTTGAGTAAATGTTAGAAAGTACTAATAGTCAACATGTGTAATAAAGGTTAACTAAAATGAAAAGTTTGTAACTGTATAATGCATAAAAATAGCCTGCTGGCAGCAGCAAATTGATATGATACAACAGGAATAAAACACTTCAAGATGATGTTATTGGAAAAGAACCTTTATATCGGTATGATACCCCCAAATTACTAGTTATTTTTATATAACACCTTGCCTCCTTTTTTTCTGTTTGAGTTCTTATGTTAAAATTAAAACAATTTACCAGTATGAATTAAAATAAAATACAATAAAAGGCACCCTTTCACCCTTTATTGGCCTGCATTAAACAATGAAAACAACTAAGGAGTTTTAAAATGACAGTTATTGAATTAAGAATTATGAATTATTTAAACCTGGAAAGGTTCTGCTGAACCATTAACTTTATGGAAGAAAGGTGGCTGGAAAACAAATGACTGACGGTGATCAGAGATCTTTTAAATGATTGGTGAAGTTGCATTGTATTTAAATTGAAATAAAAAATTACAGTATAAATCACAGCTATGTTTAATATTGAACGTATTTCCCCATACTAAATGTAATGAGAACTAGTAGCATTCTTGTAGACTAAACAGCTGTGTGGCCATAAGAAAACCACTTGTTAATGAGACCAATAAAAAGAGTTTCATTTGCTAGAGAGCATAAAGATTTTACTCTGGAGCAATGGATGTCATGTGGTCTGAGGGGTCCATCATGCATAGTAGCCTCTGTAAATGCTTCTGAAGGCAGTCATGTGATCTGGGGTTGCTTCAGTTGGTCAGGTCTAGATTCAGCAACACTATGGCAATAAAATTAAGTCAGCTGACAATATGAATGTACTGAATGACCAGGTTATTAGATCTATGGAGTTTTTCTTTCCTGGCTGCACAGGCATATTCCAGGACTCAAACTGTGAAAGAGTGGTTCTGGGAGCACAAAGACATCATTTTCACACATTGCACACCATAATCAAAGCTAAAGGCAATCAAACAATTCAATTTTATCTTATTTATACAGTATAGCGCTTTTAATTATGGTAATTGTCGCAAAGCAGCTTCATGGAACCCAAAAAAATAAAAATAAATAAAAAATAGGGAAATGAGTATGAAAATGTGTTGAAAAAGATGCATAAATCAAATTATCAGGTTGTTAGTGTCACAAACAAAATGTTAAAATGTGCACATTTACATTTTTTTTGTTTATTTTGCACATTACTGCCAATGTAAAACATGGCTGTTGTTTAACCTTCTGGGGATTTGGTTAATAAGTTGGCATTAAAGAAAAATAAAAGGGATATAATGAAAGCACACAGTAGTTTCTTTTTATTGGTGCCTCGATTTAGGTACATTTTCAAGCTAGTTATTTGCACTGTTTTTTTTATTTAATTTTTTTTTAAATCCTGCTTTATGAATTAGACACTGCTTCACAATTAATAAAGGAGGGTGTCCTTTCTTTGTATATAAATATCTTTTTTTTTAATAAACACATGCCATCTTGTCATGTAATTGACTTTCTTTTATGTTACAACCATTCACAGAGTAACAGCAAAGATACTCATTACTCATAGTCATTACTCAATACTCTTACATATTTTTACACACATATACACAGTCAATTATTATTGCAGTGCTATAAAAAGTATTTGCCCCTGATTTTTTAACTGCATTTTGTATTTATTGGGGTTATTTTTGTGTAATATAAACATTTGTTTGATGATTTAAATCATTTGTGTGACAAATGCAAAAAAAAAAACAGGACAACTCTGTATGTTAGTCTAGGTCTCTCTATGCTTCTTAAGACTAATATATGGTGCATAGTGGCCCCTCTGCGTAATTTGAGCACAACAGTAAAATCACTAACCACTTCCACCCAATAACCATTAATGAAGGAACCTGTGCTGTAGCCTGTGTCCACTGAGCAAACAGTCCAGACCTCCAAACACATTTAACAGACTTCAAAAGAAAGAATGATATCGTTGCTTAAAGGGGGAAAGGAATACAAGGGATCTACGGCAAGTCTGCAGGAAATGGAAAGGGTGTCAAATAAGTAGGAATCCAACTCCAGACCACAAACTTGAGTGGCATTCCTGCTTTCTGGTGTGATAGTTCTACCTGCAGCTCCAGACTGACCACAACTATAATGAGTGAAAGAAACAGCCACCCCATCACCGCAGCATCTTCAGCCAACACTTTAATGTGGTTCCTGCTGGCAGCTGGGAAATGTGCACAATAATTGCAGTTTTTCAAGGACAACATGTGTACATAGAGCACAATCACCAGAGAAAGGTTTTATAGCTGTATTAACACACATTTACACACTGATGTTTTTAAAAGCTGAACATGTTTCACATTAAACCAATTAGCAATAGCATGTGCAATGTATTGAGTTTATAAAACAGGACAAACCAAAAAAAAAGAAATTATAGAAAATAAAAACCCTGCAGGACAATATGCACAACAAATATATATATTTTTCTAATTAAAATCAGTTTATGCAGAGGAAAAAAGTGAAGTATTTATAGCTCATCATTTGGTAGTGAAAGAGCTTTCAGTTGGAAGCTTCTTCAGGATCCAGGAACGTAGAAGCTCTAACTCAAGCTGGCAGAGATTGTGGTAAAGACCAGGGATTGAGTGGAAAGAGGTAACCAAGCCAGCATTCTTCAGCAACCTGCTGGTCTCTTCTCCCCAGGTATGGGACACGAGTTCATCAGCTGTGCCGTGACACTGGAGAAGCTCTGGTAGGTGACGTTCTACTGCATCATCAACAGCCTATAGATGTAGAGAGAGACAAGAAGCAAATGGCTGGGACTTTGTTTTTAATGCTTGAAGTTAATTGTGTGTGGTAGGTGTAAACGTCAGAGACCTTTAAGAAAACATGTTTAACCGGCCATGATAGGCTGCCACAGTGTGCTTTTCCCAGGTTGGACCTTAAATGTAATTTAAGCAATATCACTTTTATGTTTTACTGTTATGCTGGGAGTGCTGTTATGCTGAATATCAGCACTGCTCTGATTCAGTCAACAGCACAACTTCAATTGTGATATTGCTCTTATACAACAGTTCCACAAACACCATTTGCCATCCGAATTCCGGACTTTTTTTAAATGATTTTTTTAAATAAAATTAAAACTTAAAGATTTTCAAAACACGAGTCAATATTTTATTCACAATAGAAAATAGAGAACATAATTGTTAAAACAGGGAAATTTTACACTTTTACTCACTAAATGAGCTCATTTCAAATTTGATGCCTGATATAGGTCTCAATAAAGTTGGGCTGGGGGCAAAAAAGGGCTAAAAAAAAAGCAATAAATTTTTGAAAAGATTTAGCTGTAACATGATTAGCTATAAAAGGGATGCCTTAGAAAGGCAGAATCTAAAGCAGAAGTAAAGTTCGGCAGAGGCTCTCCAATCTTTGAGTGTGTAAAAAGATTGTTTTTTATAAACAACGTTCTTCAATGTCAAATTGCAAAGGCTTTGCAAATCTCATCATCTACAAGTGCATAACATCATCAAACGATTCAGAGAACCTGGAGAAATCTCTGAGAGTAAGGGACAAGGACGAAGACCTCTGTTGGATGCCCATGGTCTTCTGGCCCTCAGATGACACTGCATCACTCATCGGCATGATTGTGTCACTGACATTACTAAATAGCCCAGGAATACTTCCAGAAACCACTGTTGGTAAACAATCCGTCGTGCCAGCTGTAGATGCCAACTAAAGCTCTATCATGCAAAAAGGAAGCCATCTGTGACCATGGTCCAGAAGCGCCGTCTTGTCCTGTGGGCCAAGCGATTTTTAAAATGTACTGTTTCAAAGTGAAAAAGTGTTATATTGTCAGATGAGTCCAAATTTGACATTCTTGTTAGAAATCACAGACGCCGTATCCTCCGTGCTAAAAAGGAGAGAGACCTTCCAGCATGTTATCAGCATCCAGTTCAAAAGCCAACATTTCTGATGGTATGGGGGTGAATAAGTGCATATGGTGTTTTGGAAGGCACTTTGAATGCTTAAAGGTATATAAAGGTTTTAGAGCAACATATGCTCCAGGAGAGGCTTCGTAGTAGAAAAGTACAAATTGGCCTGCCTGCAGTCCAGATCTTTTGCCTATAGAGAACATTTGGCGCATCATTAAATGAAGAATATGTCGAAGATGACCACAGACTTTTCAGCAGCTGGAAACCTATATCAGGCAAGAACGGGATCAAATTCCAACACCAAAACTCCAGAAATTCATAACCTCAATGCGCAGACATCTTAAAACTGTTTTGAAAAGAAGAGGGGGTGCTACACTATGGTAAACATGCTTCTGTCTCAACTTAGCCTCTAGCAGGCATCAAATTTTAAATGAGCTCATTTTGTGCATTAATTTGTAAAATTTCTCAGTTAAAACATTTATGTTCTCTATGTTCCATTGTGAATAAAATATTCTCTCAAGTGATTTGAACGCTTTGTTTTCATTTTAATCAAATTTAAAAAAACGTCCCAATTTTTCCGGAATTTGAGTTGTATTATAAATAGATTATGATTTTTTTGTTTATTTAACCAGTTAATTTGCTCCACAAACACATACATTAATATTTTGAAGTTAATACCAGCTTTGTTTATTATATGTATTTTGTGTAAAAACATAATTTAAAAAAATCATCTGATTGTAATGGGTCTTTATGCAAATACAGCCTCAGGCTGTATTTGCTGTAAAAACATTTTTTCCACAGTGCTATTATTTATTTAACAAAAGTGAAGGCCAAAAAAAAAAGTACCAAGTGCCCACTTACTGGTTCCACAGGCGTTAAATTGTAGCCACATGCTGCTAATCATCATCCATTGATTAACTGATCATCAGCAAGTGTGGAGACCTCTATAAAAACAGAGGTTTTGGCAGTTTGCTGGTCTGAAGCATTCAGGTGCGTGTTCACAAAATTTTGGGAAAAACAAATATGCATTTCAGTAGAAACACCTTAACCCATTGTCAAGCACAGTGGTGGAGGGGTGATTTGGGCTTATTATGCAGCCACAGGACCTGGGCACCTTGCAGTAAATGAGCTAACCATGAACTCTGCTGTATACCAGAGTATTCTAGAGGCAAATTATTCCATCTGTCGGACAGCTAAAGAGTGGTCAAAACTGGGTCATTCAACCAGATTATGTGAAGCACTAAGTAAAGCTATATCAGAATGGCTGAAAAATAAAATAATCAAAGTTTTGGAATGGCCTAGTCAAAGCTTCATTTTTGTTAAATAAATAATGGTACTGTAAAATGTTGTTGTGCATCTTAGGTTATATTTGCCTAATATTAAAATTCAGTATGATCAAATGATTTTTATTATGTTTTTACACAAAAAAACATAGAATTAAAAGAGGATTACTAACATTTGAAAATACTGCATACTTTTACGCCTACAAGAACTAACCAACAAATCAGAGCTGGCGACCAACAGTTAGCGGCCGGCAGTTAAGGTATTACTTAAAATTACTGGTAATTTTAACTGGTACTATGTAAACGAAAGTTACTATGGAGGAGGTGGACAGTCCAGTAAATTTTGTAAGTCTTTGTATTTCCACTTATTTCGCTTTAGAATGTCAGCTACACGGAAGGCGGAAGCCACTCCTTAGTAAAAGGCACATTGCAGCCCGCCTGGAGTTTGCCAAAAGGCACCTGAAGGACTCTCAGACTATGAGAAACAGATTTCTCAGGTCTAATGTGACTCTCTGGCCACTCTACCATATAGGCCTGATTGGTGGATTGCTGCAGAGATGGTTGTCCTTCTGGAAGGTTCTCC
>JAOVVA010000048.1:16838870-16871937 GCA_028565275.1 Leiocassis micropogon
GTTTAGCTCATGAAAAATGGGAGCAAAAATAAAAGTGTTGCGTTTATATTTTTGTTCAGTGTATATAAATATATATATACTATACAATTGTTTATATATAAACAATTTAGACCAGTTACATGATTTATATATATATATATATATATATATATATATATAAACAATGTCACACACAAATTTAGTGAATTTTGAAAAATTCATTTTAAAAACCTAAAAGAAAGCAAACTAAAGCAAATAAAAATATTATGAAGAGGATTTAACCACATAAAAATGTTTAACCATTTAAAAGGAGAAGGAGATCATCTGTGCCAAAGGCAGCTGACTTTTCCTTTTAAGAGTTTCATGGAAAATCAGCTTTGCCAAAATCTGGCAGGAATATTTTAGTCTGGTTTGGCAAACAAAAGTTATTACACAGCTACATAAAAGGTAGTTAAAGGGGCCAAAAGGTATACATACCTGATAAGCAACTGAGTCCTTATTAAGGAAGCTGGACAGAGCAAAGACTCCAGCCACATTCTGGTGGTACCTGCAGACCAGGTGTAAAGCCATGGCTCCACCCATAGAGAAGCCACCTTGATAGGGAAAATTCTGATTATGAACCTAATAAATCACTTTATAGCATCAATCCTACTCACTCGTCATTTCTGACTCTTTGCCTTCTGAACACTCTCCAAGCTTAGGCAGCACATTTTTTAAGCAGACAGACTTAATTTTGCTCTGTGGCCGTGATATGATGATGCGTTTACAACAATAATGAAGTGACAAATTTGTGCCCTACATACACAGACAGCATTGGTTATGAGCAATTCCATCTGAACTACAGTAAATTGAAGGCCAAGGTGGACTGAGGCGGGGGGAAAAAGGAAAGAAAACAAAAGCGAGTCTTGAATTCCACATCATCAAACTTCAATTTTTGAAACCCTTCCATGTGTCTGTCTTTAATTTCACACATTTGGGCAAATTTGGGCAAATCTGGCAATATGCAGAGTACCTATCACTCTGTGGATGGAGCAAAAAGTGGTACATGAAGGAAGATTGAGTTCATATGTACTTTAACCATAAGATAACAGTGACACGAGCATTGTGATCATTGGTGTCTAAGAAATGGTGCCTTAATTAGCTACAGCTCAAATTTAAGACATATCTATTTCTTTTACAGTGGAAGCATATTTCCCAGCCTTTAAAGTACCACCTCCATCTCCAAAGCTCTCCTGAGCATTTACTTGTTTGGCTAGAGGGTTTGCATGTGTGTTTGTAACCTCATTTCTCCAGGGCTTTTCCCACGGATCAGTACACCTAGAAGATTAAAAAACATATACAATAGCCTACAATTTCTCATCTTCCTGAAAATGTTTTCCATGGAAAGTTCTGGCGCTTGTCAGTCCATCAGACTTAGGAGTGGACGAAGGGAACAGACCACTTTGTTTCTCCAGCATGCAGAGTGACTCCAATGAGTATTTATAGTTAATGACAAAATGTTATGATTTAGGAAGATAATATTTCAGCAGTCTCACAGGAACATGTGTTTTTTGAATCACTTTCTCTGGAACTGAGTTCAGGGGCTTTTCTGTCCTTCCACATGGATCTTTTCACACAAGGTCTTGTTTTTCTCCCTATTTATAGGTATTTATATGTTACTTTCTTTGACAGGTAACCATTCCCCAGCTGTTGGGGTTAGTTTTTACCTTTCTGGTAGCCCTTACATAAATAACCTTACTGTGATTTCTCCTCCATGCAACCCCCTGCACATTTCCTAAGGGAACTTTACCTGGACTTGTATATGATTCCCTCATACAGCACTACTTCCTGCCATTTTTATTTCATAATGATTTATGTGTGAACCTGATAACTCAAATATTTTGGGATTAAGCTGTGCAGAAAGCTGAGAATCTTCCAAAAAAATTCCTTTCAAGCCTGCTATTGGCAACACATGAAAGAAATGAGAAATTTGATAAGTTTCATTCTTTACTTCATACAGTGAAGGAGAGATATAGCAGAGCTGGCTTAAAAAAACGACTTAATTTTGAACAAGTTATGTGCGAGAGAATGCAAGACTGAGCAAAGCAATTGAAAAGAATGAAAGGGAGATGCATAGTCTGAAAAGAACATCAGAGCCATACCAATAATCATCCTGTGCTTAGGTACACCAGCTTGGATCTCATCTTGGACTACAGCTCCTAAATTACGGCACATTTCGTCAATGGACTCCAAATGCTCTGGGCAGTCACGGGAGATTTTGTAGCGGTCAAACCATACGTGAGAGAGTGCCCCATGCATAGGTGTATAAGGCCTGAGAAAACATAAGTTTGGCAAATAAACAGTCAAGCACTACTACTAGTTGATAAATGCATTTATCTCATATGTACACCGACCAGCCATAACATTAACACCACCGCCAGGTGAACTAAAGAACATTATCAATTAGAGTACCAGTAAAAATTTTGGACACATCTTCTTATTCAATGTTGTTTTCAACATTATATATTAATACTGAAAACACTGAAATTATGACAGAACAAATATGGAATTATGTACTCAACAAAAATGTTTGAAATATCCCAGAATATGTTTTGTATTTTCGATTCTTCAAAGCAACCACCTTTTGCTTTGATGACAGCTTTGCACACTCCTGGCATTCTCTGTCAGCCTCATGAGGTAGTTACGGGATGGTTTTCCAACTATCTTGAAGGAGTTCCCAGAGGTGTCGAGTACTTGGCTGCTTTTCCTTCACTCTCTGGTCCAACCATCTCTACTGGATTTAGATCGGATGATTGTGGAGGCCAGGTTATCTAATGTAGCACTCCATCACTCTCCTTCTTGGACAAATAGCTGTTACATAACCTAGTAATGTGTTTGGGGTGATTGTCCTGTTGGAAAAAAATAATAATTATGGTCCCATTAAGTGTAAACCAGATGGGATGGCATGCCGCTACAAAAATGCTGGGGTAGTCATGCTGGTTAAATGTGTGCTCAACTGTGGCCCCCATGTCAGCACACCTCCTTCTCCCTACAGTACTTCACCCTCTCTACTTCTATCTAAGACATGCTGGTTATAACCAAAAATCTTACATTTGGGCTCATCAGACCAAAGGACAGTTTTCCACTAATCTATTGTACATTCCTTGTGTTTATTGGCCTCAAGCAAGTCTCTTCTGCTTGTTGTACTATGTTTTCTTTGCCGCAATTCAATCATGTAGGCCTGACTCACAAAGGCAGTGGATGTTGAACAGTGGATGTTGAAATATATGTCATTTGAACTCTAAGAGGCATTTACATGGACTCTAACCTGCGGTGCTAATAGAGCTACTGACTCTGTACCCACTCTTTATTCTGCACAAGACAAATGATGGTCTAAAGCACATTAAGAAAGAAAGGTCACAAATTAACTCTTGATAAGGGAAAGCATTAAAATGAAAATCATTACAGACTACAGTACCTCATGAATCTGATGAGAGAATGCCATCAGTGTGCCAAGCTGTCATTTAAGATGAATGTAGGTAATATACAACAGAATATTTTTGATAGAATATAGAAACTGCTTGGATCTTCTGCAAATACTTGTATTTTGTGAGAGTATAGCTTCATCTTCTTTTGAGTTTTTGGGTGTTTGGTGCATTATGGCCACCTCACCTACTGGGCTGAACATTCGCAGGAAAAAACAAGGTTATTACTTTGTATGAGACATGACATTTAAACCAAAAACAGCACAAGTTTCACAATATGTCTGTGTTATTAAATAATTTTAGTAGTTTTAAATAATTTAAAACAAATAAGAAATAAAGCTGCTTGAAATAAATTATTTACACTGATTTTTTTTCCACGAAAATCACAATGCCCAAAAATTGAATCGAATCAAAAGTCTACCTATGATTCACAGCTCTAGTTGCCTCTAACATGTGCCCATGCAAACCTCAAAGAAAAAACATGCAAATAAATCATATGAGCAGCAGACCTATGAAGCTAAGATATTATGAATTACCTTGCTGGAGCTGTGGGGTAGATAACTCTGATGTGCTCAAAAGCCATATCTTGTGCCAGAACATCGCGAACCCAGGCTCGTAATCCCCGCCCTGTGTCTCCTAGCATATCAAACAAACAAAATGACATTTCAGTCATACAACTATATTTCAGTCTGGTACAGATCACTTTGATACAACCTTTTTTTTTAATACAGCACTTTACATGTCTATGTATTAACATCTTATTCAGCAGGAAACCTATGGCAAATGCTCTACATAATCTTAGGCTAAAAAGTAAGGTTAAAACATTCAGTAAAGAGTTGCTTTATCATTTATCGAAGGAGTCTTGTTTGTCAGTTCACCTCTTTGTGAATTATTCTTTCATAACAGCATGTGTATAACAGCTTGAGTTGAATTCCTTTTTTTTTTAGCTGTGCCCTTTTTCCACAAAGTGAGTTGTTCTTGAATCTATGAACAGCATACAATATACTGCCTGTTTAGTGAAGCTTTACGACTTGCCAATCACACAAAAGGTTGCCGGGTATGTTTTTACAGTACCTAATCAGGTTACCTGTAAAAGCCTTTCATTCAAAGCTGCAAGATAATGTTCAAATGCCCTGAATTCCACAATTAGCAAGGAAGAGAACTACTAGCAGCCTGGACATTATGTGACAGGAGTAATTCTGCTCCACTCTGTGACTGAATGATAAAAGTTTTATCAAACTGACAGACAGATTAACTCTATGGATCAGGTCATATATCTTCACAGCGTTAACTCTATAAAGTACTTTTGGAATGCCACTGGTCACTCTATTGTCTAACAACTTCAGCAGGCTTATTAGCAATCATTTGCATTAATATTGAGCTGTCTTTGCTGCTGTAACAGCTTCTACCCTTCTGGGATATCTTTACAATACATTTTGAAATGTGGCTGTGAGAATTTGTGCTTTATTCTTCATGAAGGTGTTCAGTGAGGTTGATGTCAGGGCTCCAAGTTATCCACTCCAACTTTGGCAAACCATGTTTCCCTGGACCACACTTCATGCACAGGGACATTGTCAGACTGGATCAGAGTTGGGTCCCTTATTCCAGTGATGGAAAATCTTAATGCGACAGCAGAAAAAGATATTTTAGACACCTGTGTGCTGCCAGCTTTGTGGCAACAGTTTGGGGAAAACGTGCACATACTGTATATGGGTGTGAAGGTCAAATTGGTGTGTTGTTAGGATTGCCTAATCCAATTCAGAATTTTTTTTTTTTTTTACAACGTTTAAATCAATAGACCTGCATGGCTATTAGAAATCACTGATTTTGTTGAAAGGATTCCTATATTGATGTAAATCTTTGTACATTGCTTGTTTCGATAAAAACGCAGATCAATGGCAAAGCTATTATTACAAAGCATGATCATGTGTCCTCTTCCGGGCACATTTTCAACTGTTCTAGATTTCCAACATTTTCTGTGATACTACAGTACTTTTACCTTCTGTGCATCATTTTATAAGCATTACTTTACTTGCACAGTTTAAAGTATGTCTTCCTGTCTTGTGTTGAAAGCTGTGTCCCATGAAAAATGATAAATTTTACATAAAGTATTGTGCAAAAATCTTGAGCCACACCTCATTTCATATTTTGCTTCCAAAGAGACAGAGTTTCTTGTATTTTCATGTAGTCTTGAGGAATAGTTCTCCCAGCTTCCCGAAGGACATTTTTGGCTCTCATTATTGGCAAGTTTTGGGCTCTCTTTTTCAGTCCAGTCCCTGTACCTGACCAGTTTCAGAGAAATGCTTCTTTTTTTTTTTTTTTTGTTAAGTGACACAGTGACCTATGAACCATTCAAGCATAAAAACCACCCAACTTAAGGCATGAATCAGTGAGAAACAGGTGCAGATGATGACAGATGATCGGCTGGTGATTAGTATACTAGTGAGCTGAATGCTGATTGGTTAGAACAGACATGAGAGAAAATGCTGTTGAGGTTGTTAGATAAAGAAACATTTTTTTAATTGTATCTTTAGACACTTTGCAGCCTGTCACAGTAAAACATGTATTCCCATTTCTTTAATTTAATATAAAGAAATGAGGGGTGGCTTAAGACTTGCACAGTACTGTATGTGCAACCTCTAAATGTCATTTATGGAGACAAAAAGCAACCTACTTTATATTACCCCTCTGTGCATTAATAATTATAAAGAAAGATTAAAGTTTTGAGCAGGCAATAAAATAATCAGACAGTAGTCTTTGTAAACAGGAATGTAGGGCAATCCACTACAGCTGACCAAAGTTAATAGCAGCGAGCAAAGTTTTAATCTGGACAAAGTCTAAATATTGTGACATACCATGTAATATAGCAGAGCCTAGTTTCGGATGTAGCTTAGCATTGTCCACACTTATTTATATCTCATCTATTCTGCATGAAGCATTTCCAACAGGTAATCTGTTAAAGAGCAACTGGACTTTGGTACAGACTGTGACTGAGAGGCAGGCACCACTGAGACTGTGTGTAAACAAACTGTTATAATTCGTGCCTGTTGCCTTGTGATGGCAGTAAATCATCATGTTCAGCAGCTGCATTTAATTACAAAGCCTGGCTGTGATATGAGGATTCCCTCACAGAAGCTAAATCCAAATAGTGAGGGTAGATTTGCTGAAAAAATGTTCTGCATGAGAAACCTAAATGCAAACCTCTCTATTAAAGTACTCAACATTTATTTACCCACCTAACTGTTTACATATGCTATTACACACAGACACATTTATATTGCTCTTCTCTTTCATGCTTTTACCAGAACATTTATACCAGATTGTACTGTCCAAGACGGCATGGTGGTCTAGTGGTTAGCACTGTGGGCCTACACCTTCAGGGTCGAGAGTTCGATTCTTATCTCAGGTCTGTGTGTGTGGAGTTTGCCTTTGGAGTTTTTTTTTCCCCCGTGCTTTGTGGCTTTCCTCTGCTCACTCCAGTTTCCTCCCACAATCCAAAAACAATTTGGTGTTTAAAAGTTGCTGTAATGAGTGTGTATGCTAGTGACCTGCGGTCTGGGGCGTACTCCGCCTAGCGGCTCGAGTCCCCTGGGATATGCGCCCACTGAGAATGAGCGGAGGAGGAAGAGAAACAATGAGTGTAATGTCAAATATATAGCGCTAAATATGGCTAAAAGTATCAAGACAACATATGTCATGTATTATAGTTCCCCTGGGCACAAACAGGGGATTTACCTAATTAGTCCTGGCCGATCTGGCTGCTAATTAGCGTCAGCTGGTTTAGTTAACGGATGGAAGAAATATGGGGCAGGACTTTTAATTTCTGATGCCGAGGTGTTGTTTCAAAATGTTCATAACCTGGGGCATTACGTATATGAAATTACAAATTGCCAAGGATTAATGCATGCATACTCACTCACCTTGCATACCAATTATCCTATACTTGAAAGATAAGCGTTATAGAAAATGAGTGGGAGGCCTGAAGCCTGTCCCAGGGGCACTAAACAGGGTAAACCATAAACGGGGTTCCAGTCCATCACAGGGTGCAAGCATACACAGGGGCACACTTGCTCACACACTATCTGTAATTTGGAAACACCAATTAGCCTGTCTTTGGACTGTGGGAGGAAACTGGAGCACCAGGGAAAACCCACCAAGCACAGGGAAAACATGCAAACTCCACACACAGCCAAAGGCAGGACTTGAACCCTCCACCATGGAGGTGCGAGGACAGTGCTAACTATGCCACCAGGGTGCCGCAAATTTACACAAAAGGGTTTTAATTAATTAACTTTATACTGATTGTTTAAACATATATTTTTTTATATTTGCTTAAACATTTAGTCATTAAAGTAATTTATGTATGTATTAGAGATGGAGAGAAAAAAACTACAAAATATTAAATGCATTTGTAGACGTTTGCATTTTGGTCAAACGTTGCTGTTCCTCTGTAATCCTACAGGTGGCACGCTCTAAACTATTCACACACTGGTAGGAAACAGAATGATGTGAGGTAAGAGTAAATTATTTGCTACATTTATTTAGAACTAGATGTTCCTTCAATCACGTGGAATTAACAAAAAATTTTACGTGTTACTGCAAAGTGCGCAGAATGAAGGTGTGAGCACATTTATTAAGTAGATTTCAACTGCACATTCATAAGTGCGCATTTAAAAAATGTACAACGACATCTTTTGAATTTTAAGATGAAGTAATGATTTTTCTCAAGGTCGATTTTTTTTTATGATATAAGGGTGTTTTTCACTTGAATTTCAAATTAGTATATCATCTCTTTCCCGTGGGCCAACTGCAATGAGACAAAGTCTATACGTTACCTCAAGCTCGGCCAAATACACCTGCGATAACCCCATTAAAATTAATTCAGTAGTTTTTACGTGATGTGTGACAGACAGACAGACAAAAAAAACAACAACATCTGGATGTGTTAATCTTACGTCCCACCAAATAATTTCTTCGCAAATATCTTCAATGTACAGACACGCCAACTTTACAGTTTTATTATGAGTATAGAAGACTGTAACAAAATCTACAGAAATTTGTTTTTATAAAGAATCAAAATAGTTACAAAATTGTGATACTAACAGAATTGCAATACAGACCGAATCGGCACCTACAGTGGGTATTGCAATAATATCGTATCGGCGTGTCCCTGGTGATTCCCATCCCTAGTATGTATTGGGCCTCTTTAAGGTAAAACATAACCTGAATAATTTCACTCAACTTTTAATCCTGTGTAACATTAAATCTAAATATTTAGGAAATTAAATAAACCTAAACAAATATATAATCATGGAAAAGAAAGCTCGTTTTCAGTGCCACATCACCAAAACCCTGCTTTTCTCTCACATACACGAGTCTGATACAGTTGTTGTTTTAGTTGGGTAAACAATATTTCCGAGTTTATTAATGTGGTGTTAGTGTGTGTAACCCCGGCGAGCTGAAATCTTACTCGGCTGTACAGCAGTAAGGGCTTTAGCTAGCGACTCTGTAACGACATCCGCGTTATAATTAATGAAACTAAAAAGAAGACTCGTTCAGAAACAAACACGTCTCTGCTGTTAACTACCGAGAATGTAAAAAGCACATGCACCTGAGCCGTGAAGGAAAATGACAGACGCGGTGTGTTTTCCAGTCTGAGACACTACACACTTCCTCAGTTTCTGTGTAGCAGCCATGGCGACGTCACGTGATCTCGCGATACTTGCGGGGAGGAAACCGCGCTAAGAGGATTGTCGGATTGATAAACCGTTTATCCCGGAACCGGTTTGCTGTGTATGCGTTGAAGGTCTACTATACTTAAAGGCAAAGCCCCGAACACGTGTTTTTATTAGAAAAGTAATCAACAACAACAATAATATTATTATTCTTAATAATAATAATAATAATAATAATAATAATAATAATAATATTTAGATACGTTTATTGTTTAGACACCTTTTATACACTCAAAGTAATACAAATAGTGTAGGAAAAAAACATAAATATATACCAATACAATTGCAATTATATTTAATGTATAATTGATAAATATATATAAATAAATGAAAATAAAAGTAAACTATAAATACTAAGACAGAATACTTGCTTTTATTTAAAAGCCAGATTAAAAAGATAATCAGTATTATTATTATTATTTTATTTTATTTGCCATTCTTAACTTTTTTTTTTTAATTGCATTTTTGATTATATAATTAAGTATGTTCTTTTCAATCATCTGTTTTAAACATGGGTAAAGCTGCATCTTATAATTATTTTTTTGTATTTTTCTACAGTAATGTTTGAGTTTTGTGCTATTTCCTTTGTTTTTGTGACTTATCTTTTATTTTTTGTGCTGTTTCGGTCACTTTTGAGGCAGGAATGAACAGACAGCATAGCCCTATAAAAGCCCTGTCTGATAAAGACTTATCCTGCTCCATGCTCCAGTGAGCTCTATCATGACCAGAGATTTAGTGGAATGTCTGGATCTACAGTTCCATTTAAACACATTCTGGACTCTTATCTTTAATAAACATAGATCTGTTTTGCTTTGATTCTGGTATATTTCAGCTGCTACACACACCCAGACCACACATTTTGTGTCCTTAGCCCATCTTTCCAAAATACTGTCATTATGTTGAAGACTATTGTCAAATTGCCAAAGTGTGTGTGTGTGTGGGGGGGGGGGGGGGGGGGGGAGGTTATGTGCGGTGTATTTGAGTGCATGTGTGTGGTCAAATGGACAAATTACCTGGGTCATCTCCCCACATATGACAGCAAAAATAATTACCTCCCAGTAACTGTTTATTCCACTTCTCTACACACAATTATGTAATGCACTGAGATCAAAATCTTCTGATTTGCCAAACAGCTATTCAACTTCATGGTGATTATCTCACTGAGTCATGTTCTTGAAGAGCTTGTAGAAAAATATGTTTATGTATACTGCTTGGCCAAAAAAAACTCACCATTTCATAAGGGTCAAATCATCAGGCTGTATCAAGTAAAGAAAGCAACTAAGATTTGAGATTGCTGGAACTGGGTTAAGAACTCTTCAACACATTATCAAAACTTAAGAATATTGCTGAACCATCAACTTTGTAGAAGAAATATGGTCAGAAAAAAAAAATCATGAATGGAAATCACTTAAACACTTGGTAAAGTTGCATGTTTAAAAAAACGTTAGAAATTACAGCTATGTTTAATAGTGAAAGTAAGAGTGTTTCTATACACGCAATAATATGATGAAAACTCCCAGGATTGAGATTAAACAGCTGTGTGGCCACAAGAAAACCACTAATGAGACTAATCAGAAAAAAAGGCTTAAATTTGCTAGGGAATATTGGACTTTGGAGAAACGGACAAACGTCATGTCATCTGATGAGTTCAGACTGACCCTATTCCAGAATGATGCGAAGGGAAGTGCATTAAGCGATGTACCCATCATGCATAGTGCTTACTGTACAATGAGCCTGTGGAGGCCATGTTATGAGCTATGGTTACTTCAGTTGGTCAGGTCTAGACTGTTCTATACATGACATTGTGTGCTGTAATCAAAGTCAAAGGAGACTGAATGAAATCTTAGTGTGTCTAACTTTTTTTGGCCAGGCAGAATACTTTACTTTTAGGAAGAGTGATATTGGATGGTTTTTGGAGAATAAACATCAGACAACCAGATGATCTTTAGAACAAATTGTAACTGCGGTTGCTAACAATAATGCAATAATCATAATCCATATTCAATAAAAATTTCTTTTGATGACTATGATCTGTCAGATTAGCAGGTTTAAAAATTTATGTAAATAAGAAAATAGTATTTATATCCTTATTATGTAGGATAAAATGTTATTTGTTTATTTTTTTCTATGTCATGATTATTATTATTATTATTATTATTATTATTATTATTATTAATACTGTATTTATTTATTTAGTTAATTGATTTTAATTATACAACAGTTATTTCCAACTGAATAATCTGATTGGAAAAAAGGGCATGGTGGTGATCTCTCCATGGTGGTGACTGGAGAGATAGAATTTAGCAGCCATAGAACGTTTAACTGTATGTATAACTCTGTGTCACAGGTCTTTAAATAATTGTTAACATTATCTTAAACTTGCGCAACAACACTGTTTAACAACATCTTAAACAACACATTGTCTCTTTAATAATTGCTTTTATGATGTTCCGAATTGCCTCTGAACCATCCATATTGTTTTCTGCTTGGCTAATGCGAGCTACAAAGCTAACTATTGTCTAACACAAAGCAGAATCCCAAATCCCTCTCTGACCCCTTGGTGTGTGGAAAAAGGTATTTAGCTTACGTCCGACATGACGCATTAACATTCCATTTACCGCTATTTGAGATTCAACCCAGAGACCCGAGAAGTTAACTGATATTCTAAAGCAGAATGAGTGATAATGAGATTTACAGGATTGTCGACCACCTCCAAAGTTTATTCTCTTGCATTTTGGATTCGTAGCACCTGTAAGAACTTCAAACTACTCTGTTAATTACACTGTCAGTTTCCAGCTCAATGCTGCTTCTGCCAGGCACAGAAGGATGTGTTTGCGGAGCCAAATAACTGATTAAATGAACAAACAAATCATAATCTGTTGATAATAAATAGCGTTTGTAGAACTTCTGTATAAAAGCAATTTCACACTGATGGTTGTGCTCTTGGGGTGTGCCTATAATGCCTACACAGATATGCTGACATTCAGCACAATAGCACTCTTTGATATGTTGACATTCAGCACATTAGCACTCTGCCTCTTGTGATATTTTTTAACTATACAAAAGTTAGTTCTGACCAAGAAATCTGATTGGACAAAAGGTATGCCACAAATGGTAAGAATAGACGGTAACTGCACTGGAACGTTTTACTGTATGTATATATGAATCTGGGTCACAGGTGTTGTAATAAGCATTCATTTCAATAACTCTTGGTTGTCATGAGAGCACATTCAGCAAGAAAAACGCATCTAATAATGTCACGTTATCTTAAACAATACAATAATTGTTTAATAATTAATTAATTATTTCTTCTAAGACGTAGCGAATTGCCACTGTGTTGTTTTATTTATGAATAAGCCGAGCTACAATGCTAACTAGCTTCTAGCTAGTCTCCTCCCTTTGGCCGCATAATGTTAAAAATTTAAAACTACTTTCAGCCCTGTTAATTACTGTATACTGTTATATGTAATATAACTGTTGGTCGCTAACTGACGGTCAAAAGCTTTGCCAGTGGTGGGTTGTTAGTTCTGCCAATTGTTGAAGGATATGTGTTGGTGGAGAAAATAATTGGTTAAATAAACAAACAAATCGTAATCTTTTAACAATAAATGGTGTTTGTGTCATTGGTGTATAAAAGCAAAATCACACTTGAGGTTGTAATGTACTGAATTTTAGCATTCCATAATAGCATGACAGTGATGCGTTCATAGGTACAAGGGCACAGCCTGAGTGCCGAAGGCATCACAGCCATGCTGATATTCAGCATAACAGCCCTCTGTTTCATGTGAAATTACTTAATTGTAGTATAATAAACTACATGAGTTTTTTGCTGTAGACTTGAATGGCTTAATCTGCTAAGTGAGTATTAATCAGGGACTGTGGCAATTGCAGCAATTAAACTGTAATAAAAAAAGCATAGTAGGAACTCTAGGTTCTCAAAAACGCCATATTTGACTGGCAGCGTAAATTAGTAAGAACATGCTTGTATATTTTTTAAAGCTAGAAAATTTGTGTAGATACAGTAGTCTAAATACAAACTTCCCTTATGTTTTAATCTACATACACTCCAGATACAAACTACCATCCCAGCGATTTTTTTTTCACTGTAAGAGCTCTTGAATATAGGGCTGAGGAATTTATAGCCAGGGGAATTATACACAGTACAGTAACCTAATACCAGAACTGCAAGTGAGATATGTGTAAAACATGCTGTGATCCTGAGCAGATAGCACTCTGTTTTATTAGAGTATTCACTCTGTTTATCTCTTGAGTGTGGGATTTTATGCTGTGTATAGAGTCACTCATATAGAGTGCTTCATTCTTGTCTCCTGATGGAGTCAGAGGTTGATTTGTGTTTGCCACATCTGCTGTCTACAAGGCTTTATATCTCCAATGTGGCCATAGACTCCTTTTTTAGAACAGCCAATGTGGGAGTATGCCAAAGCAAACCAACAGCTAGTACATATTAATGCACTACCTCTTTGTAGTTTCTGTGAATTCACGCACACACACACACACACACACGAACAAAAAAGACATCCATTCTATCAGGACATGTAATAGTTCTGTTAATACCTGCTTCTGGTTTTATCATAGTGGAAACTCTGAGAGGGGAGGAAGACCACTTTGACGGTCATGATTTTTCACCACACTATTTTTCTTTGCTTTCTTTTATGTCATCCCTTTTCTGTACAGAAAAAAATGAGCTCACTGGTTAGTCCCCATGAGCTTTCCATGGCACACTACTTAGCACTCATCAATCAGTGCTGATGAAAGACATGTCACATTTGTGCTGAGAATAGTGATGACTAAAACAACGAACCATTCTGATTCAAGCCATTGCTGTTTGATTTAAATTCACTAGTTTGAGTGGGGGAGTTGGCTCCTAGATCAGTTCACATGGTTCACTTGGTGAGGAGAGGGTGCTTGCAGGTCAAAAAGTCTGCTTATTTTAATCAGAGGAGGCTCGTTGTGCATCTGCTCTCTCTGCATGTGTCACAGAATATAATGTTAATGCTCCGTGTGGGTATTTCAAAGAAGGGAGTGTAATTCAAATACAAGGGGGACATTTTACTCTAGTCAAGCAAATAACCAACAACACCTGATGGTGGAGAATTCATGTCTGTAAAAGGGGCCTTTCCTCCTGATTGGTCACACATGATGGACGCAACCAATCAGACTTGCTCCATTTAATCCCACAGTAAAATTGTACCTAATTTGGACATCATGGAGGAACAGTGAACAGTGATCAGAGCAGGAAAATTGTCCTCTGTCATCTTTAGTGGTTCATGATTTGCAATTTCAAGCACTTGTGTGGTGTTTTATTCACTTTCCAGGATCCTGGATTTAATCCTAAACCGAGGTTATTGTCTATGCAGAGTTTAACATGTATCTTTGTGTTTACAAGAGTTTCCTCTGGGTTCTTTGGTTTTCTCCCACCGTCAAAAACATGCCAGTAGATAGACTGGGTACATTAAATTGTTATTAGGTGTGTACATAGTGTGCAACAATGGACCAGAGTTGCATTTAAAGGAAATTCTCTCTCCTTGCATCTAGTGGACCTTCGATTGTCTCTGGATCCACTGTGACCCTAACAAGGAAGTGATTACTAAATGAATGAATTGATGAATAAATGAATGAATGAATTATCAAATTGATCGATTTAAAAGCGATTTGACAGCTTACATTGTTTTAAATGATCACTGCAGCGTTATGTGAACAACATTCTCAGCTCAGGCCCTGATGTTGGATGAGGAAGCCTGGGGTGTTCCACATCATCTGAAAGGTATTCAGTGAGGTTAAAGCCAGGGCTGTGTGCAGGACACTTAAGTTCTTCTGCATCAAACTTGGTTAAGCATAGTTTTATAGGCTGTGCTTTCTGCACAGGAGCATTTCCATGCTGGAACATGTTTGGGTGTGGGTCCTTATAGTGAACAAAGCATGTGTGGGTGTGATGGTCGAGTGTTCACAAACTTTTGGTCATGTAAGTTGCAAATTTGTATAATAGAGTGGAAGTACTCAACAAAATCTAAAAGCTAGGACATGGCAATATCTCCCTTAAATGCAAGCCATGCTTTAATCTCTTGACATGTTAAGGATTTCAAATTATTTATAACAGTAGTTCTCTTTGGTGCTGAAGAACCACTCACACACTCATCATCCATACTCTTGTACCTTGCACCTCATCCCCTTTATCCTGTATAAAGGGAGCTTGGAGCCTATCTCAGGAGACTTAGGGTATGAGGCGGGGTACACCCTTTTTTAATTAGCCTAATCTGCATGTCTTTGGACTGTCGGAGGAAACCAGGATACCCAGAGGTTAGTTCACACTGCAGGTCCTAATCTTTAGATCGGATTTTTTGCTGAAATCCGCTGTTGTTCACATTGTCATTTAATCGCGACTGCCATCAGTGTCACGTGTGAACCGTATACGGCCCTAAAGTGACCCGCACGCGCAGAAGAAGACGCAGCGCACTGTTTGCGGACATAAAGTTGGATAAGGCTCGTGATAGCATGTGTGTAGTGATTTTTAAGTTAATGTGCAATCAAAGCATACAGTAAATAACGAATTGATAAGAAGAAGAATATTAAGAAAAAGGAAAGCACAAATTTTGATTATGGTCTTTTGTGGAGCAGTGGCTGCTACCTCTGTACAGAGGAATGTGTGGGTGCAGAGTCGGTGCCAGGACTGGTGGGATTCTTACGTGAGGGGTTTGGTTGCTTAAATAGAATTTTCACCCCAAATGCTTCTTAAATCTACAACCTCACTATCTTTCCACTGACCACCTACATCACTGTTGTCTGTCAGTGTGATTTTAATCTTCCCGCCTCATTCAGCTCAGAATTGTGGCGTCTGTCGCATTTCAAAAACATAATATTACTCCACTTTCATATGTGGCCCTAAATCGGATATGTATCCAATTGAAACAATCAGATTTGTGCTGTTCAGACTGTCATCAGAAAATCAGATATGGGTTACATTTGGGCAAAACAAATTTTAGGGCACTTCTTCCTGGAGTGTGAACTAAGCCTGATCTTCATGTCTTTGCACTGTGGGAGGAAACCAGAGTAAGCCATCAAGCATGGGGAGAACATGCAAACTCCACGCACACAAAGGCAGGAATTGAACCTGGCCAGGAATCGAGCAGTGCTAACCACTAAGCCACTGGGGAACCACTGGCCTGAAAATGTATTGCTTTCTCAACTCAGACCACACCTGATTTAACTAATCACCTAAACAACAATTAAGCCTTCTCTTAATTGAAGTTGCTAACAGTTGCAAGTCGGTGGTCCTCCAGAATAAGGCTGAGAACCAATGATTTACACCACCTGCCTTTAGTTTTGACCTTCTGCTTCTTGTATGGGGAAACAATAAAGAAATATTACTAAAAAAGTAACCTGGCTCCCCAGAATCTAAGATTATGCTTTCATCTGTCATATGGTGTGCAGTAGGACGAAGCTGGATGGTTGGTGGACCGAGTGCTCTCTCTCTCTCTCTCTCGCTCTCTCCGCTGTCCTGCTTCCACCTCGGCGGGAGTGCGCGCTCTTGGCCGCTCGCTCGCGCCGTTTATGGCCTTACTTCAAAGCCCCCTAGCGCAGCTCTGCCAGAGTGCACCACATAACTCAGGCAACATGAAAGTATGGCCCATCGTAAATTGCATGAAAAACTAAAAGAAACATGCTTGAGCACAACGAGCTTAATATGCAACGGACCCGAGCCCATGGCTCATGTTGAACACCTAGTCAGCTGTTTTGATTTCAGCTTAAATTGTGTAAGTGTATTTTCCTCATACAAGCTCTGTAATACATACACCTACAGCACTGCAGAGTTTTTTTTTTTTAAGGAATGTGTATAGTGAGGCCAGGGATATTTTTTCTTTTCTTTTTCTTTCTTTCTTTTTTTCTTTTTTCCTCTTTTTTTGGCGATGGGACCTTATTTTCCTCAGAAGACTTTGATGTGGATCAACGTATTCTCTGTTCTTTCTTTCTGCCGCGGAAAATTAAAAGCATGCATGTCAGCACAAAGGTCAAGGACAAAACAAGCTGTTACAATGAACTTACTTTTTAATGGGAATGTTTTACTCAAAACAGTTGCACTTAATAGATAATTAGTGAGCAGAGTTGCACAGCCATCTCACAACTTCACTGTATCCAGCAGTAAATAATAATCCATACACAGCCTGTGTAAAAAAACAGCTTCAAAAGAAACGACGCTGATCTTCACCCAGCATTTCAGTCAGCCTTAAAGAAAGTAGCACATAATAAAATGCATCTAAATAGGCCTGCACTTTCATCTTTTGTACCTTGCATGTGAATCTTTCATCTGGAATTATGAAATTATTGAATATTTGCAGGTGGCACAGTGGCTTAGTAGTTAGCACTGTCGCCTTACACCTCCAGGGTCGGGGTTTGATTCCCACCTCAGGGTCTGTGTGCATGGAGTTTGCATGTTAAAAAAAAAATTAAATCATTCAACTGCCATTAGCTTTGATTATAGCTTACAATGTGATGGCGAAGTGATGCGTGAAAATGATTCCTCATTCTCCCAGAGCCAGCCTTTCACAGTTTAAGTCCTGAAATATGCCTGTGCCATTCAGAAAGAAAAAAAATAATTAACAGGATAATCTAGTCTGGCAAAAAAAAGAAAGAGAAAGAAACTCACATGTTTACTGTATGGCTTTTAAGAGCATGTGCCGCATATGCCATATCTTCTTTGTTTAATGCGGGTGTGTTACATACTCAGTGAGAACCTTTTTTTTATGCTTCTGAGTGGCCAACATGGCTTTGGGGTTAGGTTTATATTGGCTTATGTTGCTTTAGCTTGCTCTTGACAGCGTGCTTTGTATTTTCATGTAGATGAAATTTTTTGGTGTAAAAGTTTCTTTTTCCATTCAGTATACTCAGGTAGTCAGCTGACTTCATTTTATTACCACATAACATTGCTGAGCCTAGACCTGACCAACTGAGGCAACCCAGTGCATTACACTGCCACCAGAGGCTTACCTGTACAGTATATAGTCTCAAACTAAAGCATTCTTTTCTATAAGCTTCACTTACAAGTGGTTTTCTTATGGCAATGCAGCTGTTTATTCCTAATCCTGTGAGTTCCTAACTCATTACATTGTGCATGCAGAAATGCTCTTATTTTCACTATTAAACATAGCTGTGATTTCTACCGTAGTCTTTTAATGATGTGTTTAAGTGATCGATGATCATAGTCATTCATGATATTTTTTTCTGGCTACATTTCTTCTGCAAATGGTTTGGCACTATCCTTCCAGTCCAAATTTCAATATTTCAGCTCATTCGTTTATCACATTCGTTGTCATTGCTTGGTGCAGTCCTTTTTGACCATCCCACTCATCATAAACTTTTGTTTACACATTTGGTGTTTTGCATGTACAGTAACTACAGTAACACTTTGCATCTCTTTAAATTATCTTTGTGTTCTGTTTCCTGGAACCCCATGGCCTGTGGCTTCATGGGTAATAATCAACTGGGCTAACATCTGGAGATCTTTGAGGCCACAAACTGTTGATCCACCATCCACTTTGTATGGAGACTTTTGAGGCACCATGTAGAAAAATAAACAAAGAGCATAATAAAGCTTTAACATTACATATTTGTGGGTTAAAAACATACAAGGAAACATACGTTTTAGTACCCTTTTTTGCAAATGCAGATGGTAATATTTGTTATGACTACAGTAAGTGTGTTGAGTTAGTAAAGAGAATCTCCTACAGTATATGCTTTTAAAAATATCTGTGTAAAATAATGTTGCAGCCCTCGTAGGATCTATAGTGCAGAATAGCCCTGCACCCCGATCTGTGTTATATTTGCGTAACTCTCCATCCATGTACCTAGCCATGACCTCTCCTGACTAACGCTGTAGAAATTAAAGTAAACACTGGCAGTTAGTGCCTGCTTGCCTTCATTTTCCTGTCCACTGTTTAATGGCAGCACCTTGATGACCTCATTCCTCACTCAACCTATAATCCTCTTTTCTTACCGGCTTCCCCTCAGCAGGGCTTTGCAGTTCAGAGAGCACCTGCTTGCACCAGTCCTCTTATTAACAATAACACCATGGTTCTCTCACTCTATCTCTATCTATCTCTACTTGAGACAGGTTTCCATTACACCGGGAGGGGGAACCAATGTTTCCTGTCCTCTGCGCCTCTACTCTCTTACTGCCAATTCCACTATTTTTGGAAAGTGGAGGGCCAAAAGAAAAAGTTGTTGGGACGTTTGCACGACTGACTCTGAGCCTGAGGTTGACTTTGGACCAATGTAGCACTCTGGAATCGATCTTCACACTTTGTTTTGATGGACCTGCCATATGGAATGAAAGGAAAGCAAGAAAAGAGGCAAGAATGTGAGAACAAAAAAGAGGGAAAGGGACAAAAATGATGCAATATGCAATCAGTAAAATGACATAATACCATGCAAATGTAATCTTTGGTAATTGTGAAAACACAATATTGAGTTACAAAACTACCTAACAGAGATGATGAAACCAGTGATTCACTTTTGAGACTTGGCTTCACAGGATCAACTTCATAAGGCATTATTTGTTATACGTGGGACCTTCTGACCCAAATTTATTCAATAAATGTTTCTTGAAGCTACATGTTTAAAATTGGAGATGATTTTTCTTTCCTTTTTCTCCAGAGTTCAAATAAAGTATGTGATGCTGATATGGAGATTTGGAGGATTTGTGCTGCGTGAAATTCTATAGTCTCCAGGAGGGAAGCAGCTGGGTGGTTCCTGATCTAATTTGCAAACTCTTTTCTACTCCACCCTCACATTCTGTTCCCAGATCATTAGATCGTGATGGCTCATCCCAGGGGTCCAGCTCTCCCTCTCCTTCATCACATCCCGGCCCTCGTGTTCACTTTTCTTTGAAATCAGACACTGAAGTGAATAAGTTATTTATTATTCTCCCCCCTCTCCTGTCAATCTCCTCTGGGGGCAATGAGATAGGGAGAGAGAGAGAGAGAGAGAGCAAAGGAGGGTTTTGTTGGAGTGTGAGTTACTGTAGTTATTGAATCTCTCTCTCTCGTTTCCTTTGTCTCTCAAAGGTATCTGTTCCAGATCTGTGCTACTGAACACACAATGGCCAAATGTTTATTTGGAGGTTAGGCTAATTATACATGTAGAAAGATGAGAGAGATCCTTTATTTTCTCAACAACAAAAAAAAGATGTCAAGGGATTTTTTTTCTGGAAAATGTACAGTAGAGACTTGTCACTTGGGCATTGTGAAATCATTGAAAGTATTTGGATCGGTTGTGGTTATGGTGCTGCAGGAAGTTGGCTTAAGTAAATCACCACAAGTTTCAACTCCATTCAGAATTTTAAGTCCTGGGAACTTGGAGAAACCCCTTACTGCATTTATTGGTTCTAGTTAATATTGCATTCCACTTATTCCTTCAGTTGTGGCTAACAGATATGAAAAATATGTATAAAATTCAGTGGCTAGCTATTCATCACTGCATGGTCTTATAAGTGATTGAGGCAGTTTTGCAGATCAGTCCCTCCAAGGAGGTCAGAAACTTAACTAAGAGGAACAAATCTTAAACCCAAATTCCAAATGGCCTCTAAAACCCAGGAAGTGCAAGAAAACAGAAAGGTGATTGTGAGTGTGTTTATTGCTGCGAACAAATGTGAGAAAGTTGTGGGTGTTAGGAATCCATCTTCTCTATTTAGCTCTGTGCTGGGGCCTGTTTTGTGATTTCTTATAGGCTGAGGTTAGGTTCTGGAATGAGGAATGAAAGAATAAAGGTCTTATATAGGCTGTGGGTCTACAGGGAGGAGTTGGCCAGGTACTATGTTCATCTTCTCAATGAGCTGGCAAGAAAGGGACTCTGTTATTGAACAGGCAGTTGTGGAAGGCCCCTGGAAAGGTTCCAATTTGTCTGTTTCTACCCAAATTCAGAAGATTATGTCAAAGGGTAGGAAGCAAATGTCAGAGTATCAATTAAATTGATGTTACTTACACTTTTTTCAGGTATTTGTTTGAGTTGTAACACAAGTATCCATACCCGTATCTGTTTAGTGATCCAGATAAACACATGTACCGTATCTCTATCTGTAAACCCGAAGTGACCTAGATCACGTACATGGATATGACTTTCATTCACAGTCTAACTGCATTTTTTATCACTGAAAATTTAGCTTTTTCAAGGTTGAGGCAACTAATAAACTTCACTTAAGAAGATATTTAAAAAATATTTAAAGACTGGACAGCAAAAAAAAAAAAAGTTTTTGGCTTATAAGTGCTTGCACCGCATATGCCATATCTCCTGTGTTTAAGTCCAGAGTGTAACATACTCAGTGAGTAACTTTTTATTCATGCTTCTGATGGGCCAACATGGCTTTGAGGTTAGGTTTATATTAGCACCTGTTGCGTTGGCATGCTCTTGACAGCATGTTTTGTGCTTTCATGGAGACATTTATATGGCTCAGATGGCGCAATGTCCTTGATGTCACTAATCCAGATGAGTTGTGTTGGCCCGCCCCTTGATAGGCACCCAGTGTTTGAGGCGTAGCATACTCTGTGTGTATAGTGTGTGTACACGGGAAGTGCCTGCCTTGAGTAGCCCCCCAGCTTCAAGCTCGCACCAGCTGGCGAGTACAGGGCATGTCATTGCAAGAGAGAATCTGCGTTTCCATGTTGTACGCAGGGCCGGTGAACCACAGAGGAGTACTGTATGGAGAGAAACCAGCAGGTTATACCCCGGAATTGGTATTTTTAACTCTTGCCTACTACTGTAGAAGAGCCTGATCAGTGATCAAGGTAAAGTGCCGACCCTCTAAATAATATGTGAGCTCCTCTACTGCCCACTTAATGGCAAGAGCCTGCCGTTCTATCATTGCGTAATTGCATTCAGCAGAAAATAGCTTTCTACTCACATACAGGATTGGGCGTTGTCAAGCTCCTGAGACAGCACTGCCCCAAGCCCAGTTTCTCAGGCATCCGTGTGCACCAGGAACGGGCGGTCGATGTTGGTGTTCCAGAGGATGGGGGAACTACTTATATGGGTTTAAAGTTCTTTGAATGTTGCTTCTTCTCACTGAGTCTAGCAAATCTTCTCCAGAAGCCCCATTTTCAGGAGGCCAGAGAGGAGTGCTGCCAAAGAGGGAGAAGAAACGTACAAATCTCTGATAATTCTCTAGCTCCAAAAGGGCACATACCTGCTTGTTTATTGTCAAACATGGATGTGATCAGATGGCCTCCACCTTCTGGCCACCTGCAAGTAGCCTTTAGTCGGATCGAGGGTAGCGATGAATTGGGCCATACAGTACTAAGTCGGTCCACAAGATCATCTATGCATGGAAGTTGGTATGCATCAAAGGTGGAGATGGTGTTCAGATTGCAGAAGGAATTACATAGCCTGATCGACCCATCTGGCTTATGTATCGTTACTATGGGGCTAGGCCAGGGGCTAGTCGACTCCTCACTGATGCCATGCTGCAACATGCAGTCCACCTCAGCATTTATGGCATGACAGCGGGCTTCCAGCACTTTATAAGGGCGCTGGCGAATGATTGCACCGAGCAGCAATTGATATTGTGATGCAGGAGATGAGTGAGCCCCGGTTCGGTAAAGAGCACGTCCATAAACTAGTCCACCAGTTCACTCAGCTCCTGGTACTGATGAAATCGTGTGCATCAAATCCTAGCCTCACTGGATCAAATTGAGTCTGTGTTCTATGGTTAAGTGACTGCAGTCACTCCATAGTCAGGACTGGAATTTCCTAAATTCTACCTGAACCTCCAATAGCGAACTATTTACTTAAAGACTTTCAGTTAAGTTAATCCAGCCGCCTAACACACAGTTTGACTGCAAAACAATTCCTGCTATCCGTTATCACCCAAATGAGAATGGGTTCCCTGTTGGGTTTGGTTCCTTCCAAGGTATCTTCCTACTGTCATCTTGCCCACAGCTTGTTCATCAGGGAGTAATCGTTTTGATTCATACACATTTTTCACATTTCATACAAATTTCCATAATTTTTTTTTGATTGTATAAAAGCTGCTTTGCGTCAATGACAATTGTTAAAAGCGCTATACAAATAAAATTGAATTGAATTTAATATGTCACAGCGAGCTGAGGTGCACAGTATGGGTTTTATCCACCATTTTAGCATGTGCGCTTACCTGGCTGTTGTAGTCGATAGTTTACTGAGCAGGAGCAGTAGCACACAATTGCCCACTTGAAACTCATGCCAGCTGTGCTGGCCGGTCACAGGCGCATTTCTGCTCTCCTTCTTGCATGTGCTGTTGAACAAGGGGCAACACTTTCCTGATATTGGCTTGTAAATCTTGTACATACCCTTGTCTGACTGGAATGGAGATGGTTGCTCCTCTCAGGCTTCCTTGGCAATAATGAGCAGTCCGTGCGGCCGATGGCTGAAGAGCAACTTGAGCAGGGTGAAATTATTTGGTGCGTGTGGCATTTCGCGGACTGCAAACAGGACATGCAGGATCATCTGGTCTTAGTTGCAGCCACTCTCATCCACTACTCTTTGCAGCATCCACTTCAGCATTTAATTGAACCACTCCATGAGTCCATCAGTTTTTGATGATACACCGAGGTGTTGATCAGTTTAATCTGCAACAGCCTGCCAACATCACACATTAACTTGGACATAAAAGGCGTACCTTGATCTGTTAGGATTTCCTTGGGGAGCCCAACTCTACTGAATAGCTGGACGACTTCTTTCTCAATGTTTTTCGAAGTAGCTTTATACAGGGGAACTGCCTCGGGAGTGGTGCGTAGCATAGTCAACGATGACAAGAACGAACTCATGTCCTTTTGCCGACTTGGGCAGCGGCCCGACCAAGTCCATACCAAACCTCTAGAGTGGTACACTGATTATGGACCGTGGAATCAGCAGAGCAGGGTCTGGCTTAGATGGTGCTGTTTTCTGACATACAGGGCAGCGCATGCAAAAGTTTTGTAGCCTTTACCTGCTGAGATATAGAGTCAAGGGGGTTAGAGGGATCATTAGCCTCTTGTCCGTCATTTTCACTTGGGATCTGTACCAGCCACACCGGTTGTGTAGACACCGTTTTCTCCCATAGATTTACTCGCCATGCATTTTCTCTGTCTGCGGCGCTCTTCTCTCAGTGGTGTACCTGCTGCTTTACTCTGCTGAGGTTGGCGTGTAGCACTCTCTCTCTGCGGTACTCTTTTACCTGGGATAAACAGGGCAAGTCATGGCCTAGCAGCAGATGGACAGGGAGGCACAATACTAGCTATCAGTATATTGCATTTACCCAGGTAGTCTTCGACCACGGTATGCACAGCTGGAACCTCCCGGTGGTTGCCATGAATGCAGGGGACAAGTATGGGGTTGGGATGAGGTTGGCGGAACCATGGAGGGGCATGCAAATGTCACAGTGCTTCTGGTATCATGCAGTGTGGGGATCGGCTCATCTTTTATTTTTACCTAGCGTGTTGGAGTGGGTGTGGGTTCTTCATGCTACTCCCAGCTTGGATGGTGTCGGTTCGTTTCAAAGAGACTCGGGTCATGGCAGCGACAGAGGAGCTGGTTCTTTTCTGGATAAGGTGGTGAATTTTTATTGAATTATTATTACTTTTCTTGTCCCAGTGAAAGCGTGTTTAATGCGCATTCCAGCACACTCACCATCTATCGCTATTCACTGGCTATCGCTTTGTCTCATGCCTACGACTTTTCGGTTCCTTTTTGGGGATGGACTGGAGTACACAATCCATTCTGCCATCTTGAGTGATGTGAGAGACTCCGGCTGAAGCCACCTTACTGCAAACTGTGTGAGCCGGTCCAGCTGCGCTCTAGTGTGGTTCATAAGCCCACCTATGAAACTCAAGCGCAGTGCACATGCTGGAAAGCTAATTAGCCACATCCTTGTCCAGGTATGCCTCTATGTCATCACGCAGCATGAGCTTGGTGAGCAGGTGTTACACATCATGGCGTGGGCCAGTGAGGGACGCTGGTCAGCATTGGATGTGCAATAGCTCTGCCTCAGTAATTTACAAACCTCATGAAAGATGTTTGAGGAGCGCTTCATGTTGAAGGCTCGTTTCGAGCAGGTGTCCCAAGTATTGCTTTGGGGCCCATTTCTGATCCATGTGCCTGTAATCTTCACCAGTGTGACGGGTCTGACACACAAAAGGAACACACAGGAACCAGATGTCCAAATCACAAAAGCAAGCTTCTTTAATAAGCCCTTTGAAACAACTTATAAGAAAGCAGTCTTAATAATTACACTCTGAATAAGCAGTGTCGCTTTTAAAGTGCCCCTATTATGCATTTTCAAATATGATCTTTCATGCATTGTGTCATGTAGCTGTATGTGAACATAAACTATCTGCAAAGTTGTGACACTGACAGTGCACGATAAATGAAGTTTTTGTCTATTAAAAAATAGAGTCGACTAACATTCGCCTAAACGAGTCGTTAGCAATTTGAATCTTTTTCTGTTACGGATCCACGTCACTAAGTAACATATTTGCATAATGTCCGCCCACGTTCTACGTCACGAACAACTTGCCCGCCCACAAACAGTACAATTTCCACGTGGATTAACGTTACCACACTCTTGTTAACATATGACACTTACCACTGAGAAACGTCCTGCTCCAGTCATGCTTGCGAAACAGTTTCTTGTCGATGTGCCACTTCAACCTTTTCATCGTCAAACTCCGGCTCGAATTGATAGGGTAAAATTGAGGCCATCTTTTCTAAGTATTGACAGGTCTCCAGAGCTGTCATTTAGTTATGGTAATGGGCTTTTCGTTTTTTCCGACACACGCTGTAGCGGTAGACCAATCATAAAGGACCGCGCCATCTGACCAATCACAGTAGTGAGGGCTCACAGAAAGGAGGGGTTTAGACAGACTGAATCTTCGAACTGCTTCACACGAGTCGTTAACAAATCATTTAGAAATGGGGTAAAATTAAATCTATTTTTGGAGAAATCTAAAGTGTTTTTTGACCATGCATACATGTAAACCTGTTTTAAGAGACTGATAAAGCAATATTAGCAACCTTTAAAATGGCATAATAGGGGCACTTTAAGGTGTCTCATTACCTGCCAAAAAAAAACAAAAACGTTTATACACCAATTCCTAGCTTTATCTGTTAGTTTAGTACTTTAGAATCTGTCATCGGTAATGGTGTTAAGCTGTGAATATCAGCTCCAGGTGGGTGTCCTTGAGAAAGTGCAGAGAGGAAATTTATTATTCAGTGAATAAAAATAATGAGCAGCAATCATTCTTCAGATAACTGAATGTCCAATGCTCCTTCACATGGTATGATGGGGATTTGTTGTGTGATAAGATCAAACAGTCAGAGAACACAAACCTTGACTAAAGTCATCCAAACTCGGACAGCAGTAGAAGGAAGCGAAATATATTAAAGCAAGATTAATGGTCTCACCTCCTAATCAACAAAAAGCATATGCTTTTACTTTATGTATGAGAGAAACATGGTAGAAAAGGCAGGAAAACGCTTTTGTTAGGGATGAATATTCCTCCTGTTTGAACAAGGCACTGACTTGAATACAGAGTCTATTATTTTCCATCTTTTGAGGATTCAGTAAATGTGTAAAAGCCATTTTGCCTTTGTGGAAAATTTGTGTGTAAAGTGAAGAAACAGACATTGGGACTATTCCAGAGCCATATAGAACATGATCCTGGATGAAAGGATCCAGGGGGATAAATGTGTGTGTGTACACATTTACATGGGCATGTGTTTATGTAGTGTGTATGCGTGTATGCTTTCGGTTTATTGGCTGTCCCTTTTTTTAAACCTATCCTAGGATTCCTAGGATTTTGTTTTCTCTTGTTAGATCTTCACTAGTTCCAGTGAACTCTTGATCAGCCAGTATGCAGTACACCCACCTGCTCACCCAAGTCCTCTGAAACTCTGTTATTCTAAAGAAATGCTAAATTTGAGGTCTGCTCAATGATCCGTTTGTTCATAGAGGACTGGTGGAAATGGACTGGAAAGATCTACAGGTGGGTAGATGATCTTTCAGAATTGCAAGCTATATACAGATTACAGGAGTCACTGTTCCCATATGTTAGACTATAGAATAGTAACGCTTTTTTCTACAGTTAGAAATTGTATCCTGAACACCCAGGCAATATATGCATACAAAAGTTATACAATATAAGTTTATTGTAAATATTTGTTTTCAGTTAAATGTTGTTTTAGGCGGTATATTTTATATATAGGTGGCCATTTATTATTATTATTATTATTATTATTATTATTATTTGAAAAGACCAAGCCGTCGAATTGAAGTGGAATATTTCACAATTCACTAAAATTTAAAGAACCATTTACACTGTTTTTGAAGTGTTCCTATGAAACTAAATGTAAAAGTTTATTTTGATGTTTCTTCCAATATTTTTTGTATTAATTAATAGAAATATATCTGCTAAACTGTCCTGCTTCTTTTCCTCTCTTTTTGTCTTCCACTCTTTCTCTCCCTCTGTGGGACCCACACTCCAGGACACTGTGATATGTATTTAAGCGAAAGGAATCTGCATTTACACAGTCATGCTATCCCATAATTCGGATATAATGTGCAGCTGTGAACCACAGTAGGACAATTATGGATGAACATATGTGTGGAGGCCTTGAAGACTCGAGTGATTCACTGTAACAGTGTGCATTTGCTAAATATTCTGGCTGCAGCATCCTGGCTCCTGTATATTTGCTTTGATTATGTCCAGCTCAGAATCTACCACACCACAGACTCTCCAAAAGCTTTTTATTTCAAAACATCTTGCTTTATCAGGTCAAATAAGCCACATGGAGCTGCAAACACATCTCACTGTAGTACCGTCGAAAAAGCTTCATCATCACATTTTCACTCTGTCTATAATCGCCTGTTGCTTCCAATTCTTGGCTGTGAGCTGTGAGTCATGGCCCCTGTGGACGCTGGTCATGACCCATGTGCTTCAATTGCTCTCTTCTGTCTCATCTAATCTGTCATCAGTTCATTCAATCAGAGTGACTTCACTTCTCTCTCCACCCCCAATCGCATGACATCACGCCCTCATGCGGTTCTAAATGGACCGAATGCCGCTCAGGCCCCACGGGATCTCACCTTGGACACAGCTCCAGAAATCTTTCTCAATATTTATATGTCATCACCTGCACTGCACTCCAGAGCTGCTGTGGAGGGAAGGGCCGCTGTCCAAGTTATCACAAGAATGTTGAATGTGTGTAATGGAGCGATGAAAGGTGGCATTGAGTGTATTTTAAAGCTATTGCATTAGGTATATTACAAAACATGTCTATTCCTTTTTTATAGCTCTCTCTCACTTTGCCCTTTTCTGTGGAACTCACAGGGCACATCTAAATAAAACGGATTTTACTAATATGTCGAAATTTCCTATTCCGACAAGAATTAATCTCGCCAAACAAAACACTTTTTCCAACAGGATATCTCTTAGTTCTCATAAAACAAATGCCTGCTGTATGTCTTCTTTGGTACTGTACACTTAGGTGGACATGAATTGCTTAATCATTTCTTTATCCTCTTTTAAATGCCTTGTTTTCTTTTCAAAAGGCAAAAGACAACAACTGTCTTCTTTCCTGTAGGAAGAATAAGGGAAAACAAGGGAGACTGATGACATACAGATAATAATGATGGCTTTTGCTGGAGCGATGACATGATGCTGGTTGTTGCAACACTGGGAGATCAAAACCAGAGCGCAGGGTGTGGGTTTGGCATACAGATTCCTTCTCCACCCTCTGTGTTTTTTTTTTTCAGCCTCATGGCCCCTGAGGTACAAATATGCAATCAGCGAGCCCATGAGGGAGCTCATTGTGAAAGTTCTGGGGTTGTTACACAGAGAAACCACACCAACTGCCCTCTTTCATACCTTTCTCTGCTTAGTCTTCGCAGTAGACACTATATACCATGTTCAGGAAAGGGATTCAAATAACCAGACATCATGAAGTCTGATTGCAATGAAGAGAGGGCAATGAGTTTATGATCCCTTTTTATAAATACCAAAATTGCCACCACCCTTGAATGCTGCTTCACTGGAGGTATTACTGATGATAGTAGTGACGAGAGCAGAGTTCACTTCAAACACAAACAAAGAAAATGATTGTTTTTGTGAAATCACAGCTCAGCAATGAGAAAACATTCATAAGTCATGTTGTCAAATACTCCACAGTCCAAAGACATGCATAGTAGGCTGTAGGCATTTCCAAAATGTTTGTAGTTTCTGGTTTGGTGTGTGAGTGTTTGTGTGTAAGCATTGAAAAAAGTGTTAACTTTGAAAAAAATAAGACTTTATAAGGTACTTTCAGTACTGACACTTTTCAGACAATGAATGCTGGCTCTCGGGGACTCCCTATAAGATCGGAAGACAGACATTGTCTCCAGAAGAGCTGTGACAGATTTTGTAAAATGGTGAGAAATCCTACAAATGAATTTCCTCATAGAACTGTACAAAATGTACATGAGACAACTGATGCCTTCGCTGAAATATTTACTTGAAATGCTGCATTTTAAAGAAGTAATTTTTAATGTAGAAAGTATTTTATTATATTTTATCTGAGGCAATGTAGTGCCATAATGGGTAGCACTGTGGCCTTGCACATCCAGGGTCAAGCGTTCGATCCCATCTCAGGTCCATGTGCATGGAGTTTGTGTGTTCTCCCCGTGCTCGGTTGGTGTGGTCAGTGTACTCCGATTTCATCCAACAGTCAAAAGACATGCAGAGTAGGATAATTGGTGTTTCCAAATTGCCTGCAGCATGTGAGTGAGTGTATGTGTGTTTGTGCCCTGTGATGGACTGGCATCCCTTCAAGGGTGTATCTCACCTTGTTCCCTGAGTCTCCGGGATAGGCTTCAGGCCTCCAGCAACCCTTCATAGGATAGGCAGTATAGAAAATGAGTGAGTGAGTGAGTATTATATCTGAAGACCAGGAGTGACACCAGAGATTTTCTTTTGCTGATGCTATGGGGTGCTTGACTTTGGGGGTGCTTGACTGTGAAAAGGTTTCCCCTTTAATGGTTGTAAAATTTAATCACAAACACTTCTAATTCCATGGTCTTTCATGTTTTTTTTTTCTTTCTACATTATAAAACAATGCTGAATCATAAGTAGTTTGCTACTTATGATCTGTAAAGCCTCCACAATGGCTCTATTCTAAGGTTCTGTTAATTGGTGCTTTTTGAGGCTGGTAACTCTAAATGAACTTATCTGCAGCAGAGGTTATTTTGGGCCTTCCTTGGGATGGGCTTCATGAGAGCTAGTTTCATCATGGTGCTTAATGGGTTTTGTAAATGCACTTGACAATACTGTTTTTGCAAGACCTATTCCAGAACAGCTGACCTTTGTGTCTTAAAATACCAACTGACTGTTGTTGTTGTTACTTAATTACCTAATACCATATGTGTTACATCATAGTTTTGAAATCTCCAGGATTGCTCTAAAATGTAGAAAAATAAATCCAAAGGTTTGTCCAAACTTTTGGCTGGATTAATATTTAATCTATATAGATGAAAGAATCACAAGCCAGCCTACATACACACAATATGTTATGTAAAATCTTATACTATGAAGCCCAGCCAGGGCTTGCACACAAGCTGTGAGCCTCACACACACACACACACACACACACACAGGTTTGTGTACAGCACCTCGACTCATGAATCACCAGAGTGTTCTGCCAACTGATTAAATTAGAAAGATGAGAAATTAGAAAAATTAGAATAATGGAAAAGAGCATCACACAGAGATAACTATAAGAAGAACTGCAAAATGCAATTCAATTCAATTCAATTCAATCCAAAACAGGCAAATGACAGGGAAAATAATACACTTACTATACACATCTCCAACACAAAACACTGTGTTTATGAAGTTAAAAATGATATATTGTGATATGGTTAATACATTACAAATTTGCCAAAAGTTTTTTATTTTTTATTAATCTAATTATTTATTTTTCTAATTACAAAGTTATACCATACAGTACCGTATGTCCCTCAGTCAGAGGTGGGTCTTTCACTATAGATGCTGTTACTGTTCTTTTCACATGATGATTCTTCTTTTTTGCACACCTTTTTGCACATTTTTTTTATCAAAAAAGCCCTGGGTTTTGAAAAGAAATAGCAGGGATTTATTGATTTTTGAAGTAGCTGGACTCTGTATGAGGTCATAAATGCATGACTGGCATGTTCTTGAGTAGTAGTTTACCAAGTTCTGGTGTCTTATGCTGGATTTTTTTTTTTTTTCTTTTCGGACTGGGCATGAATACGATTGAGAAAGTAAAAGGCTCTTGAGAACATGCAAACTTCTCACACACTAAAGAGAGGCAAGATTTGAACCCCTAACCCTTGAGGTGCAGGGAAACTGTGCTAACCACTAAGCCACAGAGCTGCTATTGCCTGTTGTGTAAATCAGTCAAGTGTTTAGACACAATATCCCTCTGACTTCATGTTTCAGAAGGAAATATATCAACATAAGAATCAAATCAAATTAAATAATAGCTATTATAAAATTTCATGGGATGTTTATCAGGGAGCACATGGCAGACATGCAGAGTTTTGTAAATTAAACAGTTTAATCAAAGTCTTATTAGCAACATGGGAAATTAATATAAGTCTACTTACTATTCAGTTTTGGTTAATGGCACATGGCCACGCTGACGTAAATTTTTCAGAGTATTTGAAAGTCTTTCTCATCATGCAGAAAATGAGTGATCCTGAAATGACTGAATCTGCATCTGTGAACAAGCCTCAAAGTACCCAACAATAACAAACATGTTATTTTCAAATCAACATAATTAGTGGTTATTAAAAAGTTCCTTTCACACTAATGACTGGTTTGAAAATTCATGGCTTACCATGACGTGACTCACCATTTCTTTCCAAAGAGATTGCTTCAACCTCATCTGATCTGATGTACCCTATAAAGAATGAAGGCAACACAAAGGGTGCCTCAATGTCTTTACATAATTCCCTGATGTTAACCCCCCCACACCCCCCACCCCACCACACACACACACACACACACACGCAAACACACAGACACACACACACTCCTCCTTTGGTCAAAATCTGGAGAAAAGGATAAGCCTCATGATGCAATGCTATATTGCAGAGCAAGCGTGTGTTTTAAGAGTTCAGCTGTGAAGGAGGGGAAAGGGCAGGTTCAAATTGTTCACTAACACATTAATACTACAGTCATTTATAAATAACTACACACCTCAGAAAGCAAGACTGAGCACAGCTGTTTAAGAGTTTGCATGTGCTATTTGCGCAATTTTAAAACAGAGGCATACTGTGAGAGAGAGAGAGAAATAGTGAGGCAGAGAGGGAGAGAGAGATTTATACAGTACGCTCTCATTGAGGAGCGTGGAGACTCCATGGCTTGCTGCTTCATAAACTGTTTAAATCCCTGTGAATGTGTTTGCATCCCCACACTCTCCCCCCAGGCCAGAAAACCAGGCAAACACAGTATGTCAAGGCCACTGATGTCATTTCCCTATGGAGCTTTGAGAGCCATGTGCTTAGGACTTAGACACAGGATAAGCACTGTGTACCATGAATAGAGCAGCACTGAACGACCAATTTAAGCATTTTCACCAAAACAGAAGAAACTGGACTAATAGAGTAAACAGCCAATGATACAGTAACAAGATCAGTTATGACTATAATGTGATATGATTTCATTAAGGAAGGGAAGGAAAACAAAAAGACAAGATAAGCAAAAAAATCCACCATCATTTATTTTGATTAATATTGTGGCGTGGGCGGGGCGGCGGCTGACGACCAGCATGCCTCGCGGGGATGTCGGTGTGTTCACCATGTTGGGGAAAGGTGTTTGGGTTAGTGGCTTCGGCCCTGTTTGTGTGTGGTGGGTG
>JAOVVA010000048.1:16879626-16894609 GCA_028565275.1 Leiocassis micropogon
ATTGTTGAAATACACAGTCCTGAAAAAGGGGCGTTTCTTTTTTTTGCTGAGTATATATATATATATATATATATATATATATATATATATATATGCTACAGCTCAAAGGTTTGAGATCACTTTATTACTCCATAGTCTTTCCATGATATTTTTTTCTTTCTACATTTTAAAGCCATGCTAAAGCCATCCAAAATTTGCAATAATCTCCTTTGAACAGTTAATGTTGAGATGTGTCTGCTACTCATGAGCTGTAAAGCCTTCATAAAGTCTTCTAAGTCAAGGTGCTGTTAATTGGTGATTTTTGAGGCAGCTAACTCTAAATGAGAGTTAGACCTGCAGCAGAGGTAGGTTTTGGTCTTGCTTTCCTGGGATGGCCTTCATGAGAGCCAGTTTCATCATGGAGCTTGATGGATTTTGCAAATGCACTTGACAATACTGTTTTTCTATTCCAGAAAGCCTGACCTCCGTGTCTTAAAATAACTGACTGTTGTTGTTGTTGTTACATAATTACCCAATTCCATTTGTGTTATTTCATAGTTTTGAAATCCCCGGTATTGTTGTAGAATGTAGATAATAAAATAAATCACTAAACACAAACAAAGAAATTTGCAAGTGATCCCAAACTTTTTGTAGTGGTAATGTATATAAAAGTGCAACCATAAAGATCAAACCACCTGTGTTTCAACAGCATGTGTCTCAATAGCTTATTTACTTCAACAAGAGCTGATCTCTTGTATCTCGTGTGTGTGTGTGTGTGTGTGTGTGTGTATATACATTATAATAGATATATTATTTATAGCATAGGGGATGTGCTAAGTATCATTGTAGGATTATATAATTTAATTAACTTTCTAATATAAAATCTATGTTCTGGTTTGATAAAGCATTTATTTATTATAGTGTGGCATTGATGCCAAAATATTGAAAACAGGACAAGAAAAGAATATAATACAAACACTGTTGAAATATGTGTCAAATAATAAATAAATAACCATTCTTTAAAATAACCAACATTTTGATGTTACGTTTGGGGAAGCATTGAACAGTGCTATTTAATTAGGAAAATTGTGGCTTTACTGGAAAGTGCAAAAAAAGTTTAAACTATAATGTTGTTTTTAGGAAATCATTTTTTTGGCCTGGACCAAAAACATAGAGTCATGTCATGGACTTTAGTAAACCGATCCTTTGGGATCTTCATTGTCTTTCTTCTGTCTTTGCCAATTGCCATGGATTCTCCCACATTAAAAAACAAGCCATTCTCTGTCTCCAGACTTAAAGACAATGTGCAGGATGAGTTATGGCACCTCTGGTATCCACTTAAGAGAACACATAGTGAAGATTCTTCCACTGTGGATGGTCCGCTCCATCACCCATACCCCCGTCATACCTGGAAGATTATTGTCTTCTGCTGAAATGCTGCAGATTTTTCACATTCTTTCCCCCTGTTTTCATAAGGCTCTGAGAAAGTGAGAAGGGAGCCACTGGCTCGACTGGGCCAGAAGCAGCCTCTGAAGTTACAGGGTTCACCAGTGGTTCAGTGTATTGTGTTGGAGGCGTGTGTGTGTGCGCGTGTGTGTGTGTGTGTGAGTGCGTGCATGTAAGAGAAAGAGAGAGAGAACTCTGTATTTGTAGAAATGTCTTAATTTGTATAGCAATGTGGTAGTAAGACAGCTTTTCTTTGTATACTGTAGGTGTGTGTGTGTGTCTGTGTGATGGAGTGCTGTGTGAGCGTGAGAGCACAGCTTGAAAATACTGACACTATTAACCTGCTATATAGAGATAATGAGCAACAGAGCTTTTTACCAGAGCGGGAAGTGCGGTTCTACATTGTACATTACAACCTCCTTGATGCAGTGAGTAGATGAAATGAGACTTTAATGGGCTTTGTGCCTCATAATTTCCAAAAATGGAAATATTGTAATGTCTAAACTTGGGGCTTGAGCACATCATAGAAACACACAATTTTGATGGCATCAGTCTGTGCGCTCAAATGAGTAGAGAAACACTTTTATTCTAGCCACAATGATCAAACATGATGGACATTGTATATTTATAGCAGAGCATATTTCCCTTTATATAGGACTGACACAATAGTACCAGAAGAATTATACCCTCATTTTAAAAGCACTTGTCTCTGAAAATGGCATGTTACAACAGAAAGGGAGACATTCCATTGTTTGTACCCAGGCAGCCACAAAAATGACTTTTGATTACCTACAATGTAGTCAATAGAGAATCTGAAGTTACAGAAGATGTTTCACACTGCTTGCAATTCTGCTTAGCATATGCAATGTCAAAGAATAACCTCGCACCTTGGTATCATATGACAGAACCATCTCATTCTCAAACACAAATATGGCTGTGAAGTAAGCTACTGGGAACAAAAAGATTCCTAACCATGACCATAAAACCAAGAGAGAGAGAGAGAGATCCACTGCCAGTGTGGAAAGATATGTGTTTTCCATGCCACTCTTGACTCGTAGTCCGTAGTCTATGCTATGCTCAGCTCTTCACACAGGAAGGAGAAAGCACTTGCTGACAGTGTAGCAGACACACACCAGCACTTTTGAGCAAACACACCCACACACAGGGTCTATCACACACCCTGTCTTTCTTGTCTGCTTGACTCCCACATGTTCTGTCTGTGGGCCTGCCCATGGCATGGATGCTGATACACAGCACATGGGACTGTATGTTTGTTTAAGATAGGAAGGAGAGGGACTTTCCCTGCCAGACTATGAGCCTCCTGAGAGTTAGTGTGAAATACACAGAACACTCATGTTTTACTAAAACACAGGGCATTCCTGGCTAAGGCCTGGTTAGAGACACAGACAATCCCACAAATCACAGACGCAGTCACGGTCACACGATATACTAGTACCGTTACAGTACTGTTATGGTGTCATCATTATTGTAAAAATTATATCGGCCACCATCACCATCACCATCATCATCCCTCAACAAGCATTTCCTTGTTGTAAAATATTTCAATGAGGATTTACTTATTACTTTCCATTAAACACAAGGATATAATGATTTGAATAATTCATTAAATAATTTTAATAGTCGATTGAATCGTTGGACCTTGGTAAAAAAAAAAAAAAGTATATATTTTTTTATAATACAGTATATAACCCTGAATGCTATACTGGTGTCCCACCCAGGGCATATTCCTATGTCATATCTTGTGTTCTCAATATAGATGTTGGATCACTGGTGACCTTGACCTGCATAAATGAATGAAGGATTTCCAATATCCAAAAGTTCAACATTACCAACCTTTCTGAAATATATTAACCAGCTCAAAATTAGTGCCAGAAAGCTGTTATCATACGAATATCCCTTTATAATTCAAATAGAACGCAACATATTAGCATTTACCAGTACAAACCCACCAGAAAAGTCTCCTACTGTATGTGTCGTGGTCTATGTGTTGTAATTCTCTTTATATAACTTCCTGTCTTGCCATTTAAGAGTCTTGACCTAACTGCAGTCATCTCATGTTCTCTTTGTATCTTCATGCAAGAACACACATTTTGTCTCACTTTCTAGCTCTCTTTGTTGGCCATTGCTTGTCTCTACACTCCAGCTTCCTGACAGGCGGTACCTCTTGTCTTTGAGGTCAGGAGTTGAACTGCATGAGCCACCCACCGAGACTTGCAGGTACACTACATCATCAGCAGGAGGGATGCTGTCGGCTCAGGGAAGGCAGGGAAGACAGCCAGCAGGTACTACACCCAGATCAAACCACCCAGGAAGCAGTGCTCGAGTCTGTCAGAGCCGGAGTCAGTGAGTCTCGAGCACACTGTGAGTTATGGCACGGTTAAAGCAGAGAGACTGTGGAGGATACACAGAGCACCAACGAACACAAAGTGCTACAAAACAATTTTACTTACAAAGCTCAAGATAATAATCAATTAATAAAAGAATTGAAAGTGTTTCTAAGAAAGAAAGAAAAAAAAAAGTGAATTCTTCATTTTATTTAACTCCCAAAGTCCCAAGACATTGGTTGAGACATACTGTACATTACTCATACTCACAACTTATACTCATAATCCTGTCTCTTAGTTACTGAATCATTCTTCTTGGTTCACACTATGCTTTAAAAACCATAAGCCATTACATTATAAGGGTAACACTTTACTTTAAGTATAACGCTTTAATTTAAGTATACAGCTAAAGTTAACACTTTAATTTAAGTATAAGTATACAGCTAACTTGCTCAGTCATCTGTGCTTATATATTAGATTAAATTATATTAGTATAGTTTAAGTATACAGCTAACTTGCTCAGTCATCTGTGCTTATATATTAGATTCAGTGGGGGTGAAGAGATGGAGAGAGCAGCCAGAAAAACATACTCAACTAAAAGTACTGCTACTAAAAAAGTTAAACAGAACAAGCAGTGGTGTGAAAACTAAAAACATTCAGTGTATCCTAGACAAACTGGGTCAAAAATAATTGAAATCCATGTTGTACTAAATATATCTCACATCCACAACATGTTTTTGCAATTAAATGTTTCCCATGACCACATTTCTTTTAAATGACCACAGTTTACTAGTTTACTAGTTTATCACTATTTTCTCCCACTCATCACCCATAAATGTATCTATCTGAGTCAGGGTTGACCCTGACATGACAACAGCTATTGAGACGCTCTTGTAAATAAACGGAACCAATATTCCAGTACACTATATGAAAGAGCACTTCATTAATGCAAATCTTAAAACTTATCGGACATGTTTATGACTATATGAAAAGAGAATATAACCATACGCTTTGGTTATCATTTTTACACTGTTAAGGCCACTGGTGCACTGCACTGTGAGTGGTAAGTGTGTCAGTGGTAGAAACATCTTGTCCTCTGTATACCAAGAGACACTCTCAGGCAGAAAGTGGTAGCACTGTTGAGAATCTGAGCAAGTTTAATGAGACTGCCACACAAACACTACAAAACACACACACACACACACACACACACACACACGCACACAGTGGCTGGGTCGGTGGGTTTACCTCTGATTAGACTCATCAGACTGATGGACAGGGACAGTTGAGTTTCCTGGCTAATGCCCAAAGCTGGCATTCTGCCTGAGAGGCACTTTGTTCAATAAAGAGCCCATTCCACATGGAAGCTATGCTTTATTCAATATGGCGTTGTTTCATTCGCTCAAACTCTCACCAATTGATGCTGCATCTGTGTGTGTGTGTGTGTGCGTGTGTGTGTGTGTGTGTGTGTGTGTGTGTGTGTGTGTGTGTGTGTGTGTGTAAGTTTGTGTACTGGATGTGTCAGTTTGTGTCTTTTTGTTTCTATGGATTTGACAAAGCATGCAATGTGAACTGGCATCAGGAATTTTATGGGAAGCACTGTGCTTCTGTACCATGACCCAATGTAATGATTGTCGTGAATGTAACAAACGTAACAGATGTCAGTAGTGCTGTATGTTACAGTGATTAACCATCAAAAGTGATTCTGCCACTTACCGTATGATGCACAGTCACGGTGGCTTGTGAAGCAGTTTCTCTGGCACTCTTTGTAGCCAACAGTTTTTTTCTCCCCTTCTTGACAAAATGGCAAAAAATGCAAGGCATTTTCCATTTGCTTTTATAGCCCTGGGTTTAGTCTTAGAGTGATGTTATCAGTGCTTGAAAGAAATGCGAATGGCCTGAATGAACTGCATGAGATGCTGCAGCCTTAAATGGCTTTTATGAAGCCATGTGCTGGACTTTGGGAACTGGTCAATACTTCATATGAAAATGGTTAAATCTGGGTTGAATGATGACATAGATCAAAGTAAAAAATGTGCGTGTATGTATAAACACACACACACACACACACACACACACACATACACACACACACACACACGAAGGATGCCTATGCAGTTGAGTTGCCAGCAGCCAGCATAGACAGGAGGTGGTTCAGTTCATAAAGGGTCATACAGGTCTCTGGGGATGTGGAACCTTTGTGCTGATGAGCAAGGTGGGAGAGTAAAGCCAGTTTCCACTTTAACAATTTTTGCTATGGATTGTTAAAGTTATTGCGATCACATGACACAAGAAGCTATGACTATATACAAGTGACTACTGAAATGACCAGAGATAGGCTAGGAAACATATGGTGATCCGTGGCCATGAAAAGCCATGACCATGAAAAGCCAGTTTTGTTGTAAACGCCAAAAAGAAGCGAATTAGTACATGTCACCCTGAAGCGACAATCTTACTGTCCGACTACGCACAGCACATCACAAATTGTGAATTCATAGCGATCCGTAGCAAAAATGTGAAAATGGGAACTGGGATAAGGAGAAAAAAGTTTTGAAGGATGTGTGAATAATGACATCAACCCTGTTATTGCTCACAGCAGCTAACGACAGCTCGATTATGCTCAGCATTACAAACCATTACGTGCCATTAATCTTGCAGATAGGAGCAAATCATTATGCACTATTAATCTCTGCTTGCTGGGTGTGACAAATTATGTGTCATGGTGAGCCAGGCTTGCTGCACTGGGTCTGACCTGGCTTTGGACAGTTCAAAAAAACAAATCACATCCCCTGCAAACACCAAGTGCTGTTTAGTAGCATTCTTATCTGGTGAAGATAGCAGAGAATAAATAGAACAATTGTTACTTTGCTGGCATAACCTCTCTTCCGTTATCAGATAAAGATATGTGGGGAAGACAGCCCTCAACAATGAGTCCCCTCTCAGATATATTACTGTGCTACAGAATGAAGAGTTGGGTCACAAACCATGGTGAAAATGTGAGTAGGAATCCTAATGTGCATATGGGATCATAAAAATAGCCCCTAGGGCCTTTCACCATGTTGCATAAAGAGATTGTTGACGCAACAACTTGAGCATGAAAACATTGTGTGAAATTGTATCTAAGTAACTTTGCCACCAAAGCACTTCTAGCATTCATCAACAAATCCCGCAATTTGCATGTGTTTTATACTTACTGTAAAAAGTTTCCTATTAATTAAAAACTCTGAAATGACTCTTAAATGTATTTTCCATTCCTCTTTTTTTAATATTAGTTTTTTAACAAACGAGTCTCCCAGATATAAAAGCACCCCAGCAAGAGAGGGACAGAACACAACTGGAACCTTGCCTACTACCTAAAAAAACACAACCATGGGAAAATCATGTAGCTGCCGAGTATCTCAGTGAAATGCACTACTGTCTGCTCCAGGCTCTGCTCGTCCACCTCCACAGATGTTTTATTGAGGACCCAAGAAAGTGCTGGATAGGTAATTTGCCTCTAAAAAAAGAAGGGAAAGAAAGAAAGTAAGGAAGAGCGAGTGAGTGGGTGGGGGGGGGGGGGTGGGGGGGGTGGTGAGTGAAAAAAAAATCTGGTAAAGGAACCACTGTGGTAAAGATGTGAGTAAAAGAGGAGCCATGTGCATACTTTCCATAAAGTCTCTCTTCCATATCCATCTTCTCTTAGTTCTTCACTTTTGCTTTTTCTATCTATGCTGAAGAACCAAGTGGCACAGCCCCCTCTCCACCCCTGCCTGCCTTAACCTCTGCAGGGGATCTAGGTCAGGCTCGCTTGCTTTGCACAAGTTAAATTGAACACATATGCATGCACCAAATAAGAGAGCTCATTTGACCACTTCTCACTGTTAAACTTTGTGAAAATGCACACTCTGTCACAAAAAAATCCACTCACACATATACACATATGCACAGGAGCTGTAGTGTTTGCTTATGTGTTAGGAAAAGTGTTAGTAAGTAGCAAGCTTGTGTGGAATGTCTCAAAAGGTACAGAGAGTATGATCCAGCCAGCAGCACCAAACAGTCCGAGGTAAGAGTTAAACCTTATACAGTTTTCTCTGAATGTCTTGGCTGTTCCCCCATAATGACAATACCAGATTGCTATTATCACCAGCAGTATGAATGCCCAGCATCCACCCTCCTCACTCTCATACACTTCTCCCTTAGCAGCATCCAATAGGAAGTTTGTTTACTTTCAGGGGCTGTTGAGTTTTAATTGTTATTTGCTATAATGGTGAGTTGTGTTTTTATATGTAAAGTTTTTATATGTAAAAATGTCCCACCAGGATCCTAAATGTTTCCCAGTCCTGTTCAAGTGGTCACTGCTGCCTGCATGTCTTGCACTTTTTTTGCACAGATTTTTGATCGAGATGCCTCTTTTCTACACAGGCATCTCTGCAGTGAAATGTTACATTAGCAGAAATAAGCATATTCCCAAAAGTATGTTGATAAGGTTTGACACTTCATTTGTGTGTGTGTGTGTGTGTGTGTGTGTGTGTGTGCGCGCGCAGTTAGAAAGATCCCCTGCAGAGCAATCCGCACTATGTACAGTTATTGAGAAATCACTGTCAGGTTTGTGAAATAGAAACCCTGCTGTGAAGGAACAGCCTTCAGAGTTTCATGACTACTTCAAATCTCCTTTCATATTCCTTATTACTGTGTGCAGTATATGTGTAATGGGTTCATGTGGGTTTGTATGCGTTTGTCATTGACCATGCATGTAATGGAGATATATGGCTCAAGTGGAAGTTAAGTATAAGAATAGCTTCTGCAAGCTATTTGCAGAACAACATTTTGTAGTGTGTGCGTTAATCGTGCAGCTGCAAGTGCCAAGTAATACACATTAAGTAAGAATTCAAGGTTGTGTTCCAAACAGCATAGTGCCTGTTAATTAATACATCTAAATAGTAAGGACACCAACGTTGTACTGACGCGCTATTTACTATGGTAGTATGAGGTTTGGGATGTTGCCCAAGTCTTCACAACTTTGATGATATAAATAAACCCCTGCCCTTTTAGTAATACTGAAGTGTTATGAAAATAGAATCTTTACTGTGCACATCAGCACACTTAATATAAAATTATGTTATGTAAAAGAGCTAATTTTATTTATTTTTAAAATTTTATTTAAAAAAATTAGGACAGTCACCTAGGTAGCTCTCAGTGTCCAGTAGCATTGCATGAGGAATACTGATGCCATGGTGTGTTATCATCTTCATGTACTATAGAAAAAAATTGGATTGGACTTTAAAAATGTCAGGGGGAGGGGGTCTTAGCAGCAGCCATGTCAGCTTCGCTTTGAATACCACTGCTACTACCACTGCCTCTACCAGGTCGCGATAGCTACATTGGCCCTGTCACTTTTAACTCCTGACTTCCACCACCGCTGCCAAAGGCTTGTGAGTGCCACCGATATTTTATGCCCATGTCTTCTATCTGCCACTGCCCTCATTCACCAGCTTTATGTCATCATGCCTGCTGGTCACTGCTTCCGACACACTGGGTCATGAAATTCTGTTTTCATTACACTACCTCTTATTTTTTCATACCCTAATTCCCTGTCTTTCCTCGAAACCTTCCCTTTAATTATAAATAATAATAATAATAAAAAAAGATTATTTTAAAAAATTATAATAAAAAAACTCTTTTTACATGAGACCTCACCTCATGTCTGTATGTCTGTGGTGCTCACCGAGTCAAGATCTTACATTGGTGGAGAATGCGGGCACTTAGCACAGAGTTGGGTTGAGTCTTCCACGAGGTCGAGGTCTTGTTTTTCGGACGGGCAGTGAACAGCGACAATCGTGAGCTCTGAGGTGAGGGAGGGGTGATGTCACAGATCCTCCAGTGAAGGGCTCGCGCCTAAAAGAATTTTTCCACTCCTCACTCACTACAACCTTGAACTTTCAGCAACAGGAATGTAAGGGGGCAGGTTCGCTAAACATGACACGAATGGACTTTCTCACCTCTTTAATAAATGTGCAGTAAGGGGCAAAGGGAGGAGAGTCAGAAGTCAACGTTGAGGAGTGCTCATCGCCTCATGTTTGTGTATCTGTGGTGCTTCCTGAGTCAAGATCTTACAAGGGGATACATTTATAAAAGTACAATTTATATTCTGAGTTTAAAGAATACTGTTAAAATAAAACTGAATTTTTTTTCTATTTCTCATAAGTGAGTTATCACTTATCATAGATCAGAAATAAACCCTTCACAGCCTGGTACAACAAAAACTTTTTGGTCTTCATAGCTAGATTCTCCTTTCATGACAACTGTACAGGGGGGTGAATTTTTAAAAAATAATTTTTCAGTAAGAATAACATTAAGCCATAAAATTACACAAAATTAGATGCTAATAGTGGCTGATTTAAGTGACAGCTGCATTGCAGGTGTCAAACCACTAGCTGTCTGCTATGCATCACTTTAGCTACTTTGCAGATCATTCTTATTCTTAATTTAGAGATAATATGACTTGCTGAGAGGTAAATAGGTAAAGTGACTAAGAATTCTGTGCTTCAGGGTTATTTTTTTATTTTGAGTGAAATTTTAAAATTGCTTTGAGACAATGACCATTGTTAAAAGCGCTATATAAATAAAATTGTATTGAATTGAATTGAATTAGTTTTATTAATTTTTTTTAAGTTAAAAAGGTATTAATTTAAGAAGGTTTAAGTTAACTGACCACAAGAAGTGGAGGATTCAACCTGGAATGATGTGAAGGACTCTGATGGAGTTTGATCTAAGGCAAATTAATATTAGCGAATAAATTAATATTAGCATGTTAGCTAAGCTAGTAAGTATGTAAGTAAACTTCTTTTCAGAAAATGTATGTGTTGAAAGTAGTTTTTATCCATTCAATTTTATTCAAAGCAAATCAAATTGTATTTATTCATTTACAATGTATATTAATGCACTAATTAAAATTTGCCTTTGTTAATTGTTTTAAAATAGATAAAGTTAAAGTAGCCATTGGTTTACAAAATGTTGTGCAAATTTAGTCAATAACAAAGGATAAATCAAAATGCATTGTGCCCATAAATACATAGGAAGTAAGTGTATGTATGATTTATTTTTTCAAACGTTTTTTTGTAGAATTGTTATGCAGAGGTATTAAAGTACATAAATATTGTAGATATTTGGACTGATTACGTTTTCCTTTGATAAGAATGTTTGCCTTTAGAGTACTTAATTATCTCCATCAAGATCATGTAGAAGTTCCTCATATGGAGTTGTATGTGCCCATGGCTGAATAACATGACCATAGGCCCTGGGCCTGTGGGTGGTCATTAAAAATATGAGTCTATTGGAAAGCCATAAAATCAGAATGACAAAATACAAACACCTGAGCTTCTTGTCTAATATGACCATATAAACAAGCTCTAATAAGCATGTAAGATGAAGGGGTAAGCCCGAGGCTAAATGATCAGTGAAACAAATGGCTAAATTCTGCAATGATGTAAAGTAAAACCATGACCTTAACCAAAATAATATGTCTATGACTAGAGCAAGTGATAGCTTATCCGCAAATCATTTCATAACACATGGCAAAAAGATCACATTTCTGTTTAAAACACTGCAGCATTAAAATAATCAGCAATGACCTAGCTGTGCATGTTAATCATTAGAAGCTCTTGTTTGAACTTGTATGATGTCAAACCAGACTGACATTTGAAGAAACATTTATCATAAGATGGCTTTATGATTAATCTGAGTAAGAAAAAAAAACTACTATATACCTCACCCTACTCTCGATGACTTCAGTTCATACTGAATATGTCCAAATGTTTCTATATGATGTTAGTACTGTAAGCATGTATACATTTCTGACATTAGTCTGAGAATGAATACAGTCTCAGTTATTGTGTAAAAGCTGTCAATACAGGATATATGTTGGAAAACATATTTTTATAACTTGGTGGGGAGCAACTGTCTCCAAAAAAAATGGAATTGGAATATCTGACAGTTTTGTCCTTGTTTGGACATTTGGCTGTTCCTTAAAATGAAAACATGAAAACCTTTGTTTATTCATTGCATTAAATAGGAGCAATAATAATTATCCCAACTGCATGGACAATAAGATTCCTGTGTGTGTGTGTGTGTGTGTGTGTGTGTGTGTGTGTGTGTGTGTGTGACCCAAGTAGGGCAGGCACACAGTGTGGGTATGTGTGGCAGAGTGCTTGGCGCATTTTGCCCAATCTACAGGCACGCAACTGAGCGCCAGAAGGATTGAATGCCTGAGGCCCTGCATTTTTCTTCCAACCTTTCTCCATCATGACATCTCCAAAAATGCCTGTCAAGAGTAACTGAAGAGGAAGGTGGAGGGGATGGAGGGAATCACTTTGTACTTGGATGCACTGATACTTCAGGCTGCCAGTTTAGGTGGATTTTTTTTTGGTCTCTTCAGCGCCCTCACAAAGAGTTACTAATCCTTAGTTCAATAGAACAGGCTTTCCTGTGTAATTACAGACACAATACAAGACTCTGGTTACATGCCATTTACTGCTGAGACATGAGAGAGAGAGAGAGAGAGAGAGAGAGAGATGCCAAAATGATGCCAAGTAGCATCAAGAATTCAAAGTAATTTGTACACTATGCTCTCTCTCTCTCTCTCTCTCTCTTGAACCCCACCCCACCACCACCACCACCACCACCACACACAGTCTGATATTAATATCTTTTTGGGGTATATTTCCATTAATGTTTGTGTGAAACTAAAATAATAATTTTAGTTTCACACAAACACTTTTTCTGATTTAAACTCTAACCTTAAGCACCTTTCAGCACTTTCAACTTTCATTGTCTCTATATTTACTGTTTTAGATCTCTTTTTGTTTATTCTTTAAAAAAACATCCTCATGGAGATAAGCCAGATGTTCATACAAAGTTGAAACTGCCATTCGTATTATAATGGGATACAAGTATTTGGTCCTTGAATGAAGCAAAGTATATGAACACACATTTATACACAATGTTTTTGTCATCTTTGATTTATCTCTAAATTGTTGTCTGTGCTAATGGGCTCCCTGCATTCTTGCAAAGTGACATCACCTTTGAGAGAATGTCTTTTTCTGATTTCATATTGTTGTGTTCAGGCAGCTGCAGCTGAATTACCAAATCCCTCAAATGGCTGTGATCATGCAGTACTGCCAACCCTTTCACCTCAAGCCTCCCTCTTTTGCACAGGCCTTTGGAGTGTGTCTGTGTGTGTAAGAAACAGAACACCCATTGCAACTGAAATGCCTCATACAAACTAGCGGAAAGTGAAGTTCAACATAAAATGGCAACAATATAAATAAACAATATACTATTTTCAAAGGCACACATTCTAATTCCATTATCTTTTTTCCATGAACAGTTGATATTGAGATGTGTCTGCTACTTGTGCTGTGTAGAGCCTTCATAACAGCTTTAATCTGAGGTGCTGTACTGTAAAATAAAACTGTAAATTGGTGATTTTTGAGGCTGATAACTCTAAATGAACTTCTCCTCTGCAGCAGAAGTAAGTTTTGGTCTTGCTTTCCTCGAATGGTCTTCATGAGAGTCAGTTTCATCGTGGTGCTTGATGGGTTTTGGAAATGCAATACTGTTCTTGCAAGAACGGCTGAGTGTCTGGTCTTACAGTAACAATTGACTTTTGTTGATGTTACCTAATTACCTAACACTATATAAGTTATTTTATAGTTTTGATAGTTTTGACTGGTGCTGTATACATGCATCTATCCATCCATACATACATACTGTACATACATAGTGTACATACATACTGTATGGCCTTAAACCTCCAGGGTCAAGGGGTTGAGTCCCGGATACTCCGGAATCTACAGTTGAGATACAGGCGAAACAGGCTAATTGCCATTTCCAAATTGCCCATAGTGTGTGAGTCTTCCTAGTTCCATTAGTCTCCAGGCCTCCTGCATCCATGTATAATAGCTAGTCTTTGCTGAAAATGACCAGGGCTTCCAGGAATTTTTATAAAAACTGAGTCTCACACAGCCTATATGTGTGACATCATCTGCTTGTGGTGCATTTATCTCTAGAATGTGAAGTTCAGAGTTAATCAAAGTGCATGCTCTTAGAAAGTGACAGTCTCCAGAGCATAGCCCAATCCTCTGCTTAGCTCCTAAATAAAGAACCACAAACTTACAGCTAATGAGGCTGGCACCATTCCAGGACTGAGAGGCCACTGGAGGATATACAGTATCAAAGGATCCTCAAAATAAGCCAAAGGGCATATAAGGCAGCCTTGTATGTGTGTAAGGACTTGTTTGTGTATGTGAAAGAGAAGAAGAAAAAGTAAATGGAAATGAATTTTTGGGTGCACCATTCAGTGACCTTTCCCAGTTTGCTTTAAGATTTCATAACTCTGCCTTTATGTATTAGTAGAGTCACCGCCTTGCTAGAGTGTAAATGATGAATCAATTTGCAAGGTGTAGGATTTGTTTTGGCAGCGTTGTTTGTCTGTTGCAGAGCCAGAGTCTATATTAGGTTCTGCAGTTCCCTTGGCCTGCACACAGAGCACAGACCACACCATCTTTATTTATGCAAACGATTGCCCAGAAACACGCCACATAATACTTTCACAGGATGCTTTCTGTCTTTCTGAGCAACATTCTGTATCATTGCAAGATTCCGTATACAGTATGTATATGTAGTGGGATATACAGTGGGATAAATACGCATATGATCAGCAATACAACATACTTGCAGAGTCATTGCTCATTAAATAGCAGTTTCACAGAAATCTGTACATATACTTAGATCTCTAATGAGCAAGCAGCACAGGAAGGTCTACATATAAATTGACTTAGGGAAAAAAAACATTCAAAAGCACTGGACTCATCTTAAGTAAATCATCTTCTTCTAGGTGATACAGCACAATAATTCATTACATTACACATTAAGTGCTGGGGCTTCAAGGCAAACAGTATATTGAGTGGTTGTTCATTATGCACATGTTGCCAATAAGAGCCCTGGGATTCGAACAGGATAGTTTTTATGATTACAGGAATAGGTCTTATGAACAAATTAAATGTGAATATTAAATGGGATAAACAGATGGTACATGATGCACAGGGCTTCCAGATATCCTGTGTCTGATTTATAAAACCAAGACAAAAAAAAATTGTAATAAATACAGTGGTGTGAAAAACTATTTGCCCCCTTCCTGATTTCTTATTCTTTTGCATGTTTGTCACACTTAAATG
>JAOVVA010000048.1:16895111-16927550 GCA_028565275.1 Leiocassis micropogon
AGAAACATTTTGTGTGACAAACATGCAAAAGAATAAGAAATCAGGAAGGGGGCAAATAGTTTTTCACACCACTGTAAATACAGTTAGGCAAATTGCTACTTGAAGTCAAACTGACATCAAAGAAAAATAACATTATTTTATATCGCTTTATATCATTGTATATACAGATAATGTGCATAATTTACCTAGAAATAAAAGCTGTAAAAAATTCTCTTCATGAGAAGTGATTTAAGGATGAATGCTAACACTCTGGATCACATTTGAAATCTTTCATTTATGCTTTCAGTTCACACAGTTTGGATGAATATAAGTCAATTGTATCCTATACAGGATCACAAAAAAAGACATGTGGAGGCATTTATTTTCCCTTCTTAATTAAATAATTTATTTACCAATAGAGCACCACAACAATGTGTTACAATACATCATAGTGGGTCAACAGCATCAACATCATCATAAACAACAATAACAATATACAGCTCTAACACAGAGGTCACTGATATGGTCCTCGAGGGCCCTCGGCCAGTCCACACTCTAGTCCAGATCCTATCAGAGCCAGGTAGTTAGAGTTGCACAGTTCTCTCTTACGTGGCTTAATATGATCGGAAATGGGGAAAGAACAAATGTGGTTTGGCAGTGGGTGTTGGAGGACAGAATTAAGAAACCCCTGTTCTAATGTGACAATGGTTGTGCTTCCTTTTACTTCCTGTGTCTTAAAGAGGTCCACTAGCACTATGAGGGAGCTGGGGTAGAGTATGGTATACCGTCCCTTACATATCATATAATGGTGGAAGAGGTCATTCTACACTGATCTGAGCAGTTTTCTTTTTGCCTGGCCGAATTTCCTTCCTGAAGTCATGTCATCAACACTTGCCTTACTGTATGTTGAGAATGAGGGAGCATGAACTGCATGTTAAAATTCAACAAACAGAAAAAAGTTACAAATAAAAAAAGGTAATAATAAAATACAGTCAGTGCAATTCTTCGTATCAAAGGATCTCGGTTCCTTGGAACGGGAAAATAAACAAAGTAGGGGCTTTGCTCTCAGATTTGAATGCAATTCAAAGTTTCTCAATGGCACATATCCATCCATGGCTACTTGACTACACTTGTATGGCTGGCCTGGCCCCATTCATGCCACATGTTGAAACTCGATAGGCTGGAAGTGCAAAGGCTTTTACTGACTCTCATTACCATAGCCAGCCACAGAGACATTGTCAGACATCTGTTCTACATGCCTCTAATCACTTGGCAAAAATCCCTCCGCTGTTGTCCTGTCCTTCCTCTGACTTTCCTGACACAATCTCCTTTCCAAGCCTTCCACAATACATTGTCACCTGCCATAACCCTGCTCTCTGTCCCACTCTAATTACATCTCATCACATTACTTCATTAAATGTTGACATGACTGTACCTAATCAGCACAATTGGCTATATAGGAGCTCTTAACGTTCTTCTTAGAGTCCCTAAAGAGAACAGATTTCTATTCTGTTTGTGCCTCATAAAATACCCCCAACCTTTTTGAGTGAATGTGTGGAGCTGCAAAGTTTTTGCACTGCAGTATATATTATGTTATGTAGTGTGTGTGCTCATGATCACTTGGCGTTACAGATGATAAACAGAGAGCCAGAGAACATTTCGGTTTAACAGATTGATTCACAGCAACTCTAACATTATGCTTTGCACATCTTCCAAACTGAAAAAGCATAATGTTACAGCATATTCCTAAACCCTGGGCGGATCATGAGGCAGACTTCACACCTGCTGCTTTCAAACTCATTTTCAGTCACATGCTTGCTTTTTTGGAAGTTCACCTCTTGTTTAGCTACAATGGAATTTAGCTAAACTATTTTCAGTCCCTTTGAGTCTCTCTGTATCACACAAATCTTTTCACCTTTCCCTTCGCCGTTCCTCTTCCCGTGTCTTAGCCAGGAAAGTCACTAACAGGCCCCGTTGACATTAAATAAGTGAGGTCTTCAACAATTTCCAAGAATCAAAACCAGCTTTAAAAATAACAAAAAACAAATGTTTCTACAGATTCAAGGGACGCATAGGTAGAGAAAGAAAAGAAAGAGACAGAGTTTGCTGTAACTGCTTGCTGAAATGAGGGATTCTCTTTTCTACTACATCACATGTAGACACTTAATCTTGTACTTCCAGTGTTTGCCATACTCCCGTCCTGGTGTGATGAGTGTGTGAGATGAGATGTACTAAAAGGGCTATTTTGTCCCAGCACACATACACACACAAACACGTATGCGAACACTTAGGTGCAAACTCTGTGTGTGCGCCTTTGTGTGCTCACTTTGAACAAATACATACTGTTGAAGGAAATGTACATTTCTGTTCCCGGCCTGCACAACAATTTCTCTACCTGTGTGAATGAGACAGTTTGTGACTGTATTCAAATTTATAGTGTATGTGTTTTATGACTGTGTGTGTGTGTGTGTGTGTGTGCATGTGTATGTGAGTGTGTGTGTGCATGGGTGTGTTCAGCGTTAGCCAGTTCCTAGCTGCATTTGCAGGACTTTACAATCATATTAGAAAGCTGCTCGATTTTGGGGGTCTTGCCAATGAAGTAAAGGATGGTAAGAGGTTCCAGGTCTTGAGAAACGCAGCACGGAGAGGCTGATGCTTCCGGATTAATGGTGTTATATAGACCAAGGACCTGAGAGAGAACACAATAAACACCATTATCAATCCATCTTGCACACTCCATTGTTGTGGCATGTACAAGTAACACCAAAGATGCATATTGTTTTTTTCATGCATTTTTTTAAAATTCTGTAAACGAAATAAAATGTGAAAGTATTACACATGAGGTCACATACCCACAAGTAAATCTGTATTTGACTAAAGGTGGTAATTCATTATTTCTGACCTCTGACCAGGAATAAACTAAGAAAATGGGAGCTTACCTTTAAGCAAGTATGTTCCTTAGATTAATCAACATACAGATTAGCCTGTTTAATCTATAGCACTGTCTATGCTGTTCTCTGTTCTGAGAGAACTTGTTGCTTCGAAAAACAAAGATGGAGGTGTCTTTTCTCCTTACTTTAAAACGTAAACACTAAAAGATGACGTCCCACTTGTGAGGTAAGGGGAATAGAGCATTATGAAGAGAATTTAACTGCTTTTGCCCAAAATTAGTCATACATGATAAGAACACATTTTTGTTAGACTGACAGAGAAGCAGACAAACGAAAGAAACCTTTTTGAAGCAAGGACATGTTGATTCCCAAGTTGAAGCATGACTATCCTGTACTACTTAGTATTTCTGCCTGTTTGTATTACAATTTTTTATGTAATCTGTTAATTGTGTTACATTAACATATGATGCCGATCTGCAGGAACAGGAAAACCTTAAAATAAAAAAACTTACTTTGTTTTCTGATTACACTTTCATTTCCATATGAGTGCAACCAATAGTTCCAGTGACTGATGTGGACATTGTGTAAATGCATGTACGAAAGGCATTCAAGTCAAACCAAATGAAATGATGATTTTTTAAGAAGAAGGCATACAGCTGATTAATATTTACAAAAGAATTCAAGCACAATACGGTGATGAGACTCTTAGTTGCAGTAAAACATTCAGTTGCACAGTACAGGAACTCGGCTGGGAGTTATTGACACATCCCTTGTACATGTACATCCCCATTCCACATGTTTGGCCATTAAAGGAGTTCCTGGGAGGCCAGCGTTTCAGACGTGAAGCAGTCAGTCTGATCATGGCTCCAGTGTACTGGAAAAACTTTCTACCTTGGTGGTATCTAAGCACTAGTGAAATGCTGATAAGGGCATTCCTGTGCCAGGGGACTATATAGAGAAATAACGGTAGTTTTTATTCTCATAATTGTGTTCTGTTATTCTGCACAATCAAAAATCCCAGTTTGATTTGAATGCCCTTGTACATTGGGTTTGCAATCTGTACAATATATTGCATTTAACAGTAATTACATTTTAATCAAAAGCAGTGAAGGCTTTTATAGTTTAATAGCAGTCCAGGCCAATAATTAAATAAATCCCTAAGTAACACACTTCTTAGCTAGCACATTCCACTTATAAAACTGCAAATGTAAACAAGCATATCTTTTGATCAATTGAGCAATGGAAAACTCCACAATTTATGGAAATAATTGTGCATACGCACCATTAATAATTGATGGCCAAGGTTCTAAGTTATGGAGTAGCAAGCAGGATTATCAGAATATCTGATCTGTTCCTGATTTGTGATTGGCCACATAATGACATTATTATTATAATGGCATCGGTCACTCAATCATTTCTAATACTTTTAAGATACTATTAAGATATCTACAATGAGTTGATTAAGATTTAAATTAACTTGAGCCAGATATGGCTTATTAAGCCTGCATAATATTAACAGACCTCACTAATACAATCCAGGGTGACCGCTGAGACAGCAGAGCAAAAATTTGGGAGCAATTTAAAAACATGTAAAGGTAAAAATAAACATATGTTTCTAGGATATAACTGTTAAAATAATATTTGTTTTTGCTTGAATTTGCCTTCATAAGAATCTCATTCTTTAGCATTTATCAAGTCCTGTAGTCACAAATCCATATTATGTGATTGTCAGGGACAGTCTATAACACAATACACCTTGCCTAGAAAACCTTGTGTTGTGGTTCTGAATCGCAAAATAAATGAAACATAAAATATTCTTTAAAGATTTTAGCTCCTAAGCTCTAGGGCTATATTGAGTATACTTTATGTCAGATATTTTACCTTAGTGTGTTGGGTGTCTGCACTCCAGAGATAGGGACATGCTCCAGCACAGAAGTTGGCATTGTACCCTTTTGGCTCATGGATCCACCTCCATCCCAGATCCTTCTTGAAGTCAATGTACAGTGAGCGCAGACAGCAGTTGTCCTGAACATTCCTGTGAAATGCAAGAGCAGATTTTTTTTCTATTTTCAGTCTAGATGCATGATGGGAAATGGTAAAACGCTGGCGTTTCCCAAGAACTCTTTCCTAGCTTAAAATGGATTCTTTAAGAATTCTGACCTGGAGCAGAAAGCAGCATCCAGGGCTCGCTTCTGCCTGTGGCTCTTGTGCTGGGATTCCAGGCGGTAGGATGGGAGCAACATGAGGAGCAAGTGTGGAGACCTGCCACTGTGACGGCCAGTGATGCTATCAATCCCTGTCAAGCAGCATCCCCAAAACTGATTAGCAAAGCCAGGAAGTGAGAACATTTTTTAATTCAGTAATCATGGAATTTATTGCAAGCATTTAATCAGCTAGGTGGATTTAGAAGATTAGGTGTCCTGCCATGAGACAGAAACAAAGAGCATCTGTCAGATATATTATTTCAGAGTTGGACAACTCTGGTCTGACTGATTAAAAGGAAAACATAAAAAAACCTTGTTGAACCTCAGAAAGACATGACACACTTTCTCAATTTCCTCTCCTCTCACACATGCATGCATTCCAATACTGCGACCCACCTGCAAAGCGTGCCTCCAGCTCCTCACTCTTGTTTGGGATGATGTAATTATTTATTGGCACAAATGTGCAGCAGGGACAGTGCAGGCTGATCTTAAATCCATTGTTTCTGTCTGGGGGAGAGAATAGGGAAGAAGTCAGGCTGGCTAACCTACTAGAGATAGATGAGCTCACCCTAGAGATGGCACAGGATTTAGATGACTATGTTATCTCACTTCCACTCGCTACCATGTGGGGGTCCGGTACCAGTCCCTCCATCTACACTGAGCCAAGTCATGCATTTATCACAGCCCTGCCAACACTGCTGACTAACACTCAGTGCTCTTTGATATTTTACACATGATACTGCTTGAGACTTCATTTTCAAACAGATGTCTGTGGTGGTGTTTTTTCTTTAGTTGTGCTCAATGTTTGGGGAATGGATGAACAAAAAATACTTTGCAACACCGCTCACATAAATAAATTACTGCATAATGCAACATTTTGTAAATATTTACCAATGTATACATTTTTTAATCTCATAATGCATATGCTTTTTGTTTCGCTTCTGTCGGCACAAAGTTCCAGTTTTGTTTTAAATGTTTTTAATGACATTTAAAATTTTCTCGTAAATGCTGTTTATCGTTTTTACATGCAAATAAGTATGATAATTTAATGTCAATATACACATTCACAATATACAAATACACAATGTGCAGTTCATAAAATTTATAAAATGTTCTATTTTTCTGTCATTGATGTCCTTTCACAGCTTTCCTTCACAACCAGAAATGATTAAATGGGATTATTCAATTGTAAGAAATAGTTTAGGACCATAAATTGTCATATTTATTTTTGTGTAAAGGGTGTGTAAAAACACACACATACACACAAACTATTGCTCACTTTTTCCCTTTACCTCTGTGCAGTAGCCATTCGCTGACCGCTTCGGTTACATCAAAGGACAGCCACTCGCCCTCTGTCCTTGTGCGCACCACTTTGCTGTCGATGTAGCGTTGTGTTACCGATGCGACATCCTTATTTCCAAGGACCTACAAAGAGAAACAGAAAAAAGTTCAGCACTCTCAACTAATACTTCTCAAACCCTTCACAAACTTTGCAAAATTTTCTTTCCTTTCTCGTTCCTCCAACAGACCAGTGAGTGCAAAATATAGATTGGCCCTCTGCCTGCTGCTTAAAGCCAAAGCTATAAACAGTTCAGCTGCAAAGGTCTGGAGAAGGCCCCATGCCCCATCTACATCCCACCACCTACTCCACCTACTCCTTCTTCACTCCACCCCTTCCCGTTGGAGGCTCCCTGATCGATTAGCCAGGTCTGGGAAAAAAAAGCTCGGAGGAGCTGTGCTGGCGGAAACAGATGCTGGCCGGACCACGCTGTTATTGCTCTGTCCTTCATGGCTGTGTGTTTACATTGGACCATGCACTCCTTAATGTGTAAAACACTGCTTGGTCTGCAATGCTGAGAAACTCGGCCTGCCTCGCCTCCGTGGCAAATGTTAGACACAAGGTTCATGCTGGGTCTAAGCTGTTGAGAGTGTACACTAGAGACCCACCACTACACTACAGGCATTTGAAGGAGGAACTAGGGCCTTGTACTGATCAGCTCATAGAAAAGCTGTGCTTTGGGACCTGTAATTTGGTTTCACTATAGGAGAAAGTGATACAGTACAACTCATTGGCAAGATGTCATGAAAACTGTAGAACGTGAACAAGGAAGGAATAAAAAATGTCCCTGAGTCATGATGTAATGATATTTATAGACAATACATTGAAGAACTCTTTCTTTTTTCCTTGTCCAAAGTAATAGAGGCTTAAACATGTCCTATAAAATATGTGCTATAAGTAGCATGTGGGTTACTTTGGATCATGGAGGGATTTCAGGGCTGAAAATGTGCTTCCTTCGTACCATGTACCACATACATCATCATAATCTTTTTGTTGGGGAGAGTGAATCCCAGCTTAGCTGGTGTTTACGGCACTTGTCATGGCTGCCTTTAGGCATAAACACCACAGTGTGGAGGGGCCAGAGAGGTGCGAGTGGGAGATTCATGCTTTCTATGTGAAGGAGCACCGTTTAGTGGATCAGTACACTTTACTGCTTCATGATGGATGAACAGAGATGGATTATGCATGATGGAGGTATTTGTATTAACGGTCCATTAATTATCTATTTGTGATAGGCTACGATTCAGATTTATAGTAGAGCAATGTTCCGATTAAAAGCCTGTTTAGAGAGCACAACTTTAGTAAAAATCTTATAACATTTCTTACAACTAGTTCATTAACTCTTATGAGTCTTATGAACTGACTTACCACTAAAACTTAAGTGTTAAACATTGGCCATTGCTGGCCCAGTGTTGGCTTCATAACTGTATAGAGGGAAGGAAACCAAGTATGATGCAGCATGACCAGTGTTCTATAAAAAATACAGATACAGATACAAATACAGACAACAGAAGGCACATTATTTGATTTTATAGTTTGCTCTTCTGTATAAATCTTCCAGAAAGGCAGATGTGCACTGAGACTGGGGGTCCACAGGGTGCAACAGAAAGATGATTTATTTATTTCTATGCATGAAAATCAAGTGGTCAGATATGACAAAGGCCTGATAAACAAAGCCCATGTTAATTATCACATTTATGGCCTTTTAGTCAATTATCTTTAGTAACCAGCTGATCAGGTTTCATCTTTGGGAAATGGAAGCAACTATATTTGTTAGAAAATGTGTGTTAACCCCATCCATTTCAGGCCCACTTTAGGTTTAAATCTGAATAGAGATATAGATATGAATTAATGATGTAATAAACAGATGAACATCAAGATGTTGGCAGATGCAGATAGAGATATTAGTCTATTTCTAATTAATTAGATTCAAGTCCATAGCTATTTGCAAACAAATGCCATCTTCATCTTCAAGATTATATTTAATACAAGCTTCTACTTTTACTGGATTATGTCTTGATATTTAGAAATGCAAACTCATCTGTATTATGTAACTGGCTCACCTGATAAAGCTCAATACGCTGTTCGGATACACTGGCCTTTGGGTTCTGCAGCCTGAAAATCCTCAGCTCTGCCTTCACCAGGTTGGACGCATTCTTCTCCATGGAGCTCACGTCAAACCTGAGCCATCTGAAGTAGGCATTGTGCAAGAACTGAGAGATCATATCTGTAAGACAAAAAGGACACACTTATAGACAGTCAAAGACAGTCAGAGCCATGCAGGGCGTGGACCTTTAACATCATCTGCAGTGTTTTTTTCTATATTCTTGGTGGGGCTTTTTCACTAGTGATTAGAAGCTGCTGCCAAATGAATGGGCTTGATAGAGGAGCCATATGGTGGATGAAGCAGACTTTTAGAAGACTTCTGGATTGCACCTGTAGCACACACCTCATCAGTTATTCAGCCAAGGGTTACTTGGAGGACGTTAGAATTGATGTTTGAATGTCTGACTTAAACAATGTACAGGTCTTACATTTAAATTAATATCAGAAAGACATGTTAGAGATAGGATAGAGATTTCTCTTTCTTTTTGGTACTAATAAATTTGTCATGAACCAGGGCACCATAAGAAATGCTTAAAAATGGAGGTTGTAGTAAATAGATCAGAGACAGCTGGGGATATGGTGCCTCTATGAGCCCAGTAGTACAACAACACTTGCATAATACTCTAAACCATGTGTAACAGCTGTGTGCTCTGACCGGGTCTTGTACTCCATGTAGCAACAGCACATTGAACTGTCAAACAATGTAATATGAACATCTTTTAACAAATAGGTAAAAATGTAAAAAAAAAAAAAAAAAATCAAATGCCAAACACACTGCAGTTCTGAAATTGCAAAGTGCAGCAGGTTTCACGGTTGCCATCTAGATACACACGAAATTTCCCACAACCACAGGCTGAGTGTTTACATATCTCTATCCCTACCACAACTGACCCCCAGCCATGTGCAAACTGTGTGCACTTAGCATGGCCAGAAAGGCAGAAATCATGTATGTCGTTTCACTGGCTGTACTAGAGCCTGCTCAGTGGTATCGGACGCAGCCCAAAATTGATGGCTGTTAGTGTGTGCAGAAGCCGGGGATTAAGGAACTGCGGTGGTTTGTTTAAAGAGCCTACACGAGCAGGATGTCCAACCAAAGAGTAAAAAAATGCTTAGCAGCTGCTTCTAGAGTCAGCATGACAGCAAGTTCAATCACGATTTTCAGGGAAAAACCCATTTACTAACTTCTGCTTCATGGGAATGAAGTGTGTATGTGTGTGTATGTGTGTGTGTGTGTGTGTGTGTGTGTGTGTAGGGGGGGTTGGAGCAGACTGAGGCTGCTTTGTCCATGGATTTGCAATGTCAGATGTAGTAGCTGCCTCTTTACGGTGCTGGATGGACACAGAAAAGTATGAGTTTTGGCCTATTTTGTAATAAAAGTGTGGCAGAAATATGTGTAGTGGAGACAATATAGAGCCATACAAGCAGCGTTTAAGCAAACAAAGTGTTTCCCAAAGCCAGGCTTATGAAAGCCTCTCTCTCTCTCTCTCTCTCTCTCTCTCTCTCGGATGATCTTCCTGACAGGCAGCCAATACTAACTTTTCACTGTATGACCAGAAAGACATATGGGCCAAGACTAGCAAAGCTCTTGCTAGCTTATTTCCCATCCATCAACAGAAAAAGAGGGGAAAAAAAATCACACTTCAAACCTCCAGTAGGCCATCTAAAAGAGCAGAGTTTATATAAACTTCTCCCAGGCATCCTGACTCTATGAATGACTCTGCTGTGTTCAGCTTTGCGCTTGAGACTTTGAGCTTACAAAATACACGCACTGCTGTGATGAACACACACTATTGTGTGTTTACACACAAATTGCATCACATGTGCTGGCAAACTAAGAAATAATGAAACCTCTAATCCCAATATGCCATGCTTTTCCTGTCACACTCTGATTGGCTGGGGAATTTGGGCTGACTCAGTAAGCAAACCACTGATTTACTGAGGTTGAGAGGCAAAGAGGAGAGTAACCACGTTACCACTGATTTATACGAATGTGACATGAACGTGATCCACCACAACTGGCGCCACTGTGGTTTGAGTGCTCCCATGCCTTGCCCCAGAAAGAGATTTTAGCTATCTTTCAGAAGCGATTACTCATCAATTAGCACTTACGTTGTTGTAGGCATTTATTCCATTTTGGCCAACTGTTTTATACACTAGGTCAGGGATCTTCAAACTTCAATCCACAAAGGATTGCATTCCAACCAAGCAGGAGCACTTTTGCTTAATTAGTTTACACGGGTCTCCAGTATGCTCTCTGTATTGGTAATCGTAAACATTACAGTTGATTATAGACGACTTCTGTATTTTGCTGGAATGAAAACATGCAGCTATGCTAACTGCTCCATGTTAAGACTGAGCACCAATGCAACTCAGTGTCGAAGGCTTTCACTGACATAGCGGGTGGTGACTATTTATAGGAGATTATGGGTAATAGATCACTAGCCTATTTACTAACAGTAAGAGTGAACCATGATTTTTAGATTGTCATATTACTCTGACATACTAATTCCAAACCATTTAGAGCAAGAAACCAACACACACCATATATGTATTATAATTAGTCCAATTTGTTGGCCTCTCGGTGTCTTTATGGGATTCCTCCAGGTTCTCTGGTTTCTTCCCAGAAACATGCTGGTAGGCAGAAAGAGTAAGTTAACTTTGCCCATGTGTAAATGTTTGCGTGTGCATGGCACACAGCGAAGCACTGGCACCCCCTAAAGGGTTTTCTACTTTATGCCCAGTGTTCCCACCATAGGATTCAGACCAGATCCACTGTGCTTTTGACCAGACTAAAGCAATAACTAAAGGCGAATGAATTATCTATATATTCACATTTTATCTAAAACATTTAGAACCTCAAACATTTACCATCATTCAGATTTCTTACAGTTGCCCAAACACTGCCCTTTCTTCATTCTCGTTTTCTTCATTTCCTCATTAGCCATAAGCTTCTCCATTTCGTGCCATCACAAACATTTGGTTAATAGATCCTGAATGGCTTCCTGAGTGAGCAGTACAAGTGCTGAACAGGAGGAAACGTGAACTCTTAAAACCATCAAGCAAGAGCTTCCTTCCTGAAGGAGAATGCTCGTGCAGATGCCTTTCCCTCCTCTTCCTGCTTGGCCTGAAGGCCTATGCTGCAGCAGGAGATGATACTCGTTTGGTCTGTTGATAATTAGCCACCACTGCTCGGCCTGCACTCAATCGGCTCGAAGCCAACACATCTCTGCACCACCCAACAACCATAAGCCTCACCTCATTCACCCTCAGAAACACACACACGCAAACTGAGGACGAAATGGTTGCGTCCCTGCACATAATATGCGTACTAGAGAAGCCCTGAAATATGTTTACCCTAACTAGGATCTTCATCTTGGGGGTATTACATTAAGTAGACATTTGTTCCAGCACACTGGAGCCAAGCGTCCAGTCTGCGCCAGTGTGTCTTCTCGCTGATCAGGAGACCTGTGCCAGGAATTCGTTCCCAATGTCCTTTACTCGTTTGTTGACCCCAGATTTGTTTCCTGTGCAATGGATTCTCTCCAGTGTACAGTGTGCATATATAACCGTTGTTGCTGAGCAGACAATCAGCCTCACTTTATACAAATCAAAGTGGAAATACACAGTTTTATGGTTGTTTAATCGGAAGGCGAGATAAAATGAAAAACATACTGTATAGACCACAACATATACACAGAGTGAACAACTGTATGAAGTCTGATCCTAACTATAACTGTACAAACATGAGCAAAATAATTGTTTGTGCCCATGCATGGTTAAATCTTAGTTTAATTCTAATTTTATCTAGTATTCATAACTAAAATGAGCTTTGAGCTTTGAGTATACTCAGATTATTATTACATTATTTAGTTTTTTTTAACCACTTGAAATTGAAAACTGGTAAGGCAGAGCTAAAAAGTTTCAGGGCGAGTAGAGGGGAAAGAATCTGACCTACTTTTGAGCATTTCTCACTTCTATAAGATATGCTGTCAAATTTCCCCTGCTTCGTCTACAGAAGGACACACTGTTCTCTTCTTCTCACAGTTGAGGGCCAGAAAAAGACCAGATGAAAGCACTGATCACATATAAAAAAATAAAAAAAACACAAGATGAAAGCACTGATCATAGAAAATAAATGACGGAGAGGTAGAGCAGTGCTCTGAGGTCAGACTATCCTTCCTTTTGTTACGTGGCAAGACTGCAGAGTTTAAGAACACTACTGGCTGAGTCAAGGCCTGAAGAACTGGAACAGAATCCAGTCTTTGCAAAGAGAGCAGGAAAACAGAGGAGGAGTGGGAGTGGGAGAAGAGAGATTGAGAAGCAATGGTTAGAGCAAGGAAGGAACTGAGGAAAGGTGGGGAGAGAGTGAGAGAGACAGACAGAGAGAAAGAATTTGAGACAGAAGAGTGCTCCTGCTTGTGCCATTTCATGCGGATGCCTCCGCCCAGCCACTCACCTGCCAATGGCAAATTGAAAACAACTCTGTGCATAATCCCTGGGAACTAAAAATACCCAAAGCTTTGAAGACCTGTGCACAAACTCCTGTCAGTCTGCTCACGGTTCCTTCCCAGCAACAGTCCAATCAACACACACGCACACATAATAACGATGGGGAAAGGAGCTAAGAGATAGCTGATGTGGAAGGGACTGATGTCCTGCTGGCACTCTGTACAGGCTTCCCTTCAACTGTTGTATGGCAACCAGAAAACAAGCAACTGCAACGATGAATGTTCCCAATGACCCTGCTAAAACCGGCCCAGATAGACAAAGCTTACTCCTTTATCAAATTTCAGCATTGCTGCGTGGTTGCCATGGTCTCATGGATCATTTGTAAAGAAACATTTCTGGAAAAACAGAGTGTGTACAGTGCTACTTCCTGTGAGCTCTACAGCAGAACTGTGAACTAACAATACAGATAAACAATAACCGGGTGACATTTGGCAGATTCTCCTGCACACACACTCAGTGTTTGAATTAATTAATCTCCGCTATTCTCCACACGCCTTCTCAGGCCCAGTGCATCCCTCACTCCTACGGACCCGTGAGAGATAGATGGGCTCCAGATCTCTTTCCCACACTAGGATTTACTTGTGTTAGAATATCATATTACCCAGGACCTGTGCTCTTGCTGTAAACAGTATGAAAGTGTTGGAGGAAAAGTTGTTATTCTTTTGCGCTTTCTCTCCCTCCCCCCACCTTTTCTCTTTTTCTCGTTACTCTCTCCCCAGTTACGCAATCGAGTTTGGCCGCTGGAAAAGCGGCGCTGCGTCCAGGTCTTGCGTAAGTTTACCGAGCCCCTCTTTTCACAACAACTCATCATGCAGTGTGTGCCCATGGAGTAATTTCTAACCTTTGTTGAGTAGAAGGCAGATTTCCTATTCAATTTAGAGCATGAGAAACTAGACGTTCTAAATCTACTAATGTATCTAGTAAAAAATTATGTATTGGGCTAAGCTGATCCATTGGAAAATGCCCCTGACTTGGCACATTTCTTTTGAATACTGACATCACATCACCCATGCATACGCAAGTATACCCACACCCACACAATAAAAACAGCCACAGAAAAGAGGCTGAAAGATCAAATCGGAGTCATGGATTTAAGTGTGCAACATATGTCTCCCAAAAGAAGAGCAGAAGCTCATGAAGCACAAAGCCACAGATTGAATGCAGTTGCTGGCTTAACATCCCCTCGATTATGCTCTCCAGGCCTGCGTTAATAAAGCGCTATCACATGCATGTTCGCTCCTTGCGGGTTGCTATAGATCAAACTCTATTTGTTTCCGATGATATCGCACAGATGGGTTGCACGGCAGCGAAGGCTTCCCCTCACGCAGTCTTGTGCAGGGATGTGGAGGCCTCTGCACGGCTCTGTGTGCTGGGTTGATTTTGGGAGAGCCCCTCCACACCACAGTGTTTATTTACAGTGCAGGAGGGAAGAGGGGCTCGAGTGTTCTCTTGCAGTCACTAAACATAATCTGTCATGCACACGCACCAGGCTTCTCACTAAGCTGCACAAACACTGACACACTTCAACCTCTCCATCCCTCCCTCAGCTTCTTTTAAGCTAATGCTGTGAAGCAGGCATATATTACTAAAAAACAAAACAAATCTAAACAAGTAATGAACATTACAATGTATATTTTTATTTAAAAGTTTAATGGCTAGTCTGGCTATTGATGAAGGATACAGTGAAAACAGACTGATAAACTTCACCCATTAAATACAGTTATTCACACTCTATATACAGATTTGTCAAAACTCCTATGTGTATATTGGCACATGAGGGTAAGCACTTAGGTTTTCCAACATGACTAATTCTTCCACTTAAGTGCTAAGTGCTAATTAAAGTTTAAAACCAGGAAAATTTAAACAGACAAACTTTTCTCTCAGTGCTCATGGGCAGGAAGATGTGTGTTCGAGCTGTAGCAACACTGCTGTTAGTGCATTAACACTAACTGAGAAAGGATGAGAAAGCCCTGCGATGCCCTAATGTCTGGTTTATAGTTTTGTGTTGAAGCTGTGTGGCAATGCAGAGATGAGATTTATGGGTAAACATGACACACAAATCTACAGTGACTTCATGTCAGTGGGCACTAGTTGAAACAGAAAGGTATGTTTGATTGCATATGCAGAAATATTATCATGGGATGTTGTGATCCTACTTCTTTAGATTGCGTTCAAAGAATTTTAGAGATACATTGCCCATATTCCCTATATGGCCAAAAGTGTATGGACACCTGGATGTCAGGCCCATATACCATTCCAGAATTGGGGTCCTCTTTGTTATACTGTTCAGGGAAGGCTTTTAACTAAATTTTGGAGCCTGGCTTTGGGAATTTGTTCATTTGCCCATATGAGCATGAGGGAGGTCATGCACTGATGTTGTGTAAAAAGGCCAGTCAGCCCAAAAGTGTTCAGTTGGGTTGGGGCAAGTGTCCTGTGCAAGTTCTTTCACTCCGACTTTGGCAAATCATGTCTTCATGAACACTGCTTTGTGCACGGAGGCACTGTCTTGCTTGAATAGGTTTGGACCCCAGGTATTGAAGAGAAATTGAGGAACTGATCAGCCATAACTTACCTAGGTTTTGGCTTCCCCCTGTGCCACTGGGGGTGTGGGTCCATGGAACCTCTTGGGGAAATCTTTTGGGTGCTGTGGGTTGTGGGGTGGGACCTCATGGATTGGACTTTGTGGATCTGAGATCTGGGGAGTTTGGAGGCTTGGTTGGCAGCCTTGGGGTCTTTGCCTGCTAAGCTTTGTGCGCATCAGGGTGTGGCTCACTGGGAGTTCTGATACCTTTCTGTTGTGGCCAGAATTTGCTTTTTGGGCAGTTTGTGCAGCATTGCCATTTCTGTGGGATTAGGCTGGGTGGGCTTGTTAATCAATTTTATAAAATTTACCCGATTGTGGTGTTAATGTTATATACTTCCTATATTGCTTTAATATGCAATATGTATACTCTTTTGTTTATCTTCTATATTTCTGTTCAGACAATCCAAAACAATACTAAACACTTCCCTAGAAGGTCACCTTTAGTGCAATATTTGTGAAGATACCGTCCAAAAAAAGGTGATATTGAAGGATTATGTGCTGTTTTAGGTCAGTCAAATATATTACTTATGACACCAATGAGCGTCAGAGATCCATACATAATATGCATATGCGGGAACCAGTATGCACTGACTTCACAGTAAATCTATATGACCTTTATGACCCAGTTGTATTTATACACCTGATTTCATTTAAACACTGAACAGACCACTGTAGCGATTTCAGTTACAATTACTTAAGGTTAGACACCCAACATACAAGAAACACATGTCATTACTTAAGTATGTTCAAAGTGTGGTTGCTTAAATGATTTATTATATTGAACTATAATATGTTCTACTGATAAGGTTGCTCGCCTTGAGTAATTTATCTTTATACTTCCTAGCTGGTCATTACACACACCAAAATACTTATATAGTCTTAATGTAGCAGAGTTTTTTTTTCCTTCAATATTTTTGCATTTAACATTACATTTATTTGCATGGATTTTGACAGAACTAAAAAATATTCTGTGAAACATACCTATTATATAAAGAATATGCATGTAATTCAAAATAATAATGAATCAAATTCAATTACTTCATTTGGTTTCTGTTAACCTGAGCTTACAATAGGAGTTTTAAGATTACATTTATTATTCTAAAAGCTGACCCAAAACATAATTTAAAATGCTTTTAACAACCACTCAAAATTGGGTTTTGAATAATTTGAATACCACTTAGCACAACCACAAATATGTGAGTGCTTTGTGTCTATTAAGTGGTTCAAGTACAATATTTTTGTAAATATTTGACATCCCACTTAGAGGTACTCATGACAGCTCAATGCATTCAAGAGCACACTTTTGCCTCTTTATTAAAACAAATTACTATCTCAAATGGTCACATTAATTTATTTGCACGTTCCCAGGCTAAAAGTCAACCATTTATGTGTAATCAATTTGAAATCACTTCCTTTATGGCAACACCCATCAACAACTTAACAGTTCAAACAATAGCAAACTGTGTATACTGATATGCCCAAACTTCAAATGCAACATTTGCAAACCTCTAACTCCATGCATGCACAGTGGAAGCCTTGTGTTCATCTGCACTTATCCACAAGGCAGCTCTATTCTTGGCTGCAGGACATCTGCGTTTACTAACATGAAGACAGAGTACTGGTATGCTAAAGTTTATGCATGCATGGAGATTTAATAGCTTAGCTTATGTGCAGAGAAAACAAAACTGACCAAGTGCATGCTACATTAGATTTAACGGAAGCTCCTTTGGGACACTACTTCTTCTATTTGGATACCTGACCTTGCCACTTTGTGTCTAAAATATGTGGCAGAATAAACCATGTATCAAAACTTGGAGCCTGTAGGAGACATCAAGTACATTTGGAACTCTTGATACAGCCGCAGTGTGCTTACTAATAAGGCAAATATTCTGAATTCTGGGAAAAGGCTGAGTGTGTCTAATAAAAAAAAAAATCAGCATAAAAATAGCTGGTTTTGGAAATAATTCGTTTTAGAAATTTTTGAACACAAACTGAATAGGGTATCTATGCTAAATGTGTATGCCAGATTAGAAAGGAGGAGTATTGAGTGGAGAGAGGGAGGTGTGTGGGGCAGAAAAGCCTGAGAGAGTCTGGACAGCATATAAAGGGGGAGAGGGGTGTAGGAAAGGGAAAGCCTCTCTGGTGACTAGCACACTCCACACCCCAGCAACAACGGGTCTCCGGCTGGAATTTTCCATGGAGCATGTGGCACAGAGAAGCATATATGCATGCTACCTCTACTGCGCGCTCCAGGAGCGTTTCATGGATTTTGAATGCTCTTTCCCTGTGCACAGTTCACCCCAAGGAAACTCTCTCTTTTTCAGTTTCTCTCCTGTTCCCGATCTCTGCATTTTTGTGTTGCTTCCAGTACCATTGTGCCCTGCAGTGCAGCATGTGGGGACTTCCTGGTGCCCAACCAAATTAGGCTGATAACCCTGCGCATTTAGAGAAGCTTACAGTCAACTCTTCCAAATCAGCAGAATCAAAAGTAAAGATCAGTAAAGGATGAATTCTAAAATATTCTGCCTCTCTTCTCTGTGTGTTGACACAGTATTATTTATAACCCATAAATACCTTCCAGACTGAGGCTGGCACCAAGCCAGATTTATTCATATTAAGGGTATTTGTACAACGGATGGGGCCAAGAATAATATTTAATGCAAACTATACCTTGGGGAATATAAAATATCTCGTTACTATATTTTCTCCTCGGTGCTACGTATATGCTGGCATTTGATCTGTGAGGGGGAAAAACCATTTCGGAATTGATGGCACAATAAGTCCATTGAATGTTATTATTTCGCTTAAACAGTCATGACTTTGTAAACACCAATGTGCACAGTAGGCCTGTGTAGGTGCACAGTGGCATATTATTCCAGCAGATGAAGGAGGGTCTAATGAAATTAGTAGGCCTGCTTACTGAAACATTGTTGTGGAAATGGCCTGTGCAAAATGGGTTAGGTTATCCAGCACACAAAAGTGGCTTCATGCTGGGGATTAAAAGTAACGTCTAGGTGATAGGTGCACTGTCTGTTTCTCTTTGTAGTTTGTTTTTCAATCAATACATGGGTGCATGAGCATGTGCTGGCATTTCAGCTATGTTGTTATAGAAAGCAGAAACTGTGTGTGCTTGCCAACATTTGCAGCAGCTCAAAGAAGTGATCTAAAAAAACGTGCAGCTAAGATGTTCTCAATGCATTTATTTAAAGAATAAGAAGCTGTTTGGCAGTGACCTTTCATTCTTGCCAAAAATTACTGCATGCATTCTTTAAATCAAACCAGCCGCCAAAATAGGCCCACGGTGCAACAGAGACAATAGGTGGTTAAAATGCTAGGTGCAATGCTTATTAACAAATTATTATGTTATAAACACTAAATCTATACTGTACAATAGTGTAGTTATATTAATAAAACTAATGAAATGCCCATCTTCTCCTACTGGGACATAAAGTCATACAGTGAGAATCTTGGATTGAATTGCTGAATCAGACAGTAGTGGACATCTATGTTTCATATGATAAACAATGCACAAATTTACACGCACCTGGCTCGTCCTATGGAATATTAAGACACTGTAATAGCAGGTATACCATTGTGCATCACTCACTCGGGGGGTAGTTGTTGTTGTGGCTGTGCAAGTCGATTTTGTGCACCTCCTTGGCGTAGTACTCCTCCTCGCTGCGCTGGCGCTCGCAGGTGGCCGCGCGCTCGTTGGCCTTCTCCTGCAGCAGGTCGCGAGTGCTGTTATAGATGGCGATGATGTCCTGGGACACGTCTTCAGGCTCCGGGAACTCGTCCGGTGGCTTGCTGAGTTTCAGTTTACTTAGGATCTGGCCGCGGATCGCCTCGATGCGTTTCTTCATGAACTGGTCCATGTCTAAAGTGCTGCACGTGGACAAGCCGAGCGCCACTGCCACTAGATCCAGGCTCAGGAGAAGGCTCACTACGAAGAGGTTCATTTTTTTTCCGGGGGAGGATGGCTGGGTTCCTCCAGTCACCAAAAGTAAGCTAGTTTTAGAAGCTATTATTAAAGGTTTGTGTTTGCTGAATTAAAGCACAAGTATGATTTTTAAAAGTAGACGATCAATGCATTTTGTAGCCTATCATTAAAAAGAAATTAAGCTATACTAGGATCACTAGTCATGGATCTGTTTCGTCTCTGGATATCCATTTGGCGTGACGGCACTGACAAGTCGTAATTTTGCTGTTTATATATATATATATTTTAAAAATCCTGGAAAAGGAGAGCAGATCGCCTATATGATCACACAGCAGGACGGAGAGTCTCAGTCACGGCCATCTCAAGTTTAATTCTAGGAGCGAAGAGAAGCGCGTGCGGGTCAGCGCACCTCCACCGCATCCGATACCGCGCGCGCGACTCACCTCACTTCACCTCACCTCACCTCTCGCGCTGCGCTTCTTTACTGAAATTCGGCGCGGTCCGCTCGCGCGCCGTCGCGCATCTCCAGCGCCTGCCGAGTCGCGTAGGATCCGAGCGCGCGTGCTATACGGTCGCAGAGCAAACTCTTAACAGTGCAGTGCACGCGAGCAGAAAGGCGCAGAGAGACGAGAACGGAACAGACGAGAGAGGCAAAGAAGTTATTTTCCTTTCGGCGCGACGGAAAGAGCGTTAGCGCGCTTCTCCATCCCTTCTTGTGGAAAACGCCAGTGCCGCGTGCCAGCGCGCACCATCTCCTGGCGGCTGGCTGGACAGAATGGGTGCTTTATAAAGGGGACGCACCTCACCACGTGCTTTCGAGCGCTTTCACACCGAGCTTGTGGTCATCGCCTTCAGACCGACAAGAGTAGACTCCAGCCCACGCGGACACGGCCACTTATTATCCATATTGCTGCGAGTGTTGACATGGTGCAAAAAGACAGAAACGCACATCCACGAGGTCCTAATGCCGACCGAATAAAATTCCACCAAACGCACTTTATTTATATTCCTTTGTACTTAAATACTAAGGCACATCTTTGTATCTTTTCCAATTCATTTTAACGATGGACATTGTCGCAAAGCAGATTTACAGAATAATAATTTAAAAAATCTTTTTCTCATCAGCATTTATTTAGGCAGGAACTTTTCTCCCAAATAACTTACTGTATGTTGCATCATTTATTACTTGGCTACATTCACATTGCAGGCACAACCTTTTTTGATCAGTTTTTCCTCATAACAGTGTGAAAAGCACAAATCACATGTATTCTGATCTTTTCAATTCTGACTTAGGCCACTTACATGGCCTTTGTGGTCCTAAATCAGATACACACCTAATTATAAGTTATAATCAGATACAGACCTGTTATAAGCAAAATTAGAAGAAAAAAAAAATTAAATGCTTTAAGGAAAAAATTTAAGACAGATAAAAAAAAGTAAGGACATCAACCATATAATGGTTAAATAAGGTATCCTTTTTGAATGCACCATGTGACATTTCATGTTCCTTTAAGCATGGGCCAGTTTTGGAGTGCGAGCTGTTTAATGTCAGATACAGGTCACTCTGAAAACACACTATGAATAGCCTAAAATGCATTTGGTCAGTAACTCAGATAAAAGCTACATTTGCTTGTAGAGTAAACATGGCCCAATGTCTTGTTCAGACTGGATGTTTCACAAATCTGATCCTTAGAACTGAGAGCATCAGATGGGATTTGACTCTGTTCAGACTGGCAGCCCAAATCTGAAAAATTGTTGCTCTGTCTGCATTGGTTGCTGTTGTAACGATGTCAGAAGTGTGGGTATACTGTAGCAGATGTGTTGTGTGACATCAAATGCTGGCAAATTATAACAACCAACAGATACTTAACTGGATGTTAAGCAGTTCTTCTCTAGCATATGTGGTTGGGTTAGGGTAACCAAACACACGGACAATAAACAAAAACAAAGGAAGTACTAGAGAGCGCTGTGCCGAGGCTGCCATCAGTGGCGCCATCTTGGATCACCATGTCATCTCCACATCTTCTGATTCTAATTCTTACTCTGATTCTGATAACAATAAGACAGAAAAAAATGGAGAGATCACATTCCCCCAAAGTGACAATTTGATTGGAGTGAGAAGAGCATCCAGACTTATCTTTTGGAATCTGCGTTGAATCTGATTCCAACCACTTCTCGAAGTGATGATTTAATGTGGTTTAGTACTGTTCCCAGCCTGAAACAGCCAGGCAGCCTGAAACAGCCCTAACTGGTTAACTTGATTACCCTACAGTTGCTTGCGGCAAGATATGAATTCACAACCTTTCAATAATTACCTCAGCCTTAACCACTGAATCATCCCATTCCACTTTTTACAGTGCTTTTAGTTTTAGAATTATTTTTATAATGCTGATTTAAGTTGTTTGACAACAAACAAAAAGGTAGCGGTGCTGAGGGACTACTTTTAAGAAGTCTAATGCATTCCTTTGCTCTTTAGCTATTTTATACGCACATCCACACCACGTGTCTGATTTACACTTTTAGGGAATTCCTTTTTTTCATCTTTTGCCAAAGTACCCCCTCCCAACCCAAAATCCAACGATCAGTCAGCTTTGACAGGCTGTCAGAAGTGTTTTGGCAGGCCAGCCACCTGTGTGAACCAGATGTGGTCACTAAATCAGTACTTATACTACCAGATGTGGACCAGATAGAAGGCTTTAATTGTGTATGTGTGTAGTGTATTGTGTTTCCATATTGGACATTGTGTTGAGAAAGGCACAAAGTGCACTCATTCATCCACCTGCTATTTTTCAAACCCACACAGGTGAATCTCTGGAATTTAGACAGCAGTCAGCCCAGTATATCAAGCAGGAGAAAGAACACACAGAACGTTAGAGGGGACACATTCTAAGGCTAAGTGTCAACAAGGCAAGGAGAAGGCTGGCATTCCTGAGTGAAAGGGCGCAGTGTTGCTGTGACGAATGGACACTTTACGTGGCGAGACAGGTTGACTGAAACACAAAACCTTGCCCTCTGTGGGCGATAAGGCACTCAGCAAATATTTCCATTCAATGTGTGAACAGAGCTGGGAGGAAGATGAGAAAAACGTGAAAAAGTGCAGTCAGCAAAAATCTTCATTCCACCATGACTGCTCCCTAAAAGGGCACAAACACTGCGCAAGACAGATTTCCTGGCAACCCTCCTACCGAGGCATCCAGACAGACTTATACTGGGGCTCACCACACATTCACCTAAATATAATATATATTTTTGTGTGCCTATCATACTAAAAGACGTAAAAGCAAACTTATACATTGGGGTCTTTAAGAGCTTCCTGCTGTGAAGTATGCTTACGTTAACTAAAATGGGGTTTTCCCTCCAGGTCACAGAGTCATAAAGTGACCTGACCATCCTGTCCTACAGACCAACGGTTAATCATATTTCTATAGTTTTGTCAGAGCACCACCTTGTGGTCATTCTAGAATCACTATAATAATAATATTAATAATAAAAATTTTCCCTTTCAGTAGCAGAAAGGGACATTCAATCCTAAACTAAACTACATATTGCCAAATACAAAAAATAATTTATATAAAGAAATGCATTATTTACAAGATACATTTATTCATGGTCGGGTCTATAGATGGGCAGCACGGTGGTGTAGTGGTTAGCACTGTCGCCTTGCACCTCCATGGTCCGGGTTCAATTCCTGTCTGTGTGCAAATACTCTTGAGCTTCAAATCCTGCACGTTCTACGCTATGAGAAATCACTGATGCGATATAGATTTGGTCAACTCCTCCTAGTTGTAAAGATAATGCTCTAAGGTGAAATGTTAGTGTAGACACCAAAGGTGGGCAACCTTAAGCAGGGAGATTTAAAACATTTACGTGAGGTAAAGTACATTTTTCATAACATTTGCATTTTTATAGCTGTCAGTAATGTATCCGATTATATACTTTCTCTGTGATTAACTTTCTCTGAAGAGGTATCACCACTTTGCTGTTAGTCATGCCACTTGACAAATCAGAAAGCACTGCCCTTTGCACCATCTGTTAGGTATTCCTGCATAGGCAGTGATCATGCATGTATTTCAATAATATTAAAGGGGAAGGATGTGTTTATTTTAATTTTTAGTTCGAAACAACTTCATCTTTGAGTCACTGACCAAAATCCACAATCTCTGTAAAAGGTCATTTTATTCCTGGACATGTTTTTGATAAAGAACTATATACATTACTTAAGCAGATGTTATTTAAACATCAGTATTATGGAATTCTCTGGATAGATTAAACAATCCAAATAAGATGATACACATCAGAATTTCAGTGTCCAAAAAGAGGATCGCATGCCTTGGTGTCTGCACAAGCAAATCTCAGCTAGATGAGCAAATACACCGAATTCTGAATAACAAGATCCCTTGCGGTTCAGCCTCCTTGCACATGAGACACACAGCATGTGTGTGCTGCATATGAGTAGGGAAGTGTTCCCACAGAAATGGTATTTATCTCAGTCTGAGTCACTGCTGAAGTCCTCTGCACCCTCTGGCTCCTTATGTCTCTCCTCTGCATCACTCTCCTTGTCCCAATCCTTCATAGATGAGCCCATCATGAAATCATCTCTCAAGACACTCCATGCTGGTTTCTCATCGGTCTGCTCTTCAGACTAAAGAGAAGCACATAAGAGCAGGGGTTAAGGCACAGAATACCCAACCGATCTCCATTTTATATATGTCCAAACCATTCTTGATGTCTAGCATCTGGATGTCAATGTGTCTTTACTGCTGAAAGAATTATCACCATCACAATTATTAATAATAATAATAATAATAATAATAATAATAATAATAATATTATTGTTCAACTCCTATCTCTGGTGCTTTGTCAATTCAGCGAACCACCATGACAAGTTTTGAAAACTTCATGTATCAAGCATGTAACCAGTTAATTTACAGTAAAGACTGCCACCTTGTGGACAACAGTCACAATGACTTAACCAGGAGGGAATTGTCTTTCAAAATCTACACTCACACTTATTCTCTGCACTGTTCAACCTGTACAGGGTTGCAGGAAATATAATAATACTAATTACTAATTTTATGTTTTTTTTTCATTAGTTTAGCATGAGCATGCATGAGTTTAGCATGAATGTTTTACCTTCCAGTGAGCATTAATACGCTCAGGCTTAAGCACAAAGCTTATGGCTGGAGGAGTTTACAGATAAGATATCTCAAGTGAAGCGGTCAGAAAAAGGAAAGCCTTAACAAGAGCTAGAAAGGACGTTGGATCAAGCAGTTTAAAGTTAATCCTTGGAATTGTTTCTTCACAGGAAGAACACTACCTGCTCCCCTGAAGCATGTGGCTGAAATTGTCAAACACATTTGAAATTAAAGATCATTAGGATATTTATGCTTATGGAGAATGTATACAAATTTACACCTTGCCAGCTTTTCACTCCGCTTTTTCACCAAGAAATGCAAAATCATGTCCACATTGAGACTTCTTTACCTGATTAAAGTAAGGGTGCATCTTTCTGACTGCGGGGGTTTTTCGGTCTCCGAGCTTTAGTCTTTTACTACTAAAAGGTCTGAGACAACCTTCTCAAAAAGTTCACATTTAAAGCTAAGCATTGCTTAGTAATGATAAACATACTAGCCCTGTCCGGTCACCAGCAGCAACAAATCATTCTGCTTCATACTGCACTTTAAAACTTCTTTTTTAAATCTCATTCTGCAACATTAAATCTAACCTACATCAAATCTCTTTAAATTTATTATTACAACTTATTTAGATTTGATATATCAAACACATACATATTCTATGACTTTACCACTCTATGACTTTACCACTAATCTTTAAAATCAGAGATCAACAATTAAACAATTTGTCATTTGATTTCATGTGTTAACCAGACTTGTTTAAAAGTTCCCGGTCTTCACCAAAATATAACAAATCTAGCTAAATAAGGGCATCTTATTAATGAAATCAAGTAAAGATTAGCTAAAGTGTACTCACCATTGATTTTGCAGTCTTTTTGACCACTGTTTTACACCCAGCATTTTCTCTCAACACGTCAATGAAGTCTTTCTTAGATATTGAGGAAAGGACCTTTGCCTTCTTCCTCTCAGATCCACCGACTTCCTTCATCCTTTCATCCACATTCTTTTGGTGTTGACGAACTGCATTAAACAACTGCACTACACCTCTTTAAAAAAAAAAAAAGAATTAAAGTTTTTCAATCCTTTAAATGACTCAATGTGACTATTCCAGTCTTAAATGCTATCACAAATAACCAATACATGCATATATCCATCATTATTTTACTACGTCAGTTGTACAAGACAGTTCCAAGACAACAAGCTGTGGACTTAACACTTGCTGCATTAACCTATTCTGGCCTCTTCTAAGTTGTGTTTATTTGTCACACATACAATACTGTGCAAAAGACTTACACTTGTGCAAATAACAGCAGCAAAGCAAATGTGTCTTCAAAAAACAAAAAAAGTTCCTACATTTAAAAAAAATCAAAATAAAAAACAGTCATTAGTAATTAAATAACAACAATAATTAAACAAAATCAATAAATGTGTGATGACCGTTTGCTTAACATATTCTCAGGTACAATTTGTGCAGTTGTATAAGGAAATAAGCTTCTTATTTTAACTGAATATCCTGCAGAACCAGCCACAGCCCTTCTGAGGACTTTTTCACACCTGCTTTACAAGCATGCAAAATCCACCAGCCCAGGTAGTATCCTGTATGATTAGTATTATTATTATTGGAATACTAATGTAAAATAAGAAAAGCACTAACTTTTTGCACTAAATATAATAATGAAGTCTCAAAATAAACATGTACAGTCGAAAACAAATAGCAACAACAACACAGAGTGCCTAAGACTTTTGCCCAATATTGTATATTACTGCAGAGTGAAATTCTTCTCTTTTCCTTAAAAAGCCAGAGTCAGAATATTGGGTCAGCCACAATATGGCATTGTTGGAGCAAACAGCGTTAAGGGCCCAATAGTGAACGGTGACAGCTTTATGGAGCTGGAAAGTAACCCAATGCCTTAACCCACTGAGCTACCCCTGGCTCTAGAAGGTGATAGTGGTTGCAAAGGTACAACCAAACTTAATAACTCATCCCTGCCTCCTTGTCTTTACAAATGTCTGAAATCATTAAAATACAGAGAACACAGAAACAAACACAAACACAGTGAAATAAACTGGACTATAACCTACCTTGTAGCAATTCTCTGCAGATTCCTTTCCTTCTCTTTGTCTTGCACTACATCTGGCTTCACCCGGCACATCATCTCCCATGCTCTCTTTTTATCTGCCTGTCAGAAAAAGCACACACCTTTTTTTTTTTAAATCCATGTTGACAATGATAATGAGCTTTCACAGAACGGACCTAAACAGCACTGAATTAAAGAAATGACACACTCATACCTGTTTCTTTTTTTCCAGTTTCTCTTTCTTCTCCTTTGCACTGAGCTTTTCCCTCTGTTTGTTTTTTAACAGAATACAGGACTTGTCCTCTGGTGTTTTCTTCCCCAGGATTTTGGCCATGGCATCTGCCCAGCCAGCATTGGGATTTCTATCAGACTCTTCCTGGTTTTCCTCAATCCCACCATCAGCTGATGACTCTTCCTTGCCTCCTTCTTCATCACCTCTATCAGCGGCTTCCTCTTCTGATTCTTCATCATCACCTCCATCAGATGATTCCTCTTCCTCACTACTTTCCTCATTCTGATTGTTTTCACTCATGTCATCTTCCTCCGAGTCTGAAAAAGACAACCACCCGAAACTTAAACGTTTGCACATGCGCATTCAGTTCAAAAGTCAGTAGCTATACATTTTAAAAAAGCAGATACGCTTACAACAAAAGACAAAGCAGATAATAACGTTATTTACTTACAGTAAGATTGATTTAATGTTTCCCCACCTATAACAATCTTTAAACAATATACTTGCTATTAGCGTAACCTTAATGTACAAGTATAACATTCTTACTTCATTTAGACTTAGATACAAACTAGAAAAGTACAACTAGACACTGGCTGTACTTCACCTACCCAATAAATACTACGCAAAACTATTGGCACCAATCCGTTTGGAAACTTAGCTGCTAGTAAAACTATAAGGACTCTCATTAGCTACTGTATTTAACAACGGATTTAAACAAAATTAACTAATTCTAAAGATACAATAATTCACATCCAAGGTTACTACACTATAAACCTAAAAAATAACGAATAAATATGATTACCGAGTTCAATCTCCACATGTGGCTTCTGTACGGAGGCCGCCATCTTTCTGAATGCTCCTGTGTTACATGAAAAATACCCCGTAAAGAAAAGTGATCCGCACAAAAGGTTCCGGGTGTAAGTGTTAGACCTGTGGAAATTACACAAACAGTAATGCATTTCATAAGGGACATGCTGAGAATGTGCCACGCTAAAAAGAAGCACATTGTTTTTAAATCAAGTCACTTGATCTCTTCAACAAACCTTTTGCCATATTAGCATTATATTATATTTCAGTATCAAATATAAAAATCTTGTAATGAAAATTATGTAAATTGAAAATCTTGATAATTCAACAATCACAGCAGCAACTACAGAGTTCCTACTTTTAAATACAAATGTATCACCTCCTAACAAGATGGGTTCAGATGCTTCTCTGATTAGAACTAGGAGTACAGCTTATAACTCTATTTCCATCCATTCATGCAACTAGGAACCTTTGTAGTCCAACTAGAGACCATGGAGACCAATGGTGACCATTGTATTAATTCCCACACGTTAATTCCCACACTACAGGCAATTTGGGACCACCAATTAGTCTAATCTGCCTTTCTTTGGACTGTGAGAGGAAACTGGAGTACCAGGAGTAAACCCAACAAGCAGGGAGAGAACATGCAAATTCCATGCACACAGACCCAGAGGTTTCCTTTCCTCTCTGATCAACAAAGTGTTTCCACCAACAAAAATGCCAGTAAATCAGTAGTTTCTGAAATATTCAAACCAGCCCATCCAGTACCAATATTCATGGCACAAAGCAAGGTCAATGAAAACATTACCCAAAACTACTGACCCTGTATCTGTGTCATTTTATTTATTCCGCTGCTGTCCCATGACCGGCTGTGTGAATAATTATAGTCATAATGAGTGTAAGAATAAATGTAAAGCACTAATTCTATTAAGCTAAGCTTTACAAGCTATTAGTGAGCATGCTACAGTAATATCGAGTGACCATAACAAGGTGCAGCGATCCCAACAGTGTGTACCATACAAATATTAGGGTAGAGAAACAGGTAAAGGGTGTGTTCGTTAGCTCGTGGGTCAAGGAGTACACCTTCACTCATGCGTCAATAAGAAGGCTGCTGCCTCAGCTTGAGCAGTGCTCTGTGGCTGAATGAGTCCTTACAGTTGGATGGAATCATTGGAACACACAGTGTGATCTCCTGAACTACTATGGCACCATATTGGAAGAGTAAGATTACTATTTTTTTCATTTATTATAATAATATTAAGGGTATGCGTGATGTAAAAAAATAAAGTGATTATTTTAACTGGTAACCTCATGTGGGCTTTTGTTTTTTTAATTTGTCAATGAATATCAATTCAGGGATGTGTTTTTCCTGTATGGTGGCACTGGGTAACTGTGGTGATGCAATTCTATTTTAGCTGTGGATTAATGTACCCTTTGTATACCCTTTATCCTTTTTTATATCACTTTTCTCAGTTTAGCAGACCTTACCTCAGTGCACTAGTTATTATCTATTAATTTACGATTCAATTTCTCTATTGAACACCGAACAATGCTTAACAGTATTAATCCTAAGGAAGGAAGAGACACTTCCTAAAAGTTTTTTCTTAACACACATTTAGCCTGGTTTCATTTACTTTAAATAATGATAACCTTTCTCCATTTTCCTAATTCACAGTCATTCTGTGACTATTGCCTGCATGTATGTGAACAAATATCAGGTCCATGACAACAGGTTGAACAGGATGGTCAAATTACGTTGAAATCATTTACCTCAGGCGGGTTTATTTACATTTGAAACTGAAAAGTATCGAGTGAGTTGTTGTGCAAAGTCAGGCTTAAATGAAATACATTTTCATTGAACTCTTGTAGCCTTCTATTGGTATTTAGCAGTGCATAGTCCAGGGACACGAATGAAGAAAGACCTTGGGTAGGGAAGATTTGTGTTCAAGCTGTAATTCATGCTTTTAATGAATCCCAGTACATACTGTATAGAATATGCTATCCTATTTGACACTTTGCTGTCTTTCGTTGTCAGATCACAGGAGTTCGGTAAGGGAAGGAGCTATTTGCTTTGTGCTGGGAGCAGTAGGAGGATGTGCATTAGGAGCCACAGTGACTCCAGTACACCAGGCCATGACTGAGATTATTTCAGGGTCACTACTGCAACCAGTCACAGATGCCATGAGGACCGTGGGGCCACTGGGGCTGGGTACTTTACTGGGAGCAACTGCATTATCCACAGCAATGGCTTCAGCTGCAGCAGGAGTCATCGTGGCTGCTGTAGTTTCTTTGCTGCTCATGGTGCAAAAGAAACAAGAGTCTATGAGTGGATTTGTGTGGATTGCAGCTGCGGTAGCTGCAGCCCTTAGCACAACATCCTGTGGAGCAGCTCTTGGGTTTGTTATAGAAAAACATATCATGAGGTCTGGGGTCATGGCACTTCTCTGGGCCCTAGGGATATTCACTGTGCTGAAAGCATTCGTTCACATTGTGGTAAAGCTGGCATTCAGAAAATGGGAGTGCTGTAGCATTTTTGGCACACGAGCTGAAGAGCAATGCTACAAGAGACTGGAAATTTTGGACGCAGAGCGGAGAGAAAAAGTCACCGTGGAGATTGAACAGATTATGATAGCCCTTGAGGCAGAAAAAAGCTTGGATGGAGAAAATGCCCAGGATTTCAGAGCTGCCTGGGAGGCCCAGCGACAGAACAGAGAGGAAATAGAGAAAAAGCAAAGGAAAGCAAGAGAGCTGACATTGATGCAAAAGAGCATTCATGAGCCTCTGACCAACATTTTAGCCAAATATGTAGAGTTTCTGACTTTCTCCAGCATTCCAATGATAGTGACTGCCACTGTGACTGCTGGCTTAGGAATCTTTGGATTTGGGGACTACAGATTTGTTTTTGTTGTCCTATTAATCCTAGTCCTATGCATGGCCTTTATACTAATAAGGTCGATGCATTTGACCTTCTGGATATTCACAGCCTGCATAGGAATGTTTGCCACATTCTCCATCGCTGTGCTCACGGTGCATGCAGGACAGGAAGTACTGGAGATGTCTGTAAGAATGCGGAAGGCTGGACAGGTACTAAGTAATGAAAACATTGCTGCCAGGATGGAGAACAAATCTTCACTAGAAGCCATAGCATCAGGGTTTTTTGCATCCAAAATGATCCAGATTGCTTTAGGTGCCTCAATTGGAGGTCCATTGGATCAGAAGGTGCTGGATAAAGTTATAGTGGGAGCATCTGTTACAACAGTAGCTCTTCTTTCAACAGTTGAAGCTTTGTCAGGCACTCTTGGGGTTGGTGGTGCAACAGGGGCATTGCTGGGGGCACTAGGGGCAGCTGGGGTGTCTATGGGAGCAACTGCAGCTGTATCATTTCAGTGCTCCTCATGGGCAGGAACCATAAGCACCACAGCTGGGATGTTATCTGGTGCTTTAATCGTTGGAAACTGGGACATCACTAACATTGGACTGCAGGTGATTGTGGCCTACATGTTTGCTGTGATAAATCCATACTAACAGATTGTTGGTATCAATAGTATAATTAATTAATTTAATGCTTAAACAGTTACATCCTTCGGCTGCACTTTAGCATGGTGCTGTTTAATTGTGTGATAAAAGTGCGAATCTAAAATGATGCATTTTTTTTTTTTTAAATAAATGTAATAAAAAAGTTCAATCACAAGAAGGCCAGCTTTCAGTAACCTGTGCTTAAAGTTTTATCTACCAGCTGTGTTAAACAAGAGACACAATATTTTACAAGAAGAATAATTTTATTAAATACATTTTAAACACATTTAATTGTATGGAATGCATTTTGTAAACACCTTTTCTGTGATTGCCTACAATGTTAAAGATGTGTCCAAGATGTTTTGACATTATTGACACTAGAAATTCTTGAACTTATTTTTAATTATGTAAGAATCCATGCAATCCTCACACACCACAGCAATCTGAGAGTAACCTACGTAAATAGCTAGCCTCAATTATTAACTAGCTTTTGTCCTGCATGTTTACTGAAAGCTATTGTGTGTTTGCCTTCTCTGTCGAAATGCAAATACAGAGTTTAGTTTAAAGTCACCAAAACACCACAGGTTACATAAAGTTATTGAACCCCTACAATCATTGCATGTTACATGCTGGCCAGTGGCTGCTATTGAAACATAAAATGTTTTATAACTATATGCACTAGGTGCAAAATGTAAAGATTTTATGATACAATTTTTTTTTTACATTTAATCTGGTTGCTCTCTACAAGTATTATTTTGGTGTTCATATTTTACTTAATATTGTAAGTAATACTGATTACTGAATGTATACTTAGCTGCAAATTCCTTATGTTTTTCTCCTTGTAATAATTTAATCCTTAAAAAAGTACTCATCTTGAAAGTACAATTTTTTTCATATGGGGAGTGTGAGTGTGGTTACCGTGTCTATTTTTGTATGTCTACATGTGGGGCGAGGATGTGAATATTTGTATGCTTGTGTATATGTGTGCTTGTTCGTCTACGTCTATGTGTCAGGTCGGGCCATAGACTCCGCCTCACTCATTATCTTATCGCCCCCCCACCCCACCACCATGCCCTGCCGGTGGAGGATGCCCCCGGCAACCGGTGCGTTGGTGGTTTC
>JAOVVA010000048.1:16936720-16952012 GCA_028565275.1 Leiocassis micropogon
TGTGACACATATCGGATATGTTCCATGTCCATGTAAACAGGAAAAAAACGCATGCATTCCGATATTTCGAGATCGGTGTCAGGCCTCCTTCATATGTGGAAATAAATCCGATATAAATCAGATATGTGCTAATGTGATTGTAAACATGTAAACAGACAGATCGGATTTTCTGAGGCATTGTGTTCTGTACGTCACATTTGTCCATCTTGGCTAGTGTGTAGCGCAAGAAACTCCCTTTAAGTATGCGCGATGTTTCAGATGGTAATGGCAAGTGTAAACATTTGAATCGGATATGGGTCATAGAACGTGTAAACAGACGGTCAAAAAAAATCTGATGTAGGCAACAAATCAGAATTGGGCATCGAGACCTTCAATGTAAATGGGGCTTTATTCAACCATTAATGGCAAACCTCAACTTTCATTATTGGGAGTCTTATTTAATGAGGAACACTTATTTTATTTATGTATTTATAGACAATACTTTTATCTGTTTATGTATTTATTTTCACTTAGAAAATGTGAAGTGAAATCCTGAAATCTTGTATCATTACAATTAAGACTTCCACTCTCAAAGATATAACGCCTGCAAAAATGCATCTGCTTTTCTAGTTTGGCACAGAACATAAAACAAGTGACTTCAGAAGTCATTGAAAAGCATCTCATGTTTCTGCCTTACACCAGGGGTATTTCTCAAGTGGTTGCTTGTAGTTACTTTCATACATAGAAGGGAGGCAGGAGTTTCCTAGTCACCTTCTGTCACTGATGGATTTTTTTTTTAGTGCTTAAACCTTAGCATGGATAAGCTATCTATTTAAATTCTTTATTCAGTAGATGATAAAAATTTCATTACAATAATAACACTACTACTACTACTACTACAAATAATGATAATGATGATGATAATAGATTGTATTGACAAGTTATGTCTCCTTTCTTGAAGTGCAAATCAATTAAAAAAATTTTTTTTAAAATAAGTTTTATAAACACCACAGTGCAGCTGAATTCCTAAATCAGAAGGTGTGCAGAAGTACTAGCTGTAAAATAACCTAAAACATTACTGTTTTTGCAGCACAAGCTTTACAGTAAAATTCACAATATGATACACTCGATATAAGGGTAATACTAAATGCATTAAAAAGGTATGGTGGTGTTTAACAAATAAAATAATAATTAACTAAGGTCAGGATTAAGTTGCAAAAAATTGCATATGGTCTGAATAAAATAAAAATTGACTCCAGGTCAATAACATCCAGTATTACAACACGCCAGTATGGATTGTTTTTTATACAGCAGCACGTTTTTTTTTTTTTTTCATTATTGTGTCAAAGGCCATTAGAGGAGCAATGTCATCCATCAAAAATCGTGAAACGGGCATTATTTGAGGAAAGGCCAAAGAGGTTTCATATCCATAAAAATGTGAAACGTGTATATTTTAGCATATGTATTTCTTTTTTTTGCTTAGACTTCCACTTTAGCTATATAGAATGTTGTATGGGGGGAAAAAAGACATCACATACATCATACGCTTTAATGTCACCCTGCTTTGGCCACATTATGCTATTGTGAATCAAATAAACAGTGCAATCCAGGGAAGTGGCCTTGTTTTATATCTGTTTTCTCTCTTATAGGATGACTATGTGGAAGCTCTTACCAGACTCCACTTAACGGTATCTCGGGCCTACCGCGTCAACCCTGAAATCAACTTCGAAGTGTTCATCCATAAAGTTGACGGCCTATCTGACGACCATAAAATTGAGACACAGAGGGATATTCACCAGAGGGCTAATGATGACCTGGCTGATGCCAGCTTGGAGAAACTGCATCTTAGGTAAGCTTTTTTTTTTTTTTTTTTTTTTGGCTTGAATGCAGTGCATTTGTCTTTCTGTGAAATTGTGAAATACTAAGCAAATCAAATGTCTTCACAAAAAGCATTACTGTTGCTGTTTCATCACCTTCTCCCCAGTTTCCAGTTGCCCTCTGTGATGCCGGCTTTTGCAATATTAAGTTTATAAAAAATTTAATACATGCTAAACAGTGCCGCTATTGCATAAATAGTGTATTGCAATAGAATTTGCTACTTTCATTGGGTCATAGGTTTGCACAGTGGTAAAAATAAAAACTGCCTTTCCAGAGATTCACAGTACAAAGTTTACGTAAACCAATAGTAAAATACCAATGATGTCTTGCAATTTTACTTGTAATATAATTTAAGAAAAGAAAAACTATTTGGTATGTTAAACAGGGTAATGGATTAGTAGCTTTAGCAAATATTTATCATATTCCAAGGTTCTGCAAAGATAAAACTTATTTTGCTTTGGCATCACCGTGAGTGCAGCTCAGCAACATATGTGACAAGGACTTGGGATTGTTTGTTCCTGACTTGCTTTTGCCCTGAGAGGAAGAGTAAAATGCATACCACATGTTCTGCATGCTCTGATCAACAGTGCCACATTCCCCTTAGGCTCTGGTCTAAAGATGGCTCAGAATGGCTGTGGACCGGCTTAAGTTTGATTAAAACACAAATCTTAATGTGTTAGATTTATTGTAAATAAGGAAAATTTAAGTACATGCTATGTGTGCGCATGAGTGTGTGCTGGGCATTAAACATTAACTGGTCACAATGGGATATCATCAAAGCTGCTGAGACTCTTGTAATCCCCCTGTGTTTCAGCAGGTCCCTTAATTCTCAGGTTCAAAACCCAGCTCTATACTTTAATCATTTAAATAATTCACTTCGTCAATTGCTGTAGTTATTTCTTAGTTTAACTTGCCACTGTTTTTATGTTAATATTATCTCCGACCTTATTTCTGTGTATTTTCTACACTTCTGTATTAAAGTAAAAAAGAAATGTTTGGTACATTTTAAGACTTTTTCCTTTTGTGTGGATTTGTATTATTATTATTATTATTATTATTATTATTATTATTATTATTATTGTGCCTACTTCAAATTTTTTCATCAGTCGCTGTTGAGTTTGAAAAATGTGTCCAGCAGATCTTTTGCTTTATGTATTTATTAATCTGGGAGTATGAGAGTTAAATGTCTTCATAGACTAGGTGCATTAGGTTTGATGTGTATGCACTTGAGCTGACATTTGTTTTCACTTTCTTTGGAAAAGGGCCGTCTATATGTATTAGTTTTCATGGCCTTGCACTCAGGTACACACGTGACTTAGTTTACCTATGTGACTTTTTAATATTCTTTTATTGTTGTAAGCTCCAGTCAGTTGAAAGGACAATTAGGACCACAACAGATTATCAGTTAAAAGTACTATATTTTTTGCCCATCTAATTTATTTATATATATATATATTTTTTTTTTTCTTTTTTTCTCCAGCTTCTATTTGACGAGTATCTACGATCACTCTATATTTGAGGCGTTCAGTAAAGTGGTTCAGAAGCTCATCCCTCAGCTACCCACCCTGGAGAACCTTCTCAATATTTTTATTTCTGTATGTACTTTTAATTACCTTTTTCATACAATATAAGCTTTGGGTTTTAAACATGTTTTAAAATCACATAGAAACTTCTGCATTAAGCATGTTTGACACACAGTTTTCCTCTATACCTTGTCTGCTTTTTGCTGACAGAATTCAGGGATTGAAAAGGCTTTCTTGTTTGACGTGGTTAGTAAGATCTACATCGCCACAGACAGTTCACCAGTGGACATGCAGTCCTATGAGCTGTGCTGTGACATGATTGACGTGGTCATTGACGTATCTTGCATATATGGGTAAGTCTGTAGATTCCGAGTTCATTTATAAATGCAGGTTGTATGTCAGTTGTCTGAGTATTTTTTCCAGGATTATTTTCTTGGTTTTTGTTAATATGCATATGCAATTAATGTCAGTTTATGTTAGTTTATCTTTACCCTATGCTATGTTCATATCTGTTGGTAAGGGTGTCTAACACATTTTCTTTTTTTGTTTTATTGATGCAGGTTAAAGGAAGATGGCAGTGGCAGTGCGTATGACAAGGAGTCAATGGCGATCATTAAACTCAATAACACCACCGTTCTCTACCTGAAAGAAGTCACCAAGTTTCTTGCCCTTGTCTGTATTCTTAGAGAAGAGAGCTTCGAGCGAAAAGGTTAACATCTTTTCCTCCTCTCATTTACTCCTTTAATTAAAGTTTACCACTGCCATTAAATATTCTTATTGAACATTTTACATGAGCGTGCCAGATTGCGGTCCTGGAGGATCACACTCCCATGTGGTTTTTCACACTTCCAACACGCCAGATTTATTGCAGTGTATTAAATGCAAAAAAAAAAGTGCTGACTCTGCAGTAAAGTGGCTGTTTACATCTGTATCCTATCTGTCCTGTATGGAATGATTTTCATTTGTATTTGGCTGATCCTTCATTGCTACATAGCGGCAAGAATGATAATTATGATCAGATGTTAGGTTATTGCAATTGTTTCACCATAAGATTTTTTTATTGCATGATTTTAAAAAAGACTAAACAACTAACTAATTTAAATATATGATTATATATGCACCCCCGCTTCTATGTAATGTGTGTGTTGGATATAAACAGTGGGCTGTGTTTTAGTAAAAAAAAAAAATAATAAAATGATTGCATGGTTTGACACATACTGTTCTTCTCTTTGCATTCTAGGCTTAATAGACTACAATTTCCACTGTTTTCGCAAAGCGATTCATGAAGTATTTGAGGTTGGTCTGTCTACACCGAGGATGAGAGCCCAGGCAGCTGGAACGCCCTGCATGATGAAGACAGTGACACTGAATGGCACCCCCAGGAGCACTGTGTAGAGAATGCATAGATGAGAGAAGGACACGAATAGAGGAAGAGGGAGTCAGTGGAAAAAGACAGAAAGACAATAAATGGGAGGCGCACTGCCATGCCAACCATTTTGCCTGCTCCCTAATGCCTTATACACAGTGCAAAGGACTCTAAAGCCTCTGAAAGAAAAGACAGAGCAATGGGGTGGACGGTTACAACATAACGGGGTAAGCAATAGGATAGAAGGGAAGCTGCACAAAGAGAAAGCCCTATTTGTGTTATTTAATGGCATTAACAAACTGGTTTAAAAGAATAATACTAGACCGCAATCAAATGATGAGAAATGCAAGCCGAGGGGAACGCAGTGTGGTCCTCTCTGCGAAAAGCCTTCACACACTGACCGCTACCTGAGCAACAAAAGCTGATTGAACCCTGTACTGTTCTACTCCTAGCCTCATGTGCTGATTCTAAAAAGCATTTGGTTTAATCCAATAGCAGAAAATGTGATGGTACTTGCTTTTGGGTGCTGATCTGAGAGCCAAGCTGGCTGAGTGTCCACAAGAATGCTTGTGAAGCCTTATATAGAGGAGACTTGCCTGATGCAAGTACCTGCTTACAATATTAACCTAATCCTATTTCCTAAGCTGTTGCTTTTTTTAAAGGTTTTCCAGGGAGTGTGAAAAGGGATTAAAATACATTGTGTAGCCTTTCTGTGTATAAAAAGGAGGTGTGCGCGCATGTGTATTTATGTACATGCGTACCTTTCCTGCCTAATGAGGCTCATGGATATGTTGTGACCTCACACACAGGGCTGGACGGTGGTAACAAAATAATTGTATTTTTAAAAATTAATAATTAATTGAAATAAATAGTTATTATTGTCTCCAGAGAAACCCTGATGCTTTATTAAAGGACAATGATTGAACATTCACAAAGCACTCATTAATTGTGTAGTGCTGTTTATAAACGTTAGGGTTTATCAGCCAGCTGCATTATAATCATAAGTGGAGTCAGTCTTTTGCATCGAAATGACTAAAGTCCAAAGCTGTTGTTTCTGCTATTTAGCGGTTTAGCTGTGCAGCCCTTCCTTCTCACACAAAATGTTACAAAACAGGGAAATAATTGTACAGTTATGCGGTAGGACACTGTGATTGCGCTCACTTTTTGTTTGGTTGCTTGGTCTCGGAGACTCCGCACATCTCCACACACAGTGGTTTGAGTCAGAATGAACTACATTCCAATTGTGTGGCGCCAGTATCTTCTATCACTGACCTTCACTTCTATCACTGACTTTCACTGTTTTATTTGGTGTAAAAATAAATCATAAGGGTAAACATTGTAGCTGATGTGATACCATGCTCATTCCACACATGTCTGCTGAATCCATGTAACATTTTTATGTTGAGTTGTAAGGGGATGTGCACTAACCCAGTAAAGGAGAAATCAAAGAAGGAACAACCAAATCTCTCATTCTAACTTTACTAGAGTATTTCTAGATCTCTTACAATTTTTGCTTTTTAGACTGCATATGAGATTATATCTGGCTTATGTTGTGCTAGAAATGTTACCATTCACAAAAAATAAAACATGCACTGAAATCATCCTGGCTGGTGTACTGTAGCTACCTTTCACATCAGAAGCATTGGTTGGTTTAAACAGAATGCAAACTTCACTTCCAAATCCATCTATCTTTGACACAAATCCTGTTCATGAAGTTTGGCATTTCCTTCAGTGTGCTGTCTGCTCATATATGTAGCAATAATCCCTTTTCTTAAAGGTCACCAATTATGTAAAATTCACATTTTTGCCATTTTTAGACATTCAGATGGGTCTCCAGAGTGTGTGCACAAACCTAAAAATAAGGGGGGAAAAATTTCGGTTTGAGGTTTGGATTCTCTACTGTGACCTCATATAAGTAAACGCTCTGCGCCTGTCTTGTTTAGATTTGCTGTTCTGTATTTGGACATGGCTCAGCAGTAGTTCATTGACAAACATCGAATCGCTGCATTCAGAGAAGTGAACTAAAGAGATTTTGAGAGAGTCTGAAACTAGCTAATGGGGATTTCACTAGAGTATCAACAAACACTTTGGGGGAGCTCTAAGACCTACTGTATTGTTAACTTGGCTTAAATATCTCATTTTATTTTGTCTTCATCTTATGTTTGAGTTTGTGGTCTAGATTCTGTAAGTGATCTGGGAGAAATCTCGGGGGAAATTCTATCCTGCTGATCTCTGTTAATTTGGTGTCCATGAACCAAAACCAGGTAGTCAGGGATTATTTTATTCAGTTATTCAGTTACATCCATGACACAACCCACTACTCTCAAAGCTACTAGTCATAATTGAGTTCTTGCTGTCATTGGTCTGTTTATGTAGTCACATGGTTTGAATGGCACGCAGTCCATGATGGGTCTATGATGGTATCTAATATTTATTTATATCATAATTTATATTTATTTATATATATATATATATATATATATATCATAATAAAGTATAATAAATACACAAATTATTGTACAATTTTCACTAATGTTTAAATATGTATACAATAATTTGCATGGTTCATTTATAAACAGTCCATGGCTAGAAAACATTTGAGAACCCCTTGAATAGGAGAATAGTCCAATACAGAGAAGAGCCTCATGAGAACAAGAATAGGTAAGAATAAGGAAAAAGAGAAAGTGCTGAATGTAAAAGTTTAAAGTAAGGCATATTAGTAATAAAATCCATAGGTTAATTAGACATTTAATATTAATTATGAGTTTTAGTTAAACATATATCTGGATTAAAGATGGGTTGCTATGCATTGTTTATGCATTGTTTCTATAAAAATATAGTGACTAAAGATGGCTGTGTTCTAATCTAAAAGCTTTAGTACATTGCATACCAAAGTTTTTATATAGCTCAGAGAGTGGTGTGTGTATGTAGCTCTTTTTCACCTCCAGGTCTTATGTCTGCTATTGTGAAGAAGGTAGAATAAAATGTTTCTCTGGCAGACTGGTTCTATCTGAAGTAAAACGAAACTGCTCACATTTCTGGGATTATTTGATTGTGTGTTGGTTTGCAAAACGAGACTTATGGGGTGACTGACCTTTGCAGAAACAGTTTTTTTCTCCAGTCTGGTGATCCTGAAGTATTGGTGAGCTAACGCAACTCTGCTGATCTCAGCTACGCCATTGATGATTAGAGAACGCAGAATTCATACTCTTTTTCTTCTTCTATTTTCTTTTTCTTCTTATTTTTTTTCTTTTCTTTTTTTTTTTTAACTAAATGTGTATGTGAGATTTAACCTGAGCTATGGAAACATGCTCTAACAGTGTTGAGCCTTTGTGACAGGAGAATATGCTTATGAATTCAATGTTCTCTTGCTAATACTGTTAACAGGCTATGAATTAGCACAACTGTATACTGCATTGTGTAACAGAATAGTTTGCATATTTTAATGCGAGCTTGGCATTTGGAACGTAAGATGCTGGAGAAGCCAATAAGCCTCGCAGCTATTGTCACGAGTCATTATGAAAAGTAGGCACGGCAGTTAAAATCCACTTCCACACAATTTAGATGCAATGAAACAGTGACAGAATTTTATCCACTTCATTAAGCTACTAATTTCTGGTAAATATTCAGCAATAGATCCTCTAAATGGCTTCCTGCTGCCCTCAAGTAGCATGCTGTTTCACCGCACATTGTCTCGTCTGCCTGCAGTATTGTTTACCTTAGAATGACTAATTTCTTACTAAAGCATGGAAATAAACCAATTTAAATCAAATGTCATGGAGTTAGCTATATGAAGTGTTTATATATGATGGCATATCTCAAAGTCCTTAATGATTTATAGCTTGGAGTTCATTTTTATTAAGTTGCTCTTAGTTTCGGAAGTTACATCAAATATATATGTTTACATTTATTTATCAGAGGCAGCACTGACTCGGGCGACTCTAAGCTTTTTGTTGATTAGTTCATAATTGAATAGCTTATAAAAAAGAGCAGGACAAAATGTATCTGTTTATTTATATATACCTAGAACCTAAACAGATTATTATTATTATTATTATTATTATTATTATCTGCAATGGTGGTAGTAGTATTCAATTAAATAACATGAAAAAACTACAGAATTACAGTTTTAATTTAAATTAGAAAAATGCAGTTCAATAATCAGTATAATTAATAAAAGACAGTAGGAAGTACAGAAGAACAATTAAAGACTGCAATAATGTGAAACCCCCTTTTAAAGCTTAATTTAAAATAATATAATTATGTTGACAAATAAGTGAATGGTTACATGCTAAAGTAAAGATACACAGAATTACTAATTCAGAAACCTATTCAGCTAATATTGCTTGCTTTCATCGCGAACTGATGTAGAAGACTTAGCTTTCATGGCCACACTATTTAAAAAAAGAATCTAACACTGATTTCCCTGGTGCAAGCACATGAGTCATGTCTAATATAGCGAGCAGATTCTGTAGTTCTTGCTTGTAAGGCCAAAGACATCTCCTTGTTTTTGATATTTGAAGTGAGCAAAGTTTACAGTTTCCACAAAACTGTATATGGCATATTTGTTGGGAGTTGAAGTCACTCTGGTTTCCATCCTTCCAGCATGTTCATGGTTTAATTGTTTTTCAGGACAAAATATATAATTTTTTTTTAGGTTTTAAAAATAACCGTTATGAAATATCCACTTTTTTTTTTTTTTTTTTTACCATTATTAAAATTAATCCATGCATCTGTGGTGTGGTGCTTTTTAACTATTTCCAGATCTCCAAGTAATAAATAGTAACACATTCTAAAAAAAAAAAAATGTGGTTAGTTAATTCATTTTAATAGTATTGTATGCAGATCTCCCAAAGCTGTGGCCTCCATCACACCTATCCACTCGTACACAAACTGTAGCTCCTCTATAACCAAGCTCTTTGTTTAGATGTTTAGATTTATAAATTAAAATTATCTTTACTAGCATCTACTGTACATGACTAAATACTGCTCTTTTTGCCTATGTATTTTCTTATTCCTTCCTCTGATCTTATAAAAGAGATGCCGAACAAAATGTCATTATACAATATCTTATGTTCATCCTTTTTCAAAGTATAAATAGAAATAAGGGTGAGGAAGGTAATTGAACTAGTACTACCTATGGGTTAATAAAAATGTATATGAGTACGAGCAGATATTAGGAAATCCTGCGGTTATGTGTCTCAGTGTGCGGTCCAGCTGATGTCCCATTCTGTACTCACTAGATGGAGCCAGTGCTCTGATTTGGTTCTTGATGAGTGACTGTTTAGCCTGAGGTTCTGTAAGGACCCAGTGTGTGTTAGCAGACATGCAAATGAAATGTTAACATCACACAGTTGTACAGAGGGGAGGGGGAAGGGAGCAGCATGATGTACAACTGTAATTTGGCTGAATAGCAGTCCTTGAAATTGCTTTGCTTTATCAAAACTGATGCCACACTTCCCATCCTCACCACTGGCAGACACTAATGACCAATTGCTAATAAGTGGAAACATCCGTGGCCTTTTTTTTCCTTTTTTTTTGTTCTAACTAATAAAATTTTCTATTTTATAAATATCTATGTTCACTCCTGCTGTAAATGATCTCACGAGGCTATTTGAATCAATTTTTTTAATCGACTTGTTCAGGGATTCTTCTATCATTAATTGCATTTTATTTAATAATAAATTTCGGCTTGAGTTTCATTTAAAAGAGTGTGAGATTTTGCCTTTTACAGGCCACAAATAAGAATAATTTTATTCTTTACAAGCATGTCCACTTTATTAGGAATACCTGCATATTCATGCAGATATACCATTATGCAGTCAACTATGTCATGTGGCAGAAGTGCTAAAATCACGCATATACTGTACAAGTCAACTGCTTGAGTTAATGTTGGCCTCAAACATAATGGAAAACATCTTTTACCATCGATGACTGTTTGCGGCCGGCTTAATCCAGAATCAATAGCTACACAAAAATGATGCTCAAAACTAAATAAAACAAATGTAAGTTATTTCTAAAATACTCAAAATAGCATGTCTAGCACCAACACTATACCAAAGTAACCAACATCACATATTCCCTGATCTGATGGTTTGATATAAGCCATACCTGAAGCTCTAGATCTGTATGCATTGTGCTGTTATCACATGATTGGTTGATAATTGCAAGAACAAGCAGGTGTGTTTCAAATAAATTGAAGGTACATTTAGGTACCTGTATAGGTGTGTATCAGGGGTGGCAAACTATGTTTCTGATCTTGAGTTCATATCACATCATGACTTTATAATTTTATGTATTATAATATACATAATTCCAGAAAAGAAAACATTGACTCCCATATTAAAGCTTTTATGAGTTTCATGTTCCTCACTAAAAAAACCTTGATATGAACAGGAGCAGAAGTGGCCATGATTCATTCAGTCCCGTTTAAGCACTTTTAATGGTTCACTCAGAAGCCAAGAGAAGAGAACAGAAGCCACCCTGTATGTGTGACAGCAGGAAGACAAAAGACAGGACAAGGAAGGAAGGGCGGAAGGAAGAACGAGGGATAAACAGAAGGGTTAGAAAGTGAGAACGAGTAAGCGAAGGGGAGGGAGAGAGTGGCAGCAGTCTCCTGTATTTTTGTAGGAGGGCATCAGAGCATGTCAAGCCAGGGCAGCCAGCCAGCAGTAAGCTAATGGGCAATGCACGAGCGGCTGTGACTAAAGTAGCAGCGACAGATGCCATTATCTCAGCCTCATGCAGATACAATGCACAGGACAGCACAGTCAGGCCCTTGGACAGGCTCAGACTCTAAACGAAGAGTGTGTGTGTGTGTGTTCCCCTATGCTTGTTTAAACTTAATGGAACACGAAGGAGAAGCACTGGATAATCGCTAGCACAAGGATGTTCTGTTCCCCTTGTCTGAACCCGTCCACAATCGGTGCCTCCAAGTGAAGCTGCCTGAGTGTGTGACTATGTATACACACTCTAGTTCCAGCTCTAGAGCTTCAGAATTCTACTTACTCGTCTCTCATTGCCTATTCACGAGGATCATGAAAAACATATTGCATGCTCTGTGCTCTCATCAGACCCAGCTTTAAAATATTCTGTTCTCGCTTCACTAGGGATATTCTGGTCATAGATAGGGGTAGAAAAAGGGGAGTGTGCGGTGCGTGTTCGAGTCCAGTGGGCTTAGTCAGAACCTGAGTTGTTAGACAGTATTTTTCCGGGTGTAACAAATGCGAAGCATGCTCGGTGTGGTGCAGTCATGTGGGGCAGTACAATGTAGCTCAGGGAAGGTTGTTGACAGTGGATTGTCACTCTTCAAGTCATTTGCCTGTCTCAAGTCAGATGTGAAGCTGCCAAAGCTCTGAAATGGGAGGAGGGGCAGGAAAGAAGTGGCACGCTCGTAAGTGTGTGTCTTTTCCTTTGTAATCTGAATACAAGGCTGTCTTCTTATCAGCTTCTTTTACTTGTACTTTTATTTGAAGCTTATGTTTCTCTATAATATACCAGTACAAGTACAATGCTATTATTTTCTGTAAATGTAATTTTTTTTTTAGCTTGTGAAAAATTTGTATTTGTGTAATAAAAGGGTTTGATTTACTGTATAATAACATGCTGCAGTGATGTCAAAACGAAATAAATGATTGTGGTCACTCTTAATCATTTATTGATTGATCAATTTATTGATCAGTTTATTAAACAATTCCTTTAAAAAAAATTCTATTATTTATTGAAAATCTATTGAAAAAGTTTGAATCAGCAATTTTCTTTTTTTCCTCCACTGAACAGAATTTATTTATCCATAGTTCCGTACCAGGCCAATTTTATTTGATCCATGTCACATAGGGTTAAAACTGAGTTCAACTATTATTTTATTTTGTCTAGAATTTTTAGTAATGTCCTCACCAGATCTAAAGTTGTTGCCCCAGGCAACTAAATTAATTAGCATGATTTTTTCCCCTCAAAAACATACTTAATACTTTTGTAGTTTTTCAAGTTATTTCCAAACCACATTTGAAATAACAGTTTGTAAATCAACAGGATCTGGTCTGTTACAATTAGTTATTTTCTATCCTGTATTGCTTTTAATGTTTTAAACAAATGAAACACTGCAGCTTTTTATCTATTTTGTTATCTTGTATGGGATAAATTGCGACTTTGCAGAAATCACAGCCACATAATTCTTTAAACTGGGTTTATAACACATGAATTTTGTCCTCATTATAGCAATGATTCAGATGCAGGTTTGGCTGCAGCTCCTCAATGGATGACAAATGAATTAATTTGTTGTAGGAGTGTGAGTGCCAGTAAAGGGTCTATTTAATAACAATGTAATGTGTGCGGTCAAGAAAAAAGGCAGGTTGCAATTATTCACATTCGTGTGCCTCTTTTCATCTGTGCGTGCATCATCACATGCACTGGTGCAAACAGTAAGAGTCTGTCTGTTTTGCTCTTGTTGTCTCCAAATATAGACCAAGCATGTGTTTTTGTGTAAGTGCAGTCTGTTCGTTTGTTTCGGCGACAACAAGAAGTTAGGTAATTTGTACTCCTATATTTGTTTAGCGTTTGTTCTCCAGTTATTTAATGCTTGTTTTTATAGATTGTTTAATAACTAAAAATCTATTATAAATGTTCCGATGGCTGGTATTTGTATAATGTGCATTTTAAAAGGATGACAGTGTTTGCATGGGTTTCCGAGTGAGGTGTTATTTTGACCACTAGGTGCAGCTACAGAGTGCATTTCCATAGAGAGCACAGTGACGAGAGAACACGTGCACTGAGGTGATAAAGTAAAGCTTTATTCACACCAGCAGGTACAGTATATTGCTCAATAATCCACAAATACAGCTGAACAGAATCCATTTGTTCCCCAGACTGCATCCAAGAACCCATGCCAGCTGATGAACATGTAGATTTTTGTGTTATGGTGTGGGAAAAGCAGCTCAAACCACAATTTCCCAGTGTACGGTAAATAGCAAACCTATCTTGAGTCTCTGGATAGGACATGGCTACCAGATACAAATATGGGAATAATAATAATAATAATAATAATAATAATAATAATAATAATAATAATAAAGTAAGCACATTTTTTCTTTTTCACCTTGAGGATCCAGAGTAGAACAAAGGCCAATTTTCTCCATTATGAAGCACAATGTTGAAGCACAACTAAAGTGCCATCAGAATAAAAAGGAAGTGTTCCGTTATGAGTACAATAATGTAACTGTCTGGTTTCATCTATTTGTCTGAACATAAGAAATTATCCTACACTGGGTTTGAGTCAAATGCATGACTTTGCATATTAGGGTGACCAGGTTCATCCCAGTGCCTTACTTGGGGTGACAATCTCGGGTGGAGCAACCTATTAACCCCAGCCTAAAAGAAGTTACATGATACATGATGTAAGGCATTAAAAAAAGGCAGCATTAATGTTTAAGCTACAAAAAGCCAATCGCTATCATTACATTAGCCTATTTAATGTATGCCATAAATCCAGTGTTATGTCTGCAAATAATGAGCATCAAGTTAATTCTGTTTGTTTAGAAACTCACTAAACCTGCTTGCTCCAGCATTACAGTAGTAATCCTTGCTGTCAGAAACTTTCAGATTTTCCAGAAATTAATTATGTAATGGTTGTTCTGTTAATTATTCAAACTAGACAATCAGAGAGAGTTTTATCGAGCAAATTATTATTATTATGAACAACAACAAGCTAAATGTCTTACTAAAATGGTCAGATGGATGGCCATACTGCATTCTCTGGTCGCCCTGGCCATCTCTGCCCACCCCTTAGCTACACCTAATACAGTGCATACTAAACTTCTATCTCACTGTATTTCAGAGGAAACCAGAGAGGGAATTTCCTTGCTTTTCAGTAGCAGATGGAAAACACTGACATGAGAAAAGTAAGTGTACCTTGATGGGGAAAGAAGTTATCTTAAGGGATACAAAATCGATCCTCGGGGGGACATCCAGTAGACGAGAAAGACTAAAAACACCAGTCCTCCCTCAAAATGTAACCCCTTTAATGAGAAAAAATGTTTGCTACAAATGGCCTCGCTCAGCGTCTGAAGATCATGAGCATGTACTTGCGTATAAAGCAAGTTAGAAATACAAAAATACTTACAGCTGACTGCTGATCCTCGGACACTGGAGAGAGAGAGTGCTGTTCCTGGAAATCTTAGATGTGCCTCCGGTGGCCACGAAAATAAATGGATTAGGATGTAGTGGTTTCCTGAGACTATATTGTGAAAATAATCTTAGAAGTTAAGCATCGTCTATGCACCGACTCAGCAAATATGCCATGGGTTGTTATAGGAGTCAATTCTCTACCTTTTCAAGCTGCAGTACCGAAGCTATCAGTCTCACCTTGGTATCACACCTCGGTATGGAGCGGCTCTGTGTGATGTGTTAAACGAGCATATGCACATTTCAATACAGTACATGTGTCGGTGCACATCTCTTCTACTATGTGTTAGTAAAAATAACAGAAGAGGTATGGTGTACATGAAAACATTCTCTCTCTCTCTCTCTCTCTCTCTCTCTCTCCCTTTCT
>JAOVVA010000048.1:16954077-16966670 GCA_028565275.1 Leiocassis micropogon
AAAAAAAAAAAAACTATCTTTCTGAAATTAGCCTGGAGGTACAGTATGTCACTAAGATTTTATTTCATTGCTTTGCATGATACTTGCAGTTAATCTCTTGTTCTTTAGTCATTTCAGAACACAATTGAAAAATGGTAAATGAATCTTGGTGTGATATATTAACAGACATGAAATTTGTGCCACTTTAAATTTAGTGTTATGAAAACACTTATACATTAACATGTCACCGAACCACTCCTGCTATTAAATTGTCTTTATATATTTCAACTTTTAAAAACTTTCTACAGATTTTTGTTTGCACACTACCTCAGGAACAGAGTATGTGAGGATTTCTGGAGTTTCTCTGCCATTTTAAACTGTTGCCTCAGACATGAGATTATTTGAAACAATACAAGGATTATCTTGAATTATTGGTGATTAATGATCTAATCCACATAGAGTACGATATAGTATACATCACTCACCTATTGTATATTTGTGTTTCAAATATTAATAATAGGTACTGATGAGGTTTGTTTTAGTATTTCTTAATAAGAATTAATTTTCTGCCTTTTCAGTTTCTAATATATTATTATATTATATATTATATTATTTGCCATAGAAATTATTTTAAAAAAGAATGAAAGCATCAGATTTGGTTTATTCCATACTCAGATAATAGAAAAGAAAGTGTTTGTCTTGTCTTGATTTAATCCTCATGTATGTTGTTTTCACATAGTAAAAGTGTTTTTTAAAAAAAAATTTTTTTTTACCACAGGTGCAGGTGCGTTTCTGAATGCCTTTGGCAAGGGCAAAAAGCAGAATGGCTGCAAAAACAAGAAACAAGTAAACACAAGGTCACAACTTTTTGAAAAGGAAAAGGTTAGTCAAAATGTTCTTAAAGCAACCTAGTATGTCATGTTCGACTTATAATTGTACATAAGGAATATTTGTATTTTATACTTTTCAGTAAATTCTACTTGGATATTTGACACTGAGCTAAGAATTCTGCAGTATGAAATTTACATGCTTTAACTAAGCATTATTTTATGACCCTAATGCAAATTAACCAAATCTAGGTTTTAAACTAGCGATATTATTTAAATGTCTACAATTTAAATTTAAATATGTTTTAGATTCAAAGATCTATTTTTTCTTATATACCTAACATATTAGGTTCCATCAGTGACCAGTCCATCAGGCTAATATAAATAATAATCTGAATAGCTGTGATTTGTGATTTGTGCCACTATAGTAATATGAAGAAATCAGAAATCAACCCCTTTTTATTCTTCAAGCGGCCCTGCATGTTCCTGGGGTCTGGTTTTAGAACCACTTGTATATAACACTTAATTAATGTGCAGAGAAAATAGCAAGTAGAAAGTCACAGGAGAGAAAAGAAGATGAAATATGTTTGTGGAAATACATGATTTAATGAGCGACACAACTTGTTTGGAAACACTGCCTGCAAATCAACGAGTGTGAGCTAGTGTATTTAGTTTAGCAATGTATGTCGAGTTTAATAGCTGGAAAGACAGCATTTCCTTTGCACACACACACTGTGTACATTATTTGAGTGACAGCTGCGTATAATGTCTATCGCCGTGTTCCTTCCTCATGCCTTTCAGACCTTTTAAGTAAATATCACACTTTTTTCTTCTCTTTCAGCTCATATTTTAGCCTCAAAACACACACTGGGTGCTGGGTGGAATGCTGGATGAAATATAAATGATAGCTTTATCAATTAAATGAATTATATTAATATTAAATATTTGATTGCCATTGCTTTTGTATTTCAACTTACAACTTTAAGTGTAACGAGACAATACTTTTAATTTAGAAAAAGCTTTATTTTATTTTATTTATTTATTTATTTATTTATTTTACAGTTTTTGTTTGTTTGTTTGTGTTTTTCACACATGTTTTATACATTAAATAAACAATAACGCTGACTGGTGTACACCAGGCTAGGACAATTCCATATGTATGCATGCATGCTTGCATGTTTGATTTCAATATTTCTTATGGACAAAGTTAACTGGTTCTTTTTGTGCTAGCAATGCACTAATGAATGTAGCTTCATGATAGCTTTAATATAATTGCCCTTAGGCCTTATTTGGGTCATAAGACTATATAAGCATAATAAGATTCTTTCTCTAATTTAAAATTTATTTTTTCCCCCTAACATTCGGTTTGGTTCTATATGTTACTAATGTTATCCAAATTCTAATGTTAATGTCACTAAATATGAGGGAGAAATATATAAAGAATGCAATGGTGCATATATTCATATACTGTAGATGTATTGTATATTCCATATTTTAACCTCATAGAATTTTGCCCTATAACCTCCCAGTCTCTGTTTTATTACAAATGTGCTGAAACAGCCTTAAAAACAACAAATTCAGTTATAGACTGCACTGTAGGAGTGAAGGGTGAACTAAACCCAATATGAAGTTCAACAAAAATTTGAAGTTGCATTCAAATTTATGTGCATATAGAATGTTTCTACTAATATAATAGTATGTCCTGCTGTCTATTTTCTCTGGTTTGGTAGTGTCACTAATTCCATTATAAGACTTTGAAAATTATTTGAATCCTGCTGCAGGAAAAGTTGCATCAAAACACCATACTTAGAACCATAAGTGTTTTAGTATAGAACATTTGTGTGAGGTGCCTGTCTCAGAAAAAAAGATAATCTATACAATATACCAATTCCGAACCTAGAGTCAGTGTCCTGTAGGTTATGGTAAATCCTGAAATCAGGATGATGTAAGATGTACTCGAAAGGTATAATGTTTTCTACTTTTCACAGTGAATTGCCATCAGTAATTATCATGAATGGGAATTTACTCTGCTTCTGATGTACATTTGTAAAGCAAGCTTGATTTATTGGTATAGTTAACACCAGCAACTGCTTTATCCTGGACAGGGACAGAGCCTATGACTTGAATATGAGGTGGAAATATACCTTGATGGGACACCAGCAGAGGGTTGGTACCTGAGACCATTTATACACTCTTTCACACATTCACTCACACCTAGGGGAAATCTGTGGAAGGAAACTTGCATACATTTTGTTTATAACATTTGATTGCTTTATTTAGCTAAAGGTTAAACATGGTTCTGAATTTAGAGCGCTCATTTTAAAAATGTACATTTTTAGTTTAGAGTTTAGTTTTTACATTTAGAGTTTGTGCATTATTTTAAACACTTATCTTAACCAACTCTATGAAAAGCTACATTCATACTTATATATAAAAAAAAGTATATTTCCAAATTTGCAAATGTCACACACTTCTAATGAATCATAGTGTAAAGGGCAGGTTCTGACAAGCTTGGGGATGCATGCTTTTGTTTCCTGGTACGCATCACCTCTGCATTGCAGGAGAGCAGGCATACCATCAGGCATTCAGTAACATGAATAATTCTTTCACTGCCAACTTTTAAGGACGCACAGCTAGGTCACCAACCATTTTTACACCAAATAGTGAAGGTAAAGATCTAGTGAGCGTGAGGGGAAGATTCAAACTCACAATATAAACTGAAAGCAGAATATAAATCATACACAGAATGTGTCAGTCGTGCAAAGTAACACAGAAGAGATGCATTGTTTTTGTGCTTCAGTATGTTTTATGAATATTTTGTCTCTACTTGGGTTTCAGTGTTTTTGTCCAATTTAAATTTCATATAATTACATTTTCAAACTTTGCTTATTTTCCACTGATACAATCAACCTGTATTTCTCAGATTTCATTTACAAACACTGAATTGTAAAACATTACAATATAAACCGCAGTTTGTCATCATTGGTTAATAAGGGCTTTTGCTATAACAAAAAGTTATAGCAAGAAAGAAACTTCTCACAGCAGCCAGAGGAAATAAAACTGGAGGGATTTATTTTTAAATTACCACAGAAAACAAGAGGATGAATTGAGGTTAAGAAAAAAGTTGTTTAGTAGGTTCTAACCCTGATTTGTGCCTATTTCAACTTAAAAACTGATTATTACTGTATTTTTCGTAGTTGACAGTTCAGCAGGGATGATGCAATGTTGGTGCAATGTAATCTGTACATCTCTCTTACCCATTTCTGAAATAAATATGGATATAATTTTTTCTATATTATTATATTTATATGGCAAGGAAAGTGTTTGGCTATACTTTATTTGGGCTAAATGTCATTCTACTGGTAATTGCTTGTTTTCCATGCTAAAAGCTATTGTTTATCAGATTGTGAGCAAGAATGGGTGGCTGTATGTTGAATATACAGAATATACCTTTCTGACCAATTACATCAAACTATAAAGGTAAAAATACATGTCTATATGAATATTTTGAAACTCATTAGATAAACACATATTTTCTATAATTTGTCGAATGGTTTGGTCTGCACAGGGGAGCTGACAAATTCTGGGCCCCTTGCGAGTGTAATATACTGGGCTCCCAATACTGATGATTGCCATAGCATTTTTTAAGGAACCATATCACTCAGATGCCCTAGGAATTGTTCTTGCTTACCCCACCCCCCCAATGATGTGCACCAAAACAAAAAAAGGAAAAGCAAAAAAAAAAAAAAGGATGAGGAACCATTTAATTCAATTGGCAAAAAAGTTCTGAATTTTGTATTTCAAATTTAAGGAATGATTTATACTTTGATTATGCATTATAATCTGTACATTTTATGTTTTGTGTACTGTACATGTGCAGTCCTTGAGAGCTCTTTTTAAAATGTTCTATTTTCTAAGCTTGTGTTAGTTATACGCCTATTCATGGTAAGTAGTGAAAAATGTGGTAATGCAACGGAAATGAAATGTTCGGTTGAGTTTTCCATGTTTCTAAAGTACAAACATTAATAACAAACCAGTGGTGACAGTGGTTATGACAAACTCATAAAGGCAGCATCAGGAAGAAACCTTGAAAGATACCAGACACAAAAGGGAACACATCTTCTTTTGGGTGACATTGGATTGTTGAATTCTACACAATTTCTTTTCTACTACACTTGAATCAGTAAAACAGTAAAAGACTGTTCGATGCGTGTATATCGTAAATACTGTAAATATACTCACAGTTCTTAGAAATCTACAGCATGGTAGAGACAGGTGAGACAATCCACTGAATGAAGTGTGGATCATGAACATAAAATGAAGTGCAAATCTTATCCATGTGGGATCAGCAACAGCAGCAGAAATTCATGCAAAAACTCTGTTAGGTACCTCCCCACTGAACTAATTTAGCTTTCAGAGCCATGGTCATGAGTAGCATGGGGTGTAAGGATGATACAAGTTTCAGCCCTTAATAGCTGCCAAAGGTGGAGGCATTTCATCTGAATGTGAGTGAGTGTGATAATGATTGACATTTATGTCAAACCATCTTAAAAAAAAAAAAAATCAAATAGCTACCAGCATTCTTTAAGATAAAGCTAGCACACAGAGGTTACATTAAAAATGGATTGAATTGCCAAATATATTGACAAGCATGTACTGTATGTGCTTATTGTTTGTTGTTTTGTTTAATCACGTAAAGCATACAAAACACCATAATCCAGCCTTATGACCTTTTCATATTTTAATGTATGTAATGTTAATTTGTAAATATCATATGTAACTTCTACTTGAACAGTTCTCACATGGGTTACTATATGGGCCATATTTTCCATGAAATGTTTTATCAATGTATCTTAACTGTGCACTTATATCAAATAAGATAATTCAAGATCAAGGTTCTGATTTAGATTGGGTGTTTAACTTTTAGTCAAAACATACAATTAAATAACATAAAATAATTTTCCTTGTGTCTCATTTAGTCCTATTTTATAAGGAAGTCTATGATTGACATAGTACTAGACATCAAGCAGAATCTACTTGAAAATTCATAAGACATGCATGAGAACATTTCAGTCCTTGCTCTACTTAGGAGCTGCTCCAAACTGCAGATTTGATTTTCTCCCTGTTTGCGTTTTAGGGAGTGCATAATTGGTGGGCAATTTGCATTTCTGTTTTTCTCCTGCAATTACACCCATAACTCTTCATAAGTCATGGTGTCAGACTGTTCACCCCAAAGAGAAAAAAAGAAACATAAAATGAAATTTGTGGCATACTTAATAAACTTGAAGGAGATGGCTGGGTTTTTAAATGGAATAGGGACATGATGTGCACACTTAAAACAGCATAGCCTTTTCCTCCTTTTTTTTACACTTTAGTACTGACACCTTTTTTTTTTTGCTTCACTAAATGTCTAAAATGGATAAAGCTACAGAAGAGTAGTGTAAAGTCAATCAGTTTGTTTGTATCACATCTTATACAGTATGCAGGATATAAAGTTGCTTGGTTTGCACTATTTTCCTATTTGTCGGCAGATGCGTGCAGAAGCATGGTTAGTAACTGTCAAATCTGAGTGTAGTTGTGCCACAAATGATCACATGTTCATTACTTACGAACTTGAAAGTGATGGCAGGGACAATCAGCTGAATCATGGCTTAAGTCTGAGAAACCGGCCTTACTTGAAGAAAGTGAAGGAGAGTGGAAGAGCTCATGAATAGACGGATGAGAAATGTGCACATGGGAGAACCGGAAAAGAAAAGTAGTAAAAGAAAGGAGGAGGAGGTGGAAAAAGACAGGGATGAGTGGGAGAGGTGAGGTGAGGGGCCAGAATGACAGACAGAAAGACAGACAGCAGAAAAGGGGTGAGTGATGGAGGGTTGAGGGGATTGGAATGATAATGCAAGCGAACGGAGCAGTGTGTGAGGAAAGAGGTGAGGGAGTTGTAATGTCCAGCTGGCCTTTGCCTGGACACCTTATTAGACTCACACCATAGTCACACCAAATATTTAAGTGGACATGGGGGAGGAGTGTACGTCTGGATTAACTGCTGAACAGCTCTGCTCTTATGTGGAGTAGCAAGGGTTAGCACATGTGTGTTTCAGGGTAAGTCCTCTCAATGAAGGTGAGAGGGCAAAGGAACAGAAAGGAGGAAAAAGCATTTTGTCCCAGCGTTTGAAGTAGGATCAAATCAAATTGCACAACAAAACTGGATAATCGATAGATTCATTGAATGATAGATGATCACTTCTTTTTTTTATCTCTTAAACCAAGATCCAAAAATTTAGGGTTTAGGCCAGTTAAAGAATAAATGACAATTAAAACTAAGAAGTGAGTAAAATACACTGACCTGGGAGAGAGGTGAGGGTGCCTATGTGACACACATAATGAATGGCTGAACTTTCCATCGCTGAGGTGGCATACCAAATCATCTCACCCTGGGAGAGGCACAGCCATGGAGCCAGGGAGAGGAGATATATAGAGAGAAAGGGGAAGGGAGGGGGAGTGAGAGAGCATGGTTGCCACGGGGGCTGAGTGACAGAAATTAATAATTAGTGACAATGATTGACAGCACGCTCTCCATCTGCGGCCCACCGTTGCCTCCGAGCGCTTGCCTCCGTCGGCGACCGCGGGCACAATGAGCTCCAGCGGGATTCTGGGAGACAGCAGTGATTGACAACTGCCTCCTGGAGAGATGGGGACAGTGCACATGGAGGGGTGATGCAGAGAGTGAGGGAGAAGGAGGAGGAGGAGGAGGAGGAGAAAGAGGAGGAAGAAGATTGGGAACAAGAGGATTGGAGGTAAAGGGAGCTGGTCAGGGTGAAAGAAAAGCAGCCCTACCTTTTTTACCTTTTATGCACCAGCATAGCCAAACATAACATAGCCATTATGCAAAGCAAACATGCTTTCACTAAGAGAGTAGAGAGCGTTGCTTGATTTTAATAGTGTAAAAAAGTAAATAGTTTCTGTACTTCTGTAACTAGAGGCTAAAATATTGCAATAATATGTAAACAATTTTAAGTCAAATTTTTTTTAATAAACTTCTGGGAAATTAATATATACATAATGTTACTGATAATTTTAAATGCCTTGGCCTGGTATTTATAGGCATATAAACTAAGAGTATGATGATAACTGAAAGCTGACAATATGTCAGAGTTCCACTAGTTTCTGAAGGAATGCTTTCTTTTCTCTTTCATCTATTCTTTTAAAGGACTGTAGTGCAACTCAGATGAATGAGCATCTGGATAATGCCCACAGACTGCACAGGAAACAAACAAACAAACAAACAAACAAACAAACAAAACCTTGAACTCCTTAATTCACCTAAAAAGCAGTGTCCTGTCAAAATTGTGAACTTCCCCTTTACTACCAGAAACACATTAGATGTTTTTGTGAAGACATTTAACAGAGTACACATGGCTTAAAACAGTGCACTACAGACGTACATTTAGAGAACATTGCCCAGCGGAATTCCTCCTGTGCCAGACACGCTTCAGTTTACTTTGACACGGGCTGTTCTAATACCTCTCAGAAGCACTTTAGCTTGGACACAGGTCTCCAACGCTTACACGCACACACCTGACCTTAGGGGGTAGAAGCAGGGCAGCACAGCAAACAGAGGGTGCTGCTGGGAAATGAGTCATATCAGAAGACATTATTGATTCCAAACAGCCTCTTTCACCACAGTTATGTCTCTTTCTATTTTCTTCTCCTTTGCCTCCAGCAGGTGATGCGTCTGCTTTCTGTCTGTGGTCATAAATAGACAGCACCTGTACATAATTACATTCTTTCCATTGGAACTTTTTTTTTTTTTTTTCTTGCATAGAAATAGTCTGTGCAGAATTCAGTTTGTGTTCAAATAGACAATATTTATTTTTTGTATCAATGTTAAAGTTTTAAAGTATTATTATTAGTAGTAGTAGTAGCATCAGTAGTAGTAGTCATATATAGTAGTAGTAGTTTTATAACTAGGCATAGTTCTGTTTTTATTACACCTTTTACTAATGTATAATATGTACCCAAACCCTAAAATGCTGGGGGATGAGGTACCACCTAAATGTGGTAGTAGTTTGGGAAAAATATTAAGACAAAGAAATATTGTATACAGGGTGGACCAAAAGTCTGGGTCCATAGACTGTTTTATATACTTTCATTATTTTTATTTTTTATTTTAGACAGCTTCGAATGAACAGAAAATCAAACATAACAGATCTAAGACCATTCGATTTTTTTCTTTGAGGCGATCTAAAATCTTTGTCTTTCAGATTTTGACCAAAACAATCATTGCACAAAGATCATTGCACATCAAAATCATATCAGCCTGTAACAATATTATTCTACATATATAACATCTTTACACCTACTCGTTTATTTAATTATCTAATTGGCCTGATGTGTCCCAGCAGTGCATTGCATAAAATCGTGCAGATATGGGCCAGCAACTTCAGATAATGTTCGCATCAGCAATCAGAATAGAGGAAAATTGTGATCTCAGTGAATTTAAATGTGGTATAGATGTTGGTGCCAGACAGGCTGATTTCAAAAACACATCCAGTGAACAATAGTTTTGCAGATGCAAATACTTCCATGAGAGAGAGCTCAAGCCCTCAGAAAGGCTGCAGTAACTCAGATAAACACTGTACAATTGTAACATCTCAAAAAGCTGGAGGTGGTTGGGTACAACAGCAGAAGACTATGTTGGATTTTCTTTCTGTAAGCCAAGAACAAAGAGCTGAGGTTGCAGCAGCCACAAGCTCACCTAAACTGGACAGCTGAAGACTGGAACAATGTACCCTGGTCTGATGAATCTGCTGAATTTCTGAATTTCTGCTGAAGCATACAGATAGCAGGGTCAGTATTTGGCTCAAACAGCATAGACCCATGAAATCAACTGGCCTTGGATCTACATAGGAAGTGGTGTAATGGTGTTTGGAATTTTTTGAGACACTTTATAGATATTAAAAACCAATCAATCATCATTTGAATGCCACAGTCTTTTTGAATATTGTTGGTAATGTGCATCCCTTCATGGTCACAATTTACCCATCTTCCTATAGGTACAGTATGTTCAGCATGATAATGCACCTTGTCTTGCTGGTTTCATGAACATGATGGTGAGTTCAGTGTTTTTCAGTGGCCTTCACAGTCACCGGATCAGAATCCAATAAAACACCCTTTCACCCGCAATCAAGTTAACATAGACTAATATCTCAAAGGAATATGTTCAACATCTTGTGGACTATATGCCACAAACAATTGAGGTGGTGTTGTGTGAGCAAAGGATGGCACAAGTATTAGTGTAGTGTTCCGATATAGTATAATGTTCAATAGTTGTCAGATAACAAAAAGCTCCATTCATACATCCCAAAATTTCTAGAGCGCTTATCGTATTTAGGGTTGTGGGAGGGGCTAGAGGCCAAGGTGCAGAACCTCCTGAATGGAGTGCCAACCCACTGGAGTGCATAGGCACACATATACACACACATACATTCATACACTACTGGCAATTTGGAAATGCCCATCAGCCTACTATATGCCATGACTGTGGGAGGAAATTAGGGTACCTGGCGGAAACCCATCAAGCACAAAGGGAATATGCATAAACAGAAATTAAAAGGCATGTTGAGATGACAGTTCTCAGAGGTTTTGTGAATATTGCACACGTAGAAAATGTGCAAGTGCATGTGCACATGCACAATGATTCTTGCAGGTGACTCATGTTTTGTCAGGATGAGAAATGGAAAGCATAGATAGAAGAATGATAAACATCATTAATCTTTAGTTATTGATCTTTAAGTTTGTGAGGGAGTGTGACAAAATTGAAGTGAGTGGTAGTAAACTGAGAAAATATGACTCCAGGGATGTTAGACTGCATTGAAACTGGAATATTTCTGCCCAGAGTAAGCAGTGAGCATGCCTGGACCTTTGTGCGGTAACACAAACACACACACAAACACACACACACACACGTTAGCTGACAGCTGGTGTCCGCAGGGCCCAGCAGGTGCTGTGTAGAGTCCAGGGAGAGAGCGACGCTCTGAGGCCCCCTACCTCTACTGAACTAAATGATGTCTGGACACATGAGTTTTGGTTGACCTACACATTTCCCTTTTTAAAGTCAGTCTGCTGTGTTGAGTTAATATACAACAGCCTAGTTGAGCATTGGTTATTACAATTGTATCAAAATATTTTTACACAGCAAAGCAAAACAGATTTATCATTTTAAGACTTTTGAATTACAGGTGGAACTGTGGTCATGATACAATAGTGTGTTTAAGGAGTGGAGGGCAAGGGAAGCATTAGTCAGATTGCTTGCCCTTTACATTCATCAAGAGAATGACCAGTAATGGTTCTGAATTCATTTGTTGCACACCAAAGTGACCACAAAACTGGCACAGGTCACATTTGCTGTACCTTTAATTTGACAGTGAGCGTATATGCAGTGTGTAGTGCTTTTATGCATTTCTGCACTACTAAAAAGCTTACCAAATGATAATGAGGAAAATTAAAGTTATCAAAATATTTCCCTTTACAATATTATGAATATGTGACAAATTTATGCTAATTTTATCATTTTAATTTCTAGACCTGGTAAGTAGTTGTCAGATAATTTAGCTTATTTCTAGAAATAAACTTTCGAATTAAGCATAATCATCTCCCAGTAATATAAGACAATAAATAAAGAGAAGAGTAGACTTTCCCTATTTTTAAATGATTTTAATTACTAAGATATTATATTTTCAGCGTGTTGGGTTTGATCCATGTTGTCATCTTGTTGTAATTTTTTTATAATTACATTTTACTAATTCTTTTATTTTTGTAAGTGACTTTACTACTTAATTCATGTGAACTCAAGCTTGATTATAATTTTCATGTCTCAGAGATTAGTATTTAGAAACGAAATTTTGAAAAAAAAAAACCAAGGAGTCAAGTTTTATGTCATGCAGAAAATCTTTTCTGCACAAAACAGATTTTTAAGTTGTCTATGTAAATATATAGTAGCAGCCATGTTCAAAAGTTAGTACCCCCTCTTTTAATTCTATGTTTTTTTGTGTAAAAACCTAATAGTGGGTCTTAGTATTAGCCAAAAGAAAAAGAAGAAAAAACTGTGGTCAAAACTAAGTACCCCCAATGATTCAAAATCTTGTAGATCCATCTTAAGCAGCAATAACTTGAAGTAATTGTTTTTTATATGACTTTAGCATTCTGCCACATCATTGTGGAGGAATTTTAAGAGAGAAAATCTTTTTTTCAACATCGTTTTATTCATTATTTTTCATTATTTCATTATTCAGTATTATTCATTGAGATGTCTGGGCATTCGCTAATTCACAACTCTCTTAATGTCCCACCACAGCTTTTAAAATGGGTTAAGGTTTGGACTTTGACTAGGCCTCTCCAAAACCTTGATTCTTTTATTTGTCATCCATTCTGATGTAGATGTACTGGTGTGCTTCAGATCATTATCCTCTTCTATGACCCAATTTTGAACAAGTTTTAGCTGTCAGACAGATGGCCTCACATTTGCCTCTAGAATACTCTGAATATCATTCCATCTGTGAATGATATTTCTCTTTGTAGAACGGTGAACTCTAGATTGTTTGGAAATGGTTTTAGATTGATGTGCAGCAACAATTGCTTCTCTAAGACCATTGCTTTATGTCTTTTACTCTTGGAATTATGTTAACACACAACTGAATGCTTTGTAGAGGTCTGCACACCTGATGATCAGTTAATCAAGGGCTAATGATTAGCAGTACCTGAATGCAACTTACCCTTCTTATATATATA
>JAOVVA010000048.1:16979128-16991588 GCA_028565275.1 Leiocassis micropogon
CACACACACACACACACACACACACACACACACACACACACACACACACACACACACACACACACACACACATACATTAGATAAAATATACTGTTGCTGAGGACAACCCCTAAACATTCCTAAAATTTTGTATGTCAGGTAACATTATATTTCATCCATTCTCCCCAGTATATTTTAACATAGATTGATTAAACATTATAATATCTAGAACTGCCCAAGAATTCTTATCAGTGGCTGCATTGTCTATCTACATGTAGAAGCACATAGCAATTAAGTACTTGTAGAAAGAACATGAAGCCTACTATTATACTGTGTCAAGAATGATTTGCATTGTGCTATATTGTCATTGGTGACCTTAAACTATGGGCAAATATAATGCAATCTGGGGGCATATAAAATACTTTAATACATATTGCACATTCAAGCAACATGAAATATGAAATAAGGGATTAAATCTAAATATTTATGTATTTAATGACAGGTGGACTTGTCAGTTTGTTCTAACTGTGAAGAAAATTTTTAACAAAAGAAATTCTTGTGTAGCCATATACAGTATATAGGGACTTTGGAAAGGTGCCATTAATTAGTCAATAATGGCCTTATAAATTAAATGAAGAAAATCAGTGTTTGGCTGGAGGTGAACATTTTAATGGAATGTTGAAGTGGGTTACCCCTCAGGCCCTGTCGTGGCCATAGCCCTCATCGTTTATCACCTGTTAGCACCAGTCAGACACAAACACAGCCGCTGTGCATCATTCTCAATGGCCCCTTCGACTTCTCGCCTATACGGCTCCTCCGTGAGTACTGCCTTTTTATTTGACAAAAGAACAAGCTATCCAAGACTAGCTGACACTCTCGTTTTTTTTTTCTTTTCAACCTTGAAAAAATGGCTGTAGATCCTTGAAAAAGTGGTTAAATAAAATCATTATTTGACTTTATTGATTTTTGTCCCCACATAAGACTCGATAGGTTATTGGGGATTCTGCCAAATGGACCAGGGAAAAATCATTAGCACAAGCTGCTGTGATTTACGTCCTTGTTTGAGAGAGGCACCCAAATGATCTGCCTCTCAATCGGCGTCATCAATCACCCCAAACCAGAGGGCACCTCCGATAGCCTGGGCTGGCGGCTGGCGCTGTCTAAAATGGTGCGCATACTGTCAGCAAGTGGGTTTGAGTGTGTGTGTGTGTGTGTGTGTGTGTGTGTGTGTGTTTGCTAGTGCAATATACTTGCTGTCATCTGAGTGCAAGTGTATATGAGTCTTTGGCACAGATCTAAAGAGTCTTGTACTTGTTTCAAGTAAGTTGGCACAATTTCTAATGCTGCAATGCTACTTGCTTCCCTCTGTTTGTTCTAGGTTACTGCAGCCTCAATTAAAGCCATTTTTTATGTAATAGGAAAATGGAGCTCAGTTTATTTGTGAGTTTTGCATGCAGTCTATATGGCGGTGAACTAAAATGAGTGTATGGGAAAAGTGCAGCTTTTAGTCAGTCCTAGCATTTGGCAGCTATACATCTTGGGTAATGTTGTTTGACCTACAGTTGTTTGACCTATAGAAATGCTTGACAGAGGTAAAGTAGAGTTGTGTTTAGGGCTGGTCACTACACAATAACAAAAAAGCTTCTTTTAATACACCTGGAAAAAAAGAGATTCTTAACAATAACCAAAAAAAAAAATTCCTTTAAAAAAAAAAAAAGTCAAAGTCACAAATAAAATTTGATGCTTTGGTGTGAATCAGTTCTATCAAAAGAAATTCAGACATATTTATTATCTAATTGACAGATTATTTCTCCTGACTGATGGATAACAATGACATTTAATGTGACAAAAGTAACTGGTGTACCTACAGAGCAAAGCACATCGTAGTGAAGCCATGTCTCTATTGTGTAAACAGGCTACTGAATACACACTTTCATCTGTGTTTTGTTTTCTGAGCACTCTGCCATTTATCCCCTATACCGAATACATGATGTGTATTGAGGATTGAATTTTGTCAGCATTTTCATATTGCACCCACATTTTATTAACAATTCTAAATAATTTGTATATGCTAAATAGAGATTTTATAAAATCTTATCAGCTGCACTGTGTGCTAATGTTAAAACCTCATTTGCCTCTGTTTTACAAGCACTGTAACAATGCTTTCGGAATTATATGATTCTAATGATATGCATAAAGCACCATGAAATTGCTCCCATATGCAAATTAATAAAATCCTACAAACCAGATAAACTGCTGCTTAATGATTACGCGAATAATTACAAAAGCCAAATAAAAGACAACACAGCACTGCGTGGACCTGATAACCCTTTAAACGTGCAGTCTTTATCCGTGCTAGCACATTCACTGTTAACTGCATGAAATATTGCACACAGTGAGACTGAAGGACGGGGTGGCAGTAGAATTAGCTGGGTTGTATAAGCAATTATGGGGGCATGGTATGTAGCTAAGCGCCCTAATAGGTATGTAGAGGAGGCATTATTCAATTAAAGTGGCGGCTTACAGCATGAGCGAGGCGAGGCGCGGTGACAGCGCTGGTGTCTTCTCCTTATGAAACAACCTATTTAAGCTAAATCAACTCCCACTTAAGAGCGGGCGTAATAAGCGCGGAGGAGCGGCGCCGTGGCCCGCGGGGCCCCATCCGTCATGCTGTAATTCCCAATCCCAATGACTGATAACACCTAGCACCGTGCCTGCCGCATCGCCTCGCAGAGCACTGCCGACTCTGTCTTTCAGTCTTTTTCCTCTTGCTATCCCTCTTTTCCCTTCTACTCTCTCCCTTATACTCATTATTCAAACACTCCTTCTTCTCTCTCCCCACCTCACCATCGACTCTTGTTTCCGTCTCGCTCTCTTTTTCTCGTTAGTTTCCTACTGCTCCTATTTTAACAATCTATTGAGTATGCATGCAGAAGGCAAGGTCTTGAAAGTGCCCTTAAAACTTAATACCTGCTCCTATGGGAGAATGTTTGTATTTCACAAATGACCTGTTTGGGAGCACTTGATCAAGAGCTTTGCCTCATCTGTTGCTGTTTACACAGATTCTCTCATACGTTTTATAACTTGCAAACAACCATGTTTTTGTTTCTTGGAAAGCAACTTACATATGATGCAGCTTGCTGTTCAGCTTTCAAGCTGATCACTTGCTTTTCACTCCATGCACATATTGAATCAGACGAACATTGTTTCTCTTCTTCCCATAGCCACAAAAAAATGAATAACAACAACAGTGTATGAAAAGTACTAGTAATTGCATTTCTCTAACATATTTACATTGTGCCCAAATGCAATCACGTGTATTTTTGCACTACTTTTTTTTTATTCTTTTGGCAATTAGAATATGGGATATAGCTTGTTATACAGCATGAGGAATAAGCATTGTTAATAAAGGAAAAAACTATTATTAAAAACACAACAAGCTGATTTTGTTTATTAAAACACAAAGGGGGGGAAAGTTACATAAAAATGAAGCACGTCTGGAGTGTTTGAAGAAGATTCAAAGAGATTTTCAGTCTCTCTTTTTTTCTTGTTTGTTTTTAGTCATCTCTCTCTCTCTCTCTCTCTCTCTCTCTTTCTCTCTCTCTCTCATCAGTAAGTTGTGCTCAGTAATGACTCCCACTGTGGCGATGCCCCTTTAAGACTACCCCCCCTACCCCCCATACCCCTCCATGTATTATTCATCAAAATCAAATGAGGAAACAACAGGAGCAGGAGACATGGTGCATGGCTCTTCCTCTCCTACTCCCCAAGGTGCCTCAGTCTGCTGGCCCCCCCTGCCCCTCCTCTTTTCCCCCAGTGGAGGGGTTTGGGGATGGACGTTAGCATCCCCACATGCCCGGCTGTGTAGCGAGTGACCCCAGTGCCCTCTCAGCCCCCACTTCTCCTTCCATCTCACCCTCCTGTTTCTCTGTCACTCATCTTAGCACTCTGTAGTTGTAAGTTCTCCCCGTGCCCCTCATGCTGTCATGCTGAGGTGTGCATGCTGTCACTGCCCTCTGTTTGGCCTGGATCAGCTTCATTTTGGAACTGTAAATAGGGCTGATTGTTTAGATATTGTTGAGATTATAGACTACTGCACGAGACAAGTTGAACCTGTAGGAATTGCAAATGAAAGAAAAAATAAACAAAACAATTGCTGATCATTTTTTAATGACATTTCAAACATTATGCTTATTTTACACTTGAAATCTTGATTTGTGCTAAACAATTACCCAACTGTTGTCATGGGAACAAAAATCCAAAAGGGTCAGTAAGCTCAATTCACCTGTAAATGGCTGTCTGTGACTATTAGGTCTACAAGTCATGTTGTGAGTTTGACTGACATTCACTCTTTCCAGCAACTTCCAGCTTCAAATCCAGAACATTTTGCCAATTCCTTTCACAACATGTGATACTCTAAACCTGAGTGAAGCACTAGATATTTCATGACACTTAGGAGAGGCACTTTAATATTTGCATGAGCACAGGAGGGGGTTGATAGAGTATCCTGGTTCGGTTTCAAAAGCCTACTGCATTGATTACTTCACCGAGAGAAAGGAGGGAGGGCTCTGTGAATGATTTGATGTCTCTGCTTTACTCTTGCATCTCCTGCTGTTTAAGGCAGGTAGGCTACATGTGTAGAACACGACTACCTGCGGCAATCTCGGCTTTCCCACAATGACAGATTCCAGTCCTAGGTGATACTTCTGACCTCATCTTTAAGCATTTCACTGCCAGAATTTAAGACAATAAATACATGCAGGTATACCTGGAATACTGATGCATGGAGTGCTATCTTTCAGAATTATTCCACTCAGTGTCCATATTAATTACATTTTAAAATAAAGGCAGCAAAGAATCTTGCCTTTTGAATGTTTGTTGAATCTTGAAGCTCTTTATTTAAACTATGGTGTCACATGTTGGTCACATGTTTCTTAACTTCCAGTCTAGGCTGTTGCACCTGCCCCCCCTCCAGCGGCATGGCTATAAGTATGCTGCGATTGGGTTATGATGATGAGGATGGCTGCAGACTGAGTGGGGTGATGGGTCTATCAGCAGGCTAATCTGGGGCTAATGGCTCTGACCCATACAGGACCCATCTGGTCCCCAGAACCCTCCTGATTGGGTCCATTTATTAAGGAATAGAGTGCTCGAGATGGCCTGCATAGTCATTTCACTTTCAGGTTCAATTCCCGGAGTGCTGATGAGCTCCCTCCGCCCTTTCTCCTCCTTCCCTCCTTACCTCTCTTTTGTTCTTTCATAATGGCTCAATTAAAGAGGTTAATTCCAAAAAAACCCTGCGCACATCATCTCTCCTCGCCCCTCCCCATCCCTCCTGACTGCACCACCCAATCTACATTTATTATTCATCCCAATCAAATAAGTGCGCATATAAGAGAAAGTTGCTGTTTTCTCTCTTGCCTGCCACCACCTTCCTCTCCTCCGATCTCATCCCACCCTACTATTCACTTCCACTCTCCTCTCTTAGCTCTTCTCAGGAAGAATTGGCTTTTATTGAGTGAGACTACACACACACACACACACACACACACACACACACATAGGCCCCCTACTTTTCAGCAGCCCATCCCCTTGCCTGGAAAATGAGCAATTCTCTCATTGTAATAATGCGCCTCTGTCATCCCCCTATTATCGGCATGATAAAAGATGAAATATTCACAGCGGCTGGCCTCCTAACCTGATCTGGGCATGATATTGGAGCTTTGGAAAATGAGTTTTATCAGCTTTAATATACTCCTTGGCAGACTGACCCTTGAAATTAAACATTATTACAGAGCGGATATTTAAAAAACCGGGGCCACAAATTACATCAAAATGAAAATATTAAGGAACATTAGGAATATATCAAGTGGCGCGAGGCTGGAAGAGAAGAGAGTCGGCAGAGGTGCTGTGATGTTGCAAGTGACACGGCAACCCGGCTGCTGAAATAATAACAATGCAGCCACTGCTGCTGTCATGTGTTGGGATAAACTAATTATCCTTTCCGACATTCTCATAGCCAGCTTTATTAGGAGAAGTGCGTCCTCTGGGTGTGTGCGTGCACGGGTGTGTGTATATATGCGTAGAAAACGCATTCTGCTCTATCAGGTGCGAAGCTGTCGCCCTCTCTCTTGTCTTATCTCTTTTCGCTTTTAAGAGTTGCCACTGAGAAAGAAGGTCTTGGTGATGGCGAAGCAGCTCGGACTTTATCGGGTTGATATGAAGGACAAAAATAAAGTGCGCTGCACATAAGCTGCTTAAAGTTACTTACTTCTCCAAGTCCAAATTTGGGCGGGAGGACTGAGTGTGTTTTCAGCCTCTCAGGTGATTTGTCATGTGGTGATGGGGGAGATGAGAAATGCAATAAAAGCTGGTGGAAATACGATTTGAATAGATTTCAGCGGGAGCGCCTCCTCGGGGAGGATGGAGAGGTTGAAGGAGGGATGAAGTGAGGGAGGGAGGGTGGCTGAGTGAGTAAGCAGGGCCTACAGGGGAATGAATTAAAAACTTTTACTTTTGGTCAGACCTGCTTCTTTGCCTCTGCTTCTCCCGCTTATCACACACACACCTGTGTGTCCTGCATGGTTAGATCTGCCCGTGCCACTCTATACCCTCAGGTTACAGAGAGATAGAACACACGCTTTCCTCTGTGCCAGACTCAGATGAGTATGCATGCAGAACTGCAGTCTTTTAACCTGACGCTCAGACTTTGCATACATACAAACACACACACACACAAAACCTGAACTTCATGCCAGTGCCTGCCTCTGGTACAGTTGAGGTACTCGGCTTGGTGCTTGCTGACTGATAACCGGGTGAACAGCTCTGCTGTGGTAATGCTGCCAGAAAAAGACAGGTGAGTGTTGCAAAGGATAACAGGCCAAGGAAGTCTTTAGTAGCCTTGTATATAAGGGCTGCAGCAAAAGAAATGCAAGACTAGGAATAACTTTTAATTAACTGACATAGGACATTCAAATTGCACCTGTTGGTAGAGTAACCCATCCTCTTCTTACTCTTCTTGCTGTTCTTCCATCAGTGAGTTCTTGATGAAGGAGGGGTGCAGGCTGTAAGACATCCAGAAAAGAATACACAGTATTTAAGAGGGTGACATCACTCTTGAAGAATGAAGGATGAAGAAGTTTAAAGAAGGGGAAACCAGCACTGAGGACAAGAGTTCAATGATGGCATCAACATTGCTTGCAACATGGAGACTATGTTGAGTAGTACCTTTGCAAAGAGGAACAATCACTCTACCAACATGTACAATTTAAAATACCTGTGTCAGTGAATAAAAAACATTATGCCCATTTTTGCATTACTTTTGGTAAAACCTTTGTACCTATAACAGCATCATCTACAATAACTAGCTAGCTGAGTGATTCTTAAACCATTAAACTTTGTCTTATTTTTTATATTATTGTTCAATGTTAAATATAAAATTATTTTTCTGTCTAAAATGTACTGTATTGCAATAATATCTAAATTAGTTTTTTTTCTCTTTTTTTTGTCATCGAATTAGCAAAAACAGAAAATGTCCTTAAATAGAATCCATGGTTTGCAGACACGAAGGAGATAATTTATTTAACATTTATAAATGACTTTCATTCCATAGTTTTGGTTACATGCTTGTCAATGCGAAGTGACTTAGTATCAAAATATCAAAGAAAAAAAAGATTATTTTTTCTTCTTTTTCTTCCCATAATCTTCAGGAAATTAGGAATATACACATTAACATGTGACTTGTGAACATGTGAAATACTCTAAATCCTTTGTAGGAATCTTGAGTGACACTAAAATATACATTTTTCATAACCTGTAACAGACACATCATCCAATAATGTTTCAGTCATGAGATGTTAAATGGATTCATACATTTAAAATATAAATTTTGAAGCATTTCAATAATGATATATTAAAGGATAATGTAGTAACATAAGATAGTCATGTTACCTGTGAGGCTGCATTATGTTACCTGGTAAATTTTACCAAGAAACATATATTTATAGCAATCTACTGTATGGACATAAGCATGACTGCTACCAATAAAACAATTAGTTTCTCTATAATTGTAGGACGGATCATACCTTTATGAAACACTGATACGGTGAACAGAATTGTGGAATTGTGTACTCCAAGACAGCAATAAATTGCAAGATAGCAATAAATTTGCCCAAAATAAGGGACTTCTGAGAGAAGCTAGTTTGTAAATAGGACAGTGATTATCTCAGGAGTGTAATGGCCAAAAATGCTGCCTATTTCAGATTGAAATGCAATGAGAATCTTGTACAGAACGAGGGAAAATTACAATAAGCTACTGTGTATGCCCGCTGAAATGAAGAGTGTGGGGGAAAGCAGAGCGAGCAAATGAAAAAATAGAGAAAATACTAACTATAGGGGTTTGTTGCTGGGAGGGGAAAAATGGCCGAGGGAAAAATGGTTGTCTGTTCCTGCCACCCTACTGCATCTCTCTCTCTCTCTCTCTCTCCTGCTCAGGCACTTGATTCATTATGCTGATATACACAGTATTTGCTTCCTGAATTGGCTCCCTCCTTCCCTCCCTACACACATACACACACAGGCTAGGTACCATAAATATAGCAAACGACAGAGCCTAGCAGCAGAGCAAGGTCAGCTGTGGCCCCTGATGACAAGTGCCGTGGGCACTGCAGTGTGCTCGTGTTAGAAATACACACAAATAGCTCATTAGCAAGGGCCCCTGAGGCCCCCTGCCCAACCACACACACACACACACACACACACACACACATTTCACATCCCTACACTCCTAAACTAATGCATATTGTAAATAAACATATTCTTCCTTACACATTTGCACAGGAATATAAATAAACACAGCAGCACGTGTGCACACAGACACATGCACGCACACACACGCACAGACATACACACACAGCAGGAGTGAGGGACTGAGGGAGAGGGAGGACTTCTGCCTGCCCGGGTGGATACAGGAGAGCAAAGCTATAGAGGTGTTTGACATTGTGGGAATCAGATTACGCTTACTGTTATCTGGTAGGTGATTCTTGGCACAAGAGTCATCTTTTAAGACACACACACACACACGCACACCCCTGACCATGAGCAGGAATGCCTGTTTGCTGTCTTTCAATTTTTCTTTTTAACTCCTCTGACAGGTAAACCCCTTAGGATTTCTACTTTGGTCTGGCCATAAAATAAGCAAACAGTTTTCCAAACATTCCGGGTTTAAACATACAGTAAGTGTGTCTTACATTGTGGTTCTGCCTTCCCACCCTTTCTTCCTCAACCTGCACTCAGGTCTCCTCTCTCTCTCCCTCTCTCTCTTTCTCTCTGTGGCACAGACCGTCAGACAGGCAGTGGGCTGTGACCGGCGGTCCCGACTCCTTGTCCCCTTTTTCCTCCTTCTGCTCTTTCTCTTGCATTCTCCTTGCGTGGTCTGGCGCCTGAAACTGCTCATCCGGTCCATCCTGCCAAAACTCCCCTCATTCCCTCCCTCAGCCTCCAGTGTCCAACCTGTCTCCCCTTTCCATGGCTCTCTTGAACTCATTACTGCAGCCTATTTTTATCATTACATGTCAGTGGATTGGAAAGAAAACACTTGGTGGATGCAAAAAGTTTAGCCTTGTGTTGTTGTGAATCACTGTGTTTCTGTCGGTGTTTGTGACAGCCTAACACCTCCCTCGTAGAAACTTTAAAGTGATTAAATCACCTGGGTATGGGTGGCCTAGTGAACAATTATATATATTTTTCTCCATGTTTACTTCCAAGTGAATCAGCTTAGCCTTTGCCACCGGATAACAGCTGGAAGAAGACTTTTCATGCTGTTATTGAAATTTCTTTTCTTGCTCATGCATGCTTGCTTGGTGACGGAGTCACAAATTACTTATTGATATTGTTGACTTCAACACAATATTAACTGATATATGACCTCACGCCTATTTTGCTTTCAGGTCATTTCATTAATGTGATTTTTCTTATGCTTTTCACTAATACAGAACTGATCATAAATTATCATTATCTAATCCTCTGAGATCTGACTAGCCTTACAGGTTTCAGACAGCTAAGTCTCTTATTATTATGAAATTAATTATATACTATTTTCTATATTAAGCAAAGATGTACAGTAAACATGTGCGATTATCTGAAACACATGCAGGTGATCAAACAGATGAGTTTCATAATAAAAAAAAATTATGCCTCTATGTCCTTATTGTCATTATTGCCCTTAATGCCTTAATACACTTCTTATGACAATGTCCCGCATGCTGAAGGGCAGATAAAAATTTTATCTTTAAATGTATTAGGCAGATGGCCAGCACCCTGTATGATGTCATGTCGGTAGTGGAGTTTTGGTATGGACAGAAACGTTCTACAGACAACACACCCAAATATATTTCAGAAACTGCTATTCCCATTTACAAATGTAAATTTTTTTAATATATGTTACCTATACTGTACAGTACAGGCATATATGTTATATATCATTTTGGTTATATGGTGATGTAGAAATGGCGTGCTAGCCATACAAGTAAATATAGGGAAACAGCATACAGTATATATATATATATATATATATATTTTATATATATATTTTTTTATCCAGCTGGTCCATTAATGGGAAATTCATTTAATGCATATATTTTCTGTGCTCAGATCTTGACACCCATTGTCATACGATTCATCCAGTAACATCTGCTTTATATTCAGCAGAACAGTGCACAACCCCATGATGCAGGTATCTTTAAATCCTTTCCTTAAGCACAAACTGTCCCAATTCTTCCACGACCTCCATACTTACTTTAAATGTCACTTATTGTACATCTCCGGGATGCTCTGAATCAACACACAGGACATTGTGTTGTAGCTCCAAACAATTTGTTAAAAATTTGCATTTCGGCAAATCTGGTTCATGACCCTGATTTTTCTGTATCTGTGATCAAGAAACGAATACTTGCACGGCCATAACTTTTACCGGCCACATACAGTAGATTCTTCAGTTACCAAAATGAATAGAGAAACAGTGGAATCCTCATAATGTGGTGTCACAATACAGTATATTCTGCAACATGCATCAAAACCTGGTGAGGATCAGTAGGCTCTCAACTGGCAGGAATCTGATGCCAGAGTGGTCATAGGTTCAGAAAAAATTGGTTGTTCCCAATCTTTAGCTATCTACGATCAGTACATTATTGTACTAAAGTGTTTTCACCCAGATAACTGCCCCTCACCTGCATCTGCTGCTGCCACATTATTGGCTCACAGGATAACTGCATGGCTGAATAGGTGTGCAGGTGTTCCTACTAAAGTTAGTGTGTGTAATAAATATGTATAAATGTGAGTGTTTATGAGAGCAGTTGGCAGTTTGTAAAATGCAACCTTTCCATAAATTCACTTTTCAAATCAGGTTGCTAGTTGCAGAAATGCTAGCTAATTGCAGGACCTTTAGCATATGTATTAGCTAATGCATAGGCTCTTGAGTACATTCCATTTTTAATGTACGCTTTTTTTAATTAGTGAGGAGAGATGAACTCTCTCTCGCACACACACACATGATAGAGAGAGAGAGAGAGAGAGAGAGAGAGAGAGAGAGAGAACTGAACCACAATATTTAATTCAATACAATTAAACAGTTTAATTTAAGTCAGATCTGGATATGGAATAATGAAAGAACAGAGATTGTGGTGTATTCTCTATGATGTAGGGCACATTCTTCTGCATTGTGGACCACACTGAAATCCTGCAAGACCCCTGCATTTTGGTAGCTCAAACTAGTTTAAATCAATTTATTAAATCACCAAAAAAACCTAATGGTCTTTTTTGTAAATTTATTTTATACATTTTGAAATTGTTGAGGGACTCGCTCATTTTTGGTCAGTATGCTTTAATTGAGGAGAAACTAAATTGTTATTCACAGATGCATTTAAGATGATCAAGTTTCTGATCTCATAGTGAATGTGGCAGAACTTTGCATCTATTCCTGTCTCTCACATACATACATGTACACATGCCTGTTTCAACTTACCTTCTCTAAATACAATACCCAAGTGCTTTGACTCTTGCAAGAAAATACCACATACCTACACACTCTGGGAAGGTGGAACTTTTGCATCCCAGAGAGAATGCTGAAGACAGGTGACAGTGTTTGGGAGGCTGTGTGCACAGATTGTTTGTACTGTTTGTGTGCGCATATGTGTGCGTGCGTGTGTGTGCTTGTGTGGGTGTGTGTGTGTCCCGCCCTTCCTCCAGCCCTTTGGAAATGTGGTGTTGGGGTCAGGGAATATAGAGGAAGCAACACGGGGGGCTGCACTCGACAAGTTGAAAGGAATTCTAATGAAGCCAGGGAGTTGTGCAGCTTTTTCCCTCGACAACAGGCTCCAAACAAATAGTTACATTTGATGTCCCTCATTTATGGTTTGGAAAATTTTATTTGTTTGTTTATTTGTTCCACAAGTTTTTGTGATGTGTGCATGTATACTCAATATAT